>JAIXND010000621.1:13749423-13957104 GCA_023646645.1 Varanus salvator macromaculatus
CTTCTTCTTCTTCTTCTTCTTCTTCTTCTTCTTCTTCTTCTTCTTCTTCTTCTTCATTATTTAGGAAGCTTAATAAAACTCTTGAAAAAGGAATTGAGAGAACTGTCACATCCTCCATTCCTTGTCTTTCTCTCAGCTGTCTAAGCAGGAATGAGGAAGCAAAAACAAACCCTGAATCTCAATTCTTTTTAATGTGTAAAAGCTGCTGCTAGCTCAGATCTTAGAGTGAAATTGATCAGATCTGTTGAATACAAGTATGCTGGGAATATTGTGGCACTCATGAAGCCCTGGACAAGCACTCCTAATGTTATTTCTGTATTGCCTGGGTAATTTATTCAGCCCAGGCCTTGCAATACATCCCAAGCGGCACCTGGGGGAATCATTTATACCTGACACAGGGCTGCCATCCTGATGTTTAATTCATGCAGGAGAAATGTTTTTATGAAGGACCTAAAAAAAAGTGTGTGTGTGTGTGTGTGTGTTTAAACTTGATGTTGAAATTCCAGTTTCCTGCAACCTCATTAAAACTTCTCTCTTACTGCTTCCCAAGATCTTTGCATCTTCTTTTCTTTTTATCAGCTACTTTATAATAAAAAGGAAAGAGAGAGGTTTCTCTGCTGTCCTGAGAAGAATCCTATGGAGAATTGCACATTTTAGAAGTGATTGCTAGAAAGAAAAGTATTTAAGTCTTTTACTTAGAGGTAACTTTTGCCAATAACAAAAGGTCTAAAGGCTGCTTTGCACAACTGGCAATTGCCTTGAGCTCATTTGTAGAAGTTTATGGATGCACAATTAGGGATGAGTGAAAATCTGTCTGGTTCACATTCTGTGAGATTATCCAGTTTGTACCTCCCCAAACTGAGTGAGGATACGGTGCATCTTGAAATCAGAAATCTGTATGCTTCTGAGTTGATGTTGCATTTGTAAAGCAAAGCAAGAATATATTCAGTAACTTGTGCGCATTTGAAAAACACGCAAGGCAAAATGCATGTCCCTTGAAAATATGTACACTTTCATCAATTCATGCATAGGTGTAAAAGTGCATATATTTGGAAACATGCGAAGTATGTGTCCATTTTGATAGATCGGTGCAAAGATAGGCGGAGAAATCCTGGGTGCAAGTGGGCTGGAACGAGCCTGGCACAAGCCTGAATGTGATCGAGGAAGGAAAATTTCCCATCCTCAGCATGTGTGCACCCACAGAGTGGATTGTGTGTATGCAGAGGAGCACCTGCCCCTCAGCGGCACGGCTACATTGACAATAGCTGGGCCGTGATCGTCAAGCTGTTTGTTCTTTCTCCCAGAATTGAAATGTTGGAATAACTTGCCGAATGAAGGAAGCTGCCTCTAGCCAGGGCAATTAGGGCTGTTCCAAACTCTGTGGGGTGCATCTTTTTCGGGCATGCAGAAGACTGCTATGATCTAGTAGGGCTTTTGAGCATCCTGTGCAGAGGGGAGGAGCATCCCCACACCGTTTGTTTGTTTGTTTGTTTGGGACACTTATATGCCGCCCCATTCGCAAAAGCCTCGGGGCGGCTTCCAATACAAATAAATAACTATACAAATACATTAAAAATCAGGAGACATCCCGGCATAAATATAAAAACAATAAATAAATTAACAATTAAAATAACGTTTAAATAAAAAGGTCTTGGCCTGACCCTGAAAAACAAATAACGATGGCACCAGGCGGACCTCTCTGGGGAGCGCATTCCATAAGTGGGGCGCCACCGCAGAGAAGGCCCTCCTCCGGGTACTCACCCTCCTAATACCTTTCACGGAGGGCTCCCGGAGAAGGGCCTCTGCCGCCGATCTCAAGGGGCGGGAGGGCAGATATGGACACAGGCGCTCCTTTAGATAGCCAGATCCCAAGCTGGGTTTTTTTGCACTGCACTTCAAACTGGGGGAAGAGGGTGCAGAGGACACAAGAGACCTAGCATCCCGGTTTCTGCAGTCTTCCGCCTTTCCCAGCCTCCCCCCTGTCCACGTGACCCCTCTCTTGAGTTGTGGTCCCACCCTCAGAGTGGCAGCCAGAGTGGTAGTTTGCATGCCAGCTGCAAGTGAGGAGGGAGCTCACCAAATCTGCCTCTGTTATTAGATGCTATGATGCCCATGATAATGTCCAGGCAACATACATTTACTCCCTGCGGTTTTTTGAGGAATTCGGTCTTTCAGAAGTTTAAAAGAAACTGAAATTGAGCCCTTCTTCCTGGACTAATTTTATATTTCCCAAATGGAGTGATGCAATTCTTGTCTCAAGAATTGGTGGAAATGCTTAAATACATTTAACATGCGGATCAATTGAGCAACAGAAGGGAGAAGAATTGTACACACAGACACACAGAAGTCTCACAGAACAGAATCAGATCACTTTGTCCATTTCTAACTGGGGCTAGATGGTCCAAGGATTCGATGAAATAGAAATCATCTCCCAAAGTACAAGCTGGTCTTGCTTTTGAGGGTACACTTAATGAGGAAAAGATCTGACCCTAAATACCATTTAATTCTATAGATAAGGAGCTGCATCAAAATCCCAGTTCCCACTGGGTGGGGCTCTAAGCTTCCAAATATGTTGCTCTTCGTCATATCTTACAGTTTCAACATAAGGCATGAATCCCCATTAAGTGAGCAAAAGATTGGGGTGGAGACAAGGACGAATGAGTTGGACACTGAATGACTGCTGCAGTGATTAATTTCCAGAAGGAGAGCTGCTAGTCCTCAAGAATCCACTACTCCTCATCCACTGATCTGCAGCTGTTTTAGTTCCACAGCTGTTGCAATGAGCTGTGGTTATGAAAACTGCCATAGAAAGCCCTTCCTTCTCAGGCCAAAAAGCAAACTTGGCTTTTCAGTTTGTTCTTCCAAATGCTTGAGAAAACTCAAGAGCTTAGCCAAAAAGAGGACAAAACAAATACCATTTTGCATGACATTTACATATCCCAGTGCATATGTGTGGATGAAAATTTAGAAGTAGAATTTAAATAAAAATACACTGGCCATGCACCTCACTCCATCTATTGTCCAGGTGTTGTAGATGGACAATTCCAAGAAACTTTTGCTCTTCCTTCTTCCTTATTGCTCTTCCTTATCTTTCTACTGGATCTGGACTGGGCAGCTCTTTGAGTAGAGGACATCTTCAAATAGAGGACAGTCCCCAGCAGCTCTTCAGAGAGAGAACTCCACTTCAAAAGAGGGTGCATGGACACCCTAGCCCACCACCCCTGTCTTCCACTCATGAAAAGTTATTTGGAAGAAGGAGCAGATGGTAAGAAGGTCACAGGGCATGACTCCCTCCACACAGGAGAGATCCTGCCAAGCCTACACATAATTGCAAATGACACAAGGAGCTTCATTGCCTGCCGCGCATCACGGGGTCTTGTCATGTTACCATTTTTTCTGCAATGACAACAATCCATGATCCTTGGCAGAAGATGACACTCTGCCGCCATTCGTAGAGGTCTTGCGGGACTTCTGTATGGAAACAAACATCCCAGTCAGTTCTTGCCCTCTGCCTTGTCCTCCGTGGAGCGATAAGGAGGAGGTGTGGGAAAGATGTCTGGATGCAGCCAGTGTTTTGTGCTGGAGGGCCCTTTGGTTGGACAACGTCCCTCAATGAGTCTACCTTCCCGCCGCCTCTGCCTCCTGCCGCACTCACGCCTTGTCCTCCTCCGCATCAGTGCTGCCACTTGCCGGCTTGGCGGGCAGAGAGCCAGCGAGCAAAGAGACAGGGACACTTGCTGCTCCTCCATGCCTCCACCTCGGCAGCCTGGACCAGGGAGCGCAGCAAGTGAGTAAGCAGGTGCAATTGTGAAGGAGAGCATCCCCCAAGGGAAATCTGGGTAATTGCAGGGTGCAAAGCTCATTTCATATCATGCCCACTTGAAATAATGTCTATCAAAGTCAAAATGGAGCAGGCTTTTTGCATAGGGAAGTTTTCATTTTGAGCTCCAGTCATAGGCATCTACCAAATCCTCGTTGTTCGGCAACAGGCACTGTCTAAATACTTTTATGATCACGTCCGTCTTCCGGGTCCAAGCCCTGGCACACAAAAAAATATTGGGAAGGCCGAGCTTTGCTCAGCTGGGCTTGAACTGAGCTCCGCTTTACCCTCCTGTATCACGTGTGCTCACCCCTTTAAGTGTGCACTGGATGCCAACAGTGTGCTTATGCAATGCGTGGATGTGAGCCCATATCCGGCAAGACTCTGCAGATGAAAATATAGGGCAAGCCATTGCATATTCTTTAACGGGGAGCCCGTTTTTGTTTTGATTCAGACAGAGACAGACAAACTGGCAATGCTCGTCTTTAATAATTTCTTGTAATTTCTAAGCAAACAACAGAGATCCTCTTAAGTTAGTTTTTGCTCTTGCCTGCTTGGATAGCACAACACTATCTCGTCACATGGAGCCACCATGAAATCGGACCAGCATTGTGAACCATGTCACCATGGCAACCCAGGCTCCTCTTTTTCCCTTTTACCTGCATTGTTGTTTAAGCTTTTCTTTCTCTCTACCCTGCCCTGTAGGTTAACCTGGACCTGACCTCTCTTCTTGACAGCGAAGATAAAAAGTCGAAGAACAAACGGGGAGTCCTGCCGAAACACGCTACGAATATCATGCGCTCCTGGCTTTTTCAGCATCTTATGGTGAGAGAAGTCAACAAGTGTGTCTGAGAGATTAACCCCTTGAGATCATTTGCCATTAAGGAGGAGTCGCTCTGAGGGGTGCTCTCTGTGTGTGTTCATAAGGTGCTTGCTTTGCTGAAATAAAAAGGGCAGAGCGCTTCCCGGTAGTCACACAAGCGAGTGCGAGAAGGTTGCGGGCAATCTGTGCAGGCTGCTTCTTTGTTTTAGAAATAAGCCTAACCCATTCATTCTGAAAGGACCCACGTGGGCTGGACAGGATCAGAGGCAGCTAGTTATCTGGGATCAGTCACAGCACTAAAGCATAACCATGGGGCACAGGTCTTGGGCCCCTAGACACGAGGGGGGCCCACGTGCATGGACGGCCCACTGTGGCAAGCCATCACCTATAATGGAAGTACTGAGCCAGCCCATTGGACTGCAACTGTGTGCCACTTTAAACCAAAGTATTTCCCCACATGTCAGAGTGGCCATGAGCTGAAACAATCAGAAACTGCCCCATGGGATGTATGGCCCATAGGGCAGCAGAACGGCAGCTGCCCTGTCCCATCACCACCCCAGAGGATCATTGGCCATGAGATTCCAAAGAAAGCATCTCTTTCACAACCATTCTCACGCCTGAGGAAATACTGTGGGTAAATAGGCTAGACATGCACATGGTAGGCATGTCATGAGCAGAGCCAGTTGGAGCCAGGGGTCAGACCAGATGGCCCAGGAGGCCCCTTCTGACTCACTCAGTTTCTGTGTTTCTATGTAAAAATGATGCAAGGCTGCAACCTCGCCCAACTTTCCATTTCCTTTGCGGTACTCACTGGTCCAGCCAGGAAGAGGAGGAGAGCTTTCTTGCTGCTGCTGAGCCAGTGATGGCCCAAGCAGAGGGGTGACAGTGGGGAACCAGGAGTCTCCAGGAGGCATGTTGCCTGAGGATGAGGGTCACCCTTGGCTGGACCTCCGCTTAAGCATCATGCACCTCTTCCTGGAAACACGGTGGAAGAGGCCTGCTCACACTCCACTGCACCAAGGAATCAAAACACGTCCGGCTTTAAAGGGCTTTTTAGCTTCATCTTGCCGCACAAAAGCTGATAGCTTTATACCCAGTACTAGGATACACCCAACATTCACCTGTTTCATTTTTCCAAAGTGTCATTTTGAGGGCCAGGGGTGGTGGGGGGGGGGGGTGAGAATATTTCCTGAATCTCCCTTAACTGTCACCTTGCACACCTGCTGTGTGTTTCTCCCGTCTTTCCTGCCTTGGTGTCCTTTTTCCCAGTGGGGCTTTGTCTCCTTCAGGTGACCCCAGCCAACCAGGGATCACTCAGGGATCATGGTACCACAATAAAATCTGGTTATGTGATAGCATCATGCAGGGTAAAGAAGTCAATTGAGAGTGAAGGCAATGTCTCCTAAACAGGAGTGCTTCCAACCAATTGAACCACTGATTGCCCTCATCAATGAACATTTTTGCTCAAAATGACAGCATTTTGCTGCTTCCTTTTCTTTTCTTTTCTTTTTTTTTGGGGGGGGGCAAAAAAGGAGCCTTCCTTTGTAGGCAGTGGTACGTGGTACCCTTAGCAGATTAGTCCATTTGGTAATAGCATTCCAGGCAAGCAGCCTTGCAGAGGGCATTTCAGAATCAGGGAGCCACCAGGAATAAGGCCCTTTGCCTGATTGCCACTTGGCAGACCTCTAACTGTAGAGTCATCCAATGCAGAGGCTCTGATTATGTGCCAAACTGGCAGGCAGATGGATGTGGGAGCAGGTGGAAACCCTGCAGCCATGACCAGGGCTTTTTTTGCCATAGAACGCACCGGGAAGGAGTTCCAGCACCTTTTTTCAACAGATTTTCCAAGTTTTAAAAGTAACTTTTGAAAATTTGATGTTTGGTCCATGTGGATTTGAATTGCCCTGTTGAGCGTAGCAGGTCGGCAGCAAAATCATTGAAACAGTGCATGCAGGCTGCTTGTGTGTCGAATCCAATGCATGCGTGCTTCACACTGGTTGTGATGGCGCTGCTCAGCTTGTGGCACTGCTTGGCTTGTGATTGGTCGTGTGGTCGCGCGCTGAATGCTTACTGTGGGCGGCAACCGTTATGTTTCATTACACAACTGAAGTGTGTGGGTGTGTGTACAGTGATTGACTACATGCGAAAGGTAAATAATTTCATGAGTTCTGGCACCTTTTTTCTTACAAAAAAAGCACTGGCCATGACATATAAGACTTTCAAGGTGAAAACCATCACTTTGAACTGTGCCTGGAAAGTGAAAGGAAACCAGACACAATGTCATCTGACTACCTTGTGAATGTGAATTAATTTTACATACGTGTAGTCAAAGCATAGCATCAAAACTCCTTGACGTAAAGGACAGAGTTCCCTGTAACAAAGTGTTTCGGCTGAGCAGTGCAAGATTATAACAATGCAAGCCAACACACCCGGAACAGGGCTGGAAAAACTCCTGGAGAGTCGTGGCTGGCGATCCATGTTGACAAAAGAAGGATTTTTGTCTGACCATATAAGGCATTCTTAAGTACTTCCCCGCTTGTGGGGAAACTTGGTCAAGGTGCACAGAAGTAACACAGCTCTTTGCTAGGAAGCAAATGCGGATGCTGCTTGGAAGACCCGCTGCCTGGCATCTCCACCCATCTGCTCCAGTGCAACATTGCCGCCTTTCTTGTGCTGGGTCAGCCAGAACCAACCCAGCCTGATCCAAACGTTAGGAAGAAAACCGAGGGAATGTAACCTATTCGTATGCTTTGACACCAGTTTTGTCTATCTCAGTAGAGCATAATTCTTATAATGATGCATTCATTATGTTCCGATTTTACCAAAACTGCTACAGTTTCAGAAGAAAGACTCTTTTCTTTCTCTCTTTGCCAAAATACTTGGATAGACAAAAATTCACCTATATTTGGAAGTATTAGCAATTCACTCTTATGTTTAGGACTCTGTCTGCCACCTAGTGCCTAAGGAAGGAACGCTTATGAGAATAGACAGCTGGTGTCCACCCCATATACCCCAATCCATAACTGCATAAGAAGAGAGGTTCTATGCATAATAGTCTTTTTGCAGGTGCAAAAAGGTTGGAGTTATAGCTGCTCATCTGCTACTGCAAGCACCATGAAGGACCTTCATGGTGGAACAGTGGTGGAACACCTGTTTTGCACATGTCCTCAGGTTTGATCCCTGGTATCCCCAGATAAGAGTCTTCTCCAAATTCCTGGAGAGCTACTGCTGGTCAGTACCCCCAGTACTGGGTTTGACAGCTCTGTCCAGAATAAGGCAGCGTCCTGTGTTCCTACGTTCCATGCTGGTGGGTCCTTTCTTGGTTGTTTCTGGGCTCCTCATTCAGTTGCGTTGTTCAGTCTGCTTGATGCGTCAGTCAACCTTCCCTATGTTCCTTCTAAAGTGACCCATGGGAGACAGATCTGTCCAAATTCCCTAATTTCAGTCATTTGCATGTTTGCTTGGGAGATCACTTGATGGCTAGAAATTTTAAGATAACTATTCCGACTATTCTATCCCTGAAAGCTAGGTTCAGAGCTATAAAACTGCCCTTAATTTCTAAACCTTGCCCCTTTGCAAGATCCAAGTGATGTAAGCCAATAGATCACAAAACCTTTTGAGACAGAGGTTGTCCTCCACTAGCTAAAGTATATCCTGTATGTGTAAGTTGCAATGCCATAGAAGCAAGTATCCCTTGTGCAAGCACTTGCTTTTAAAATAGCTTCATCCTTTTGGCAAAGTCTAGATGGACATAAAATTCTTTGGACATGCAGCCACAAGACTGGAAAGGCACTTCAGCCTTGCAGCTCACTCCCCACATCCTGCCCTCCGCTGCAGCCAGAAAATGGTTGTGGTTGCCCCAGTGGTGCTCTGAAAGACGGGGCTGAGTGGTGGAGAGAAGAGGAGGCAGGTGCTCCCACTGTGCAAGGTACCCTTCTCCCCTTGTGCCCTAAGACATGCGTGGCCTTTGGATGAAATTGTGTTTTGCTTTACTAGGCGATGCACAGAGGAAACATGGACCTTTGGGCCAAACTTGGTACATTAAGTTGAAGTTCCCAAGTTGGAGATAAATAGAAGGAGAACTGAACTAAATATTACAATGAACATGTATGTGATAGGGGCAGGGAAGGTACAATCAGATGGTGAATTCAGTGTTTAATGCTTGGAGAAGGAAAATATTTGTTCTTCCTGATATTGCAGCTCAGGCCGACTTGTTGACTTTAATTAGCAGTCTGTTTAGAACATACGAAAGAAAGAAGCTCACCACACAATAACATGATTGTATAATTAATATTATAGAATTCTCTCCCAGGGAGCTTTTAAAAAAGAACAGTCCTATTATGACACCGCGATCAAAGTCTCATGTGCTAAGACAGTGGCTGGTTTCAGACAGCACAATAACCCACATTCAAGGATTGTGTGTGGGTTGAGTGAAGGTTGTCATTGAACTGTGAGTTATTGTGCTGTCTGAACCCAGTTAACATAACAAACCCACAGTTTACAACCCAACAACAAAATATGAGTTCCATTCATGGTTTGTTGGGTTGTTTGTGGTTAGCACAGCTGGCTCCAGACAGCACAATAACTCATTCAACAACAGCCCACGCTCAACCCTTGAGGCTGCATTATTGTGCTGTCTGAACCCAGGCAAAGTATTTCTTCACCAGATAATGGAGACAAACACCCATAGTCTTCATGCCTTGCTTATGAGGTTCCAAAGGGAGTTAAACCCCCTGCTCAGAAGTCCACAAAACGATGCAAGATTGGGAAATATAATCTGGAAAGCAATCTTGCGTTAAATGCAAGAGGTGGGCTATTTGATTTTATGTAACCTATCTATCTCCACGATTCACTTCTTTCAAGAATGGTGTGTTAATTGTGCCGCCTGCGACCCACAGCACACTGCTTTGAGGACTGCTTTTTCCCATCATCCGTTCACAACAGTTGGCTTCAACTGCAAAAGAATTAAAAGGCATTTGGCAGATTTTCCAGAGTACTATTTTGCACAGCAATTAATACAGATTTATGCAATTAGTACTGTTAGAAAGAGACTCTGGGGCATTCTTGGGTTCTTGTCCCAATTATGCTTGAAGCTGCAGGGATGGGTAGGGTTGGTGCAGCTTTTAATCCAAATGTTTTTCCCATTCAGATTTTTTTCAGAGGGAGAGAAGAGAGAGAGAGAGAATGTGTGTGTGTGTGTGTGTGTGCACATGCTCATTTAGCCATCATTTCAATGGCCTCCATGCAAGGCGAGGTAACAGTGCTGTATCATTCCTCCAAGCCAGACTGGCAAGTAAAAAATTCCTTCACAAGGTAATTTGGCTGTAAAACCCCACAGGGCCCAAAACATTCCAGGAGAACAGCACACAATGATCCCCATGCCTAACCGTGCTATTGTTTGCGAGGATAACATTTGGGTAGAGTTCCATGCCGTCTTGAATGTGCAGAGGAAAGGAAGGATTTCTTCAAACAATACATAGAATCATAGAATAGGAGAGTTGGAAGGGGCCATGAAGGCCATCAAGTCCTGCTGTTGCAGGACACCAGTTTACACCATCCCACTCACATGGCTGGCAGTGTCTGTTTGAATGTCTCCAGTGTGGGAGAGCCCACCACCTCTCTAGGCAGCTGGTTCCACTTTCGTATTTCCTGATGTCCAGCCTGAATCTGGGTTGTCACAACTTGAATTGATTACTCCATATCTTACACTCTGGCATCAGCAAGAAGAGATCTTGACCTTCTTCTTCGTGGCAGGCTTTGAGGTACTTACAGGGGGATATCATGTCCCCCCCCCCGCCCAGTCTTCTCTTCTCAAGGCTGAACATGCCCACTTCTCTCAGTCTCTCCTCATAGGGCAGTGTTTCTAAACCTTGGATCATTTTTGTTGCCCTCTGCTGGACCCTTTCTAATTTTCCTGCATCTTTCTTAAATCTTGAGGCCCACAACTGAACTTTGTATTTCACATGAGGTCTGACTAATGAGGAGTATAGGGGAAGTACTACTTCTTGTGATTTGGAAATAACACTTCTATAATGCATCCCAAAATAGCATTAGCCCTTTTTGCAGCTGCATCATATTGATGGTTCATATTTAACCTGTTGTCCCAGCAAAAGGACAATCACGTGGCAGAGCCCCCTTTATAGTGTTCCTGGCCAGGTAGCAGTGACAGATGTCTGTTGGTTCAACATTCCCACCATGACCACTCATTGGTGCATTTGGATCCAGGTGGTTCCTGCACTTTACCTGAGAGGCTGGGCTCTCTGGGGGTTGGGCAGGGAGTTCTGGAGAGGGATTCCACAATCCCTGGCCACGAGGATGGCTCCAGTCACATGGCAACGCTTTGGGGACGTGACCAGCCCTCTCAGGCTTAATGCTGGCCAGCCAGGGATGTCCCGCACTGACACTGGGCTGATGCTTGGTCGGTCTATAGCGCTCTAAACCAGCATCTCTGGTGGGATCTCCAGGGAGGCTTTGGACGAGGTATTTGAGGAAGTTAATCATGAGCTGCCCTGGCTCAATGTACGCAAGGTGTTCTTCAGCCAGCTTGTCTGTGACTGGCTTAGTGTAGTAGCTAAGAGAGCGAGCTGCAAATTAGGAAGTCCTCCGTTCCAGAACAGCTGCTGCATGCTCTGACGCCTAGCTGAGCCAAGCCTCCAATCTGCAATATAAGGATGAATAATAGTGTGATATGTTTTACAGGGCTGTTGCATGGAGTACGTGCAACAAGCCAATAAACATGGATCACTCTGAATGCTCCCAAGCACTGTCCACATGCTAAGCTATTGTCTAGCATTGACATTCAACAACCAGGCCAAATGCTCACACCATGCACTCGAATGGGGTTCCTTTCTTTTATGACTTGAGTAAAATCAACTCGTACGTCTCAGTTACAAGACCGTGGAAGCACAAAGCAGAGTCTCATTTTCTGCCCTCTCATGGCTTTGGCTTCTCCTGCCCTCCCCTCCATTGCCTGTTTCCCCCCCTTATCTGTGCATCACTTTCTCCCCCTTGCCCACCACGTCTCCTGCTTCGTCTGGATGCAGGTGCAGTGTGAAGGTGGGGATCCCTTCACCTACATGAGGGGAAGCTGCATTTCCCCAGTGGTTGTGCAGCTGGCCTGGGTACCTGTGAGGATGTGGGCCTGGTGCCCACCATACAGAGGAATGAAGCACACTAAGTGAAAGAGCAAAATGAAGGGGCACACCAGCGGTACATCAGCCCTGCTATTGCTACCGTGCAATAGTTTCCCATCAAACTTCTGCTCTTGCGCTTCCTCAGCAGTCATTCTCCTATTCCAGCCTATAGATTCAAATATATTATACAGCAGAATATAGAACAGATGCCAGTCGTTCCTGCCTGGAAAAGACTGGGCAGCGGTTGGAGATATTTCTTGAGCTCTTGCCCTGGGGAAAAATTACAGCTGTGCCTGCAGCTTTGAAAACATTGCCTGGTCATCAAAGGAAGCAGAGCTAGCTTGCCCAGAAGAGGGACTTCTCTTCCTCACCTACCCCCTCACACTAGGGTCCCAATCCAAATCAGGCATCCTACATTTGCACTAGAGTAAAGAGAAGAAAAGCCATGCCCACTTGCAATGTCTTTAATGCTATGCCTACTTTTGCCAAAATCTCCCATTACCTTTGCCCTCAATAGAATCGTCTTACATAACCTGATGCCCTCCATGATCTGCTACAACTTCCATGAGCCCTTGGCCAGGTGGACTATGGGTGATGGGTGCTGTAGTCCAGATTTGCTCTTCCCTCCATTTCGCTTCTCCATACTGCAAGGGAGAATTCCAGCAATAAATCATTTTGTTGCCATGGCACCTTTCCCATTGATTAATTAAATCGCACAGCAGGTAAATAAGTGTTGCTATTTCATTTTTCACTGAGTCAGGAAAAAACTGATTTGCTGAAGGTCAAATTTCAAATCATGATGAAATCCCACAATAGGAACTAGAGATGAATGAACCTCTGAAGTCCTTACAGCAACATCCTCCATCACCTAATTCCAAGCCTGTTTTGTGCACGTTCTGTGCAAATCTGCTGTTTCTTAATAACAGGGAAAAATCTTGTGCATTTTTGTGTGCATTTTTCAAATGCAAACAGTAGTGAGTGCGTGCATGCCCCCATTCATAAGCTGCGTTTGTTTCTATTTTGGAAGTATGCCCAGTGGGGTTTACACATTTTTCAGCTGTGAGCATGTTGTCAAGCAGTTTTGTTTTCCTTGTGTAGTTCAAACTGCGCACCCATAAATACACATATTTTCAGTTGCAATTGTATAATTTCCATGTTCATTTCTACAGATCTGATAAATGTTTTTAAAAGATGTTGGAGCGAATTATTCAACCATACTTAATGGAGCCCTCTGTCAGGTCTTTTCACCCAGCTGGGTAGACAAGGCAGGAGAAGCTAGGTGTTTAAAATATTTATGTACCAATTTATCTTATAGAATGACTCGAATGTGCTAATAACAAAAAGCATTAAAACAATAAAACATCAAAATGCCCAGGAAAAGCAAAGCAGACATTTTTGCTGCCACAAAATAGTCTCAGTATGGGTGACACTTAGATGACCCTAACCAGGGAGCAACGATCAACTTCCCATCACTTTCTTCTTTAGTCCTTCTGTTGAGCTACATGGAACTTTCGATTAGGCCTCATGATGTTCTCTACATCCCTCAGTTCACAGCTGGCTGTCCTTGAATTTGGCTTACTATGACAATAGCTTGAATTCAGTGTGTGCAATGGCTTAAAATGTCCAACGAGCACCCGGCCCTTACAAACAACCCATCAGGAAATCTTCTTGCAGAACCAAAATTGTTCCAGTATCACTTGCTATAGATTTTAGTGAGAAGTTGCAGCTCCTCATGGGGGCCTTAAATCAAGGGGAGCATTTATTAAACGAGAGTCTTCATATAAGCTTGCATGGCAGAGGTGTGTTTCTAATGGAAGGTGGAATCAATGCAAAGAAATGCAGCACCCAGTGGGAGCTTTGGGGGAGGGGGGCTTTGGGTGACACACCCTGCATTAGCAACACGCCTCCCTCCAGGGTCTGCTTCCTCATCACCATTGCCTCCAGCCACCTTCGCTCCACCTCCTCCTCCTCCTCCTCTTTCCCAGCATGGCTCCCATTTGCTGGCTTCCCAGGCAGACAGCCAGCACCAGCGACTGGGCCAGGTAAGAGGCAGGTGAAGGAACAGGTTGCAGCGGGGAGGCAGGGGGGCTCTTGCCGGTGGTCCGCTTCGTGGAGCACCGCAAGGGACCCACCCCACTGGCCCTGCAGAAGCCAAAGCCAGATGGGGGGCTTTGCGTAAAGCCAGGGTGGGGCCAGGCAGGGTGCTCCAGCGCTCGTAGCTGAATCTAACCACATGCTCAGCAAGATGCCTCTGTTCTGCAGCCTGCCCTGTCACCCGCAGCCTGGGCTTTGCAGCTGCTCCTGCACCCTCGGCATGAGCGTCCGGGTTTGGCAATGTGATGTCCCTGCAAAACAGGCAAATGCACTGCTAGGCTGCCCTAATAGAAGTGTGGGTCCAAATCACATGAGGTGCCAGCTTCCCTCTGTCCAGCACTAGTTGGGCTCCATCTGGAGCACTGTGTCCAGTTCTGCTTTTCCTCCAGTTGCTCTAACGCAGGCCTCCTCAACCTGGTGCCTTCTGGGTATTTTCCACTGAAAACCCCAGCATCCCTGACAATTGGCAAACTGGGTGGAGCTGGCGCCAACATCTGGAGGGTATCGGGCTGGAGAAGGCTTCTCTAAACTCTTTTAGATAAAGTCGGTGTATAACAGACTATTAGTTCAAGTTCAAGTTCCCATTCCCATCTATACCGTTTACCAGAGGAGCTTAAACCAGGCATTTTATCAGCCTAGCCTACCTCACAAGGCTGTTGTGAGACTAAAATAAAGCTGCAATATTATGGTTATAGGCTGAGCAGTGGGTAGTTGCTTTTGATCGAGTGACTCCGTGGACTTAGATGGCTGCATTGCCTTACAACCATCAGGTCGAACTCAAATTTAGTCGTAATTAGAGTAGGTCCATGGAAACCATTGGGATTTCAGTCCCACTGATTTCTATAAGTTCAGACTACATATGACTTAGAAACATAGCAACAGAGCGAGTCATAAGGGGTCTCCCAGGCCATCTAGTCTGACCCCCGGCTCCAGCCGCCTCCACTCACAACATGCCTACCATGTGCGTGTCTAGTCTATCCTTGGGTAAGCTGGTTGCAGCCCCATGGAATTCTGTGCAGTGAAATAGCATGCTTTTGTAGTTCCTGTTCTTTCTTTTGCCTGTTTTTTCCAGACTCCCCCCCCCCCCCAGTTCCTCTATTCTTACTGGCATGCCAAACAAGCACTCCCAGGGCTGCTTAGTTTGCTATAATGCCTGGATCCATCCTTTTGCTGGGCATTGCTCTGATGTGCTTTGATCTTTTGAACTGATCTATTTTAATTCTGAAGTTTGCATGGCACTGGACTTCCAGTCGAGGTTCTATTTGTCATGTAGCAAACAACACAGAATTAGCAGCCATCCCTTCCCCAAGCTAACTCACTGCTCCCCTCTACTGTCTAAATAGTAGAACAAACCCGCTTCAGGGAAGGAAGTGGATTAAACATTTGCAAAGTAGCAGCACAGGGTTACAAATTTCTGGTGTGTTCAAGGCATTCCACATACCTTGTCAGAAAAAAATCCCTTCAGGTAATCCTTCAAAGTTAGCTTGCAGCTATTATTCCACATGATCCAGGTGAGGCCCCCAATGCTGCAAATAAAGCATTATTCTGACCTCAGGGAGCCCTGGGATTCTGTCTGCCAGGTCGCCCCTTACAGTAGCATCTGGAAAGTCTTTGTGGAGACGAGGAGAAGACTGGGGACCCCTGGAGAGGCAGGCTTCCCAGTAATTCTGCAGACACGGCACTGAGCCAGCCTTAGGCGATGGCTAGCCAGCACAGGTGGGTGTGACTGTCTGGTCCCGCAGTTTGCACTCAGAGAAGAGTGCTGTAGTGCAGGGACAGGCAGAAGGGACCTCCTGGGAAGGCTCTACATGATTTCCATTAGATTGCTAAGGCTTCCTGGCTCCCGCTTGTTTAGCAGTTGCAGCAACAAAATGATTCTTCATCCACCTTAAATTACACTGATGCAATGAGCAAGCTTAAGGATAACAAGGTATGGATTGGTATGTAGAAGGACCTTGAGTGCAGCTCAGCACTGCTGCTCAGAACAAAATCTGTCATTTGAAGTGTATGCCTTTTGCACCAAACCCGGGTTCAAGCAAAACGAGCAATGTAGATCCTACAAGGATAAAGTCAGCTTACCCTTGGCTTCCCTTAAGCCACCTAGAGAGCGATCCTTTGGGAAGAGAGGAAGGGGAACACCCCAGCATTCCAAAGTGGGGGTGCTACTACTGAGAAATCTGGAATTATGTAGCATACTTTCAGTAAGGAAGGCTGATGGTGTATGGTCACAGCAGGAGAACTTAGGGCTCCATCGGGCTGGTATGGAAACAGGTGTTCCTTCATGTATTTGGGCCCCAAAACATACAGTGTGGTAAAGGTAAGTATCAGTGCCGCTATATGAATATACAACCTGTGCAATTCCAATTCTTTTAAAAGTGGAATGATTATGATGGGCTGTAAAAAAAATCCACACACCTCTCACCTGGCATGCACTGGGAGTAGAATTTGGAGATTAAGATGGTGTGTGTGTGCTTGCAGATATACAAAGGAAATATTCTTAGGTGCATAGGTTATGATGACAAATATATTGTTAAACCCATAGAGAAAAGCAGGCACTCTGGCTAACCAGACAGGACAGCAGAACAATCAGGAGATGCAGATAATTAAGGGAATTAAAACTTGTGCCACAAAAATTATGCTCAGAAAAGAAGTAGGAGAAGAGAAGTTTGCTATCCAAAGAGGAGATCAAATTAGAACAGGATAAAAGACTGCGAGAAAAAATCGGAATGATGCACTTATAAAGATACGTTTCCTTTGGAATGATCATATATATTCCGGTGAATCTATGCAAGCAAAGTTTGTAACCGTCCCCATTGTAGAAACGAAAAAGACTTACAACTGCAAAACTAACATGGGATTGTAATAATACCACCAAGCTACTGCGTCGTGTGCTTTTTATGTACAAAAAGCCTTTCAGTAAAACATTCTAGACGCAATGCCGGTGGAATGAAACCATGGAGTTCTGCCCGTCTCTTCTTTGAAGGGAAGCCCTCTGGATCGTCGCCGCAGCCTCCGGTACTCGAGTGACTTTCTCTCTCCCTTTCCAGCACCCGTATCCGACAGAGGATGAGAAGAGGCAAATAGCGGCTCAGACAAACCTCACGCTCTTGCAAGTCAACAACTGGTGAGCAAAATTACCACACCCTCGCCCTGTTCCCCATCCTCACAACCTGAGGCTGCTTTGCCTTAAGAGGCACTTGTCCGGCATGCACTGGTAACTCTTAGCTCGGACCCGTGTTAAGGATGCACACCGCACTGCACAATCATGTGTGTGTCTACTCTGAAGCAGGTCCTGTTGCAGTCAGTCAGGCTTACTCACAGATAAATGAATATGGGATTGCAACCTTGTGGTGCAGTCCTACTTTATGGATACTCAGACAATGGAGGCCTCCCAAAGAAGCCACGGAAGCGTTTTAGGTACTCCATCTCCTTCCTTTTGACTTCTGCTAGATGGGTGCTGGTGGGGAGAGGACTGAGCGGTATGCAGATCCTTCCCGTCCTGAGGGCATGAAAATGATCCTGGGACAGGGAACTGCCTCAGAGCTTCCCATGGTGCTGAAGAGGATAGGGCCAGGCAATCCGAGCCAGGATCCATACCCCATCCCACTGAGGGCGTCGCTCTCTTTGCAGCTCTGAACTGATTCCCGGCCTCTTACGCCCCCACAGACAATGTCTAGGGGCATAGAAAGGCTCTCTTAATGGAGTGGGCCATCTCTGCATGTAGGGTGGGTCTACCTCTATTGATATAGGGCCGGGGTATTCATGGTCCATTTGGGGCAGGGGAACAGAACTGGAGCTGAGTGAGGAGGCATTTCCTCTTTGTGCCACATTTGCAAGTGACCATCCTGGACCGTCCTGCCTTTTACCCTTTTGTGAATTTGGCAGCATATGTCAGGGACAATCCCAGGGGCACAGGAAAAGCAAAAAAGCCCCATGTCACTTCTCCCCTACAAATGTCAAGGGCAGTGGGGGCGAACCTATGGCACATGTGCCACAGCAGGCACGCAGAGCCCTCTCTGTTGGCACGCCAACCAAGTCGCCCCAGCATCGCCCCAGCAGCCGAGCATCAGATAACAGCGCACATAGGGGCCATGCGCATGCTCAGAAAGGAGTAATGGTGCCAGGTAATGATGTCACAAGCCGCAACTCATCAGCCACAACTCGTCCGAGCTTTCACATGGCCAGTCAGTGCACTGCCAAGGAGATATATGTGTGGGTGCTTGGACTGGCTGTGAGGTGTTTTTTCTAAACTAAAACCTCAGTTTTCAGGTTTTATTGCAGGGTTGGGACTTTGTGTCAAATAAGTGGGTTTTGGGTTGCAGGTTGGACACTCGGTCTCTAAAAGGTTCACCTTCACTGGGTTATGATTAGAAAAATGAGGTGTCCTGGCATGATACTGATGGTTGGAATGTGTTTAGAGGGGGCAGAAATGATGAGCAATGCAGAAAAAGCTGCTCAAGGAAGGCTTTTTCAAAATTGCATTATTTCCAAGGAACTTTCGCCCTATATTAGGGTTAGAGATGTGCACCAGGGTAGGGTTAGGGTTAGAAAAACAAGGTGTCCTGGTGTGATTTTGAGGGTTGGAATATGTTTAGATCGGGCAGAAATTATGAGCAGTGCAAAAAAAGCTACTCAAGGAAGGCTTTTTCAAAATTGCCGCAACTCATTAGCCGCAACTTTTCTAAGCTTTCGCATTGCCGGTCAGTGCACTGCCAAGGAGACACACGCACACAGACACATATATATTTGCTTGGGCTTGCTTTGAGGTGTTTTTTCTCAACTACAACCTCAGTTTTCAGGTTTTATTGCAGTGTTGGCACTTTGCGATAAATAAGTGGATTTTTGGTTGCAGTTTGGGCACTCGGTCTCTAAAAGATTTGCCATCACTGGCCTAGGTTAACCCTTAGTTTTACTTTAGACGCAGGACTTGACAATTCCAATTCTCACCACATGAGGGCACATAGAGAAAAGAAGTTTGTTTGTGCATGATAGCAATTACCTTGTGGAAGTGCAAATAGATCCTAGACATATCCCGCTTGCTGTGCTGCGCTGTGCTTTTAAACTCAGATGTGCTGTTAGAAATGCCTGGTTGGCTAGAATAATTGTGGTTGGGTTTCTCTGGTCAAAAGTAAGCGCGAGTTTTAAGCCTTGTTTATCTGGAAAGGGGCGAGAAGCCTCCCTAGCATGGCCAGGGCAGCGCTGAAGGGCAAGAAGTCTGGCAGCAGGAGGCTAAAGGGACTTTCTCCTACGTTCACTTTATATAATCCGTCGAAGTCAGCAGCAAATGTGAGATCGCAGCTCAGCAATAGAACACCTGCCTGACACCAAGACGGGCTCCAGTGCAGTTCCTTTGATATCCCCATGTGAAGGGGACAATGGGACCCCCCACCATGAGTCTCTGGTCAGCTGCTGCAGATTCAATAGCAAATGGAGCTAGATGAAGCTATAGCGTTCTGCCCTGGGTGCAAACTATACATGGCAGCAAAGGTCATGTTGAATGCCGTGTACATTCAAGCACACCGCCTGCCATATGAATAGCCTTTTTTGCATCACCCCTGACATGTGCCTTTTTTTTTAATTGGTCCGTGCAGGACAATTTGGGTGATGCTGGCACTCATGGATCATTTCAAGACCTGCTCCCTCCCCAGTGAAAGCCAAACCTCAACTCACAGTTGTATGAGCTTCCTGAGGTTTCCAGTTTTTTAACTGTCCAAAGGGAAAATCCATTCAGATAAGCTCCCTCTACTGGCTACTTATCACCAGTGCAAGACAGTATTAAAAATCCATGCAGTTAAAAAAAAATATCTACCTGGCACTCTGATCCCTGGGACACTCTCTGACCTCAGAGCTAGACATCTGAACTCGTCTATGTCACCCTCAAACGATGGCTGGGGACAGTACTATTGCTCTCAGGGTCTTCCAAGTTTTTTCAACGACTCCTCTTTTCAGCTGGTTGCTTTGAGGCTTCCGGTTAACACACTACACATGAATTTGCAGCTGCATATAATTGCTTAAGAAAGTCTTTATGCAGGAATCCACAACTGGTAGATTCCAAAGGATGCAATGTCCCACCAGCAGGAACAGGTGGCACCCAGAGCAGACCAAGACTGTGATGAAATCTTTCTCTTTTTCCTCCCCATGGGAAGGTTTATCAATGCCCGACGACGTATCCTGCAGCCCATGCTGGACGCAAGCAATCCAGATCCAGCCCCCAAAGCCAAGAAGATCAAATCGCAACACCGGCCGACACAGAGATTCTGGCCCAACTCCATCGCAGCGGGAGTGCTGCAGCAGCAAGGAGGCAACCCTGGTGCTAACCCCGATGGTGAGAATTCCGGCCTGGGCGCACCGTCCAGCTGACCTTATGCTATAGGTGGACCGGCTGAGTCTGACACTTCAACAGAGGTGCACGAGGGGGCATCGTGCAGCCCTCTGCAGCCTTTCCTGTAGCCCCCAGGGATACTGCATCCAAAGTGCATTACGTGCAGAGAACTGAAATGAAGGCTGCCATCCCTAAGCCAGCTCACTTGAACGTTCAGTGTAGGATGCCGTTCAGAGACGAGATATTTTGGGCGAGAGCATTAAAGGGAGGCAAGCCAGTATAATGAGATCCAGAGTAGAATAGTGGTCAGAGTTGAGGTCTAGGGCTCAGGACGCTTGGATTCCACTCGCCATTTGGCCATGAAGCTCACTGGGTGGCTTTGGGCCAGTCACTGACTCTCAGCCCAACCTACTTCACAGGGTTACTATGAAGATAGAATAGAGGGAGGGAGGGCTGCATAAACCCCCTTGGGTTCCATGCAAGAAGGGAGAAAGCAGGATAGAACTGTGATAATGAATAAATGCTTTCTCTTCCAGAAATTGAACCAGTGGTCAAAAGCTTCCCTCCCACCGATCCCAAGAAATGCACTGTGCCCCTTCTAGGGGCTGAGATCTTGACCTTGCTCCCCCTGGAGGGAGAGCTCTGTGAATTGCAGTGGGGAGGCAGCAACTCACTGCAATGTTCTCTGATTCCCCCTTGCTCCTGCAGCCCCTCGTACCCCTAGAATAGTAGTGTCAGAAGGGGCCATGAAGGCCACCAGGTCCAGGTTGCAGCACACCACGTTCCACCACCCCACTCAGTGGGCTGTCCAGTTTCTTTTTGAATGTCTCCAGTGTGGGAGAGCCTACACTAGGCTTCTCCCACACTAGGCGTCTCCCAGCTCTAGGCAGCTGGTTCCACTGTCGTATTGCCCTGACAGTGAGGAAGCTTCTCTTGCTATCTAGCCTGAATCTGGGTTGTCGCCACAGAATTTATTATTCCGTGTCCTACACTCGGATAACCCTGTGAATCTGCTCTGGAGAGCAGCAAGGCACTCAGGAACAATAGGGGTACTGGAAGGGAGAGGTGGGATTTGGCAAAAATTGCCTTTCCTTCCCCTCCCTCCTGCTGTGGGGAGGCCAGTAATTGGCAAAACAAGTTTTGGAAAAGCTGTTCTGCCAGTTGTGGACTTTTCATGGAAGTATCCCTAGAAATACTCAATACATCTGCCCAAGAGAAATCTGGGGCAGATATGTATTTCTTTCTTTCTAGAGGGCTGGGCATATGAGTCTGTTGCAGAAAAAATCAGCAAGGATCCTTGTGTAGGAGGTATGTGAAAATCATTTCAGAATTTGTACCTCCTGGATTGAATACAGACTCAAATGCAGTCGGTGTACATGTGTGACTGTGCACTGTGACTTGCGGACGCAAAGAGGAATGCGCTTGATTGCATGTGTACCTTTGAAAGATGCCCCTGAAAAAATTCATAGTTCTGCAGAAATGCGTACCCGCACTCCTAAATCAATGGGGAAATGGTTCATTCATGTCAAAGATGTGCACAGTTAATGAATATGTTTGGAAGGATGTGCACAAATGCTCATGATACAAGAGCAAAACAAGACTGAAACCTGAAAAGAAGCTAGTCAGAAGGAGTTTTCCAGTGAAATGTAAAGAGACTGATGAGTTTGTGTGTTGCTTCTACACACCTGTTATTAAAGGCTTGTGCATTTATTCTGACATACCCTTTTGTGGATGCTGTCTACTTCGTGAGATGCCTGAAACGTTGACCCCACATTGGATGAGTCACATGCACACGCTGGGAGGGGAGAACGGAGACATGAAAAGGGGTTGTCCGAGAGAATTTGCACTGCAGCTCCCTGGGACAACAGTTCCCCACACTCTCTGTCAGTCCAAGGTGAAAGCTTCGAGCATCACACAAGGTAGTCTGCTATTCACGAGATCTTATCCAGAAGAAATTTGTTGATCTTTGTGGTGCCACAAGACTCTTTGTTGCCTTTTATTTGCAATGTTATACCCCACTGCTCTTCGTGGGTAGCAACAAGTTCATTGGCCTGTTGAGCAGCGGCCGGTGGTGCTCCAAGGTTGCCATCATCCCTCTGCTTCTCATTCCAGGCTCCATCAATATGGACAACCTCCAATCCCTCTCTTCTGACAACGCTACCATTGCTATGCAGCAAGCCATGATGGCAGCTCACGATGACTCACTTGATGGGACAGAGGATGAGGAGGAGGATGAGATGGAGGAGGAAGAGGAGGAGGAGGAGGAGGAAGACGAGGAGCTGGAAGAAGATGCCGAGGAGCTCCAGACAACAAATGTTAGTGACCTTGGCTTGGAGCACAGTGACTCACTCGAGTAGAGCGCAAACAATGGCCAGTGCTGGGGCAGCTGCCTCCCAAGAAGCTGTTTGACCTGCTTGCCCATTGTAGAGAGAGCCTGAACTTTAACATAGAAGCCCTGCATCCCTTTAAAGATATCGTCCGCATCCAGTGACAATGCCCTTACCAAGTGTCCTGCTCTGCCTGCTCACGGTTGCAGGAATGGACATGAATGCACAATTAGGACACCCTGTCGAATGTGCAAACTGATTATTTAAGTGAAGGACACACGTTTACAAGGCACATATTGTGGCCAGTTCCCCCACCCTTTTGTTTTTGATAATACCAACAACAAAAGTGTTTTTAGGGTAAGCTGTTTTCTGTATGACTGACTGTTTTATGGATGTTCTAATGCATTGCCTTTTTGTGACATGCAATGGAGAGGCAAGTCTGTTTTCATTTTCACTGCTTTTATGAGAGATTTATAGATGCAAAAAAGAGAGAGTGAGAGAGAGAGGGAGAGAGAAGAAGAGACTGATGGTTTTTACACAAAGAAAAAGAAACTAAAAGACTGCAATGATTATAAATATCTAGATGTAGAAAAAATTAAGTTTGCAAATTTGCAAAAATTTAACAAATGAACATTGAGAGAGTTTAATGGTGGATCCACTAGACTCCTGATTGGTTCTGAAGAACTGGATTCCACCTCTTCAGGATTTTACTGGGCAAGATCCCAAGAAACACACAGAGGGCCCAGGCTTTGTGGTTAATATGCCAAATAAATACCACACTGCAATCTGAATCGTGTTGGGAGAGGAGCAGAACCATTTCAGCCTCCTAAATGGAGTGTCACAATAGTAGCATGTCTGGTTTGAGTCCCGACTGAACTATGTAGCCTCAGCTAATCCAGAAAGAATGCCACTGAATAATTATGTTAATTGTTTAGAGGATCCTAAATGGAAAAGTAACAAAGATGGCTTTATGCACTGGTAGAATAAGAGCAGACTAAGAGTCCCAAATATTTGCAAGCAAAAGGCTGTTGCTGCCTTAGAGAATTCACAAATTCCCAAGCGAAGGGGGCTGGAAGTGGGGGGGAGTACCTGGAACCAAATGAAATTGCTGTCCAGGTGGTGAGATCAATGCCTTTTTCACAATCTAATTTGCCTGGTATGCCTCACCTGTCAGTTTTTATCACCTGTTGCTCTGCCACCTCCAGAGCTCCCAAATGAAAAGGCCTCCAAGAAGCAATATTCGACTGGATGTGTTTTATACATTCAGACTGGGATCAGATGCATTCACAGCTTTTCTCCCACAGAAAACCATTATCGCTCAGTCCAGAACTTGTGCTACACTGTCTCAGCCGAGATTGCTTTCCAGCATTCCTTGCTGCCACGGTCACCTCTTCCTAGGGAGATTGTGTGCCATTTTCCATCTCACACTGCCGTTATCCTTTTCCCCCGCTTTTTTGCAGCACTGGGGTAGGGAGAGGTCTTTGTGATGGTCTGCTGTGTCTAAAGCACTCACTCTGTGGAGGCATGTTGAAGTAAACATAAGCACTAGCCTTGCAAATACCAGTTTGTATGTAAGGCAATTTCCCCCTCAAGACTCCAGAATGTGGCTAACAGAACTCAATCAGCAGCAGTGTGTCATCCAAACAAAATCTCATAAGTAGCTGTCAAGTTCACCTGATCTGGGGGAGCTGTATAACTCCAGAAGTTCTTGATTTTATGGCCCTGCTGGTGAGGCACATGCAGGTACACCTTGCACATGAACACGCGTCTCCTCTCCCTACCTCTTGAGCTCTAGGCATCACCAGCAAGTGGAGGCAAAGTCTCTCCCATTCCTTAGCAAATCTGTTATTTCTCTTCCACTATGAGCCGCATGAAAACAGTGTTTTTGGGGGGGGTGGGGAGGGGCCCCTTTACAACCCAACCCAGCTGGGCTGCAAAGAAAAATGCATGGGATCCTGGCAGCTTCAGGATACGCACAAGGTGGCCAAGAGCAGCATTAGACTGACACCCAGGCCCCAGTATAAACACAGAGCACATTTGAGCGTGCAAACTCTCAGCCCCACCTCATTCAAGAGCAAGAGCAGATTTAGGATTGGCAAAAGAATCAGGGCACCGATCTAGCGCAGAGATACTGGGCGGCTGCATTTTCCTCCTCCTGGGGGAGCATGGCCACCTGTGCCCCAGAAAACAGAGCTTCAGATGATACTTCGGTGAGCATGGCCGTGCTCATCTGCGGAAATGAGTTTTAAAAGGTGGGGGATTGTTTGCTGTGACTCCACAAACCTGAGGAAGTCTCAGAAATTATTTGTGCTCCTCGTATATGGCTAAGGAGGGTCTAATCTGGAATTTCATGCATGCAGCAGTTTCATCAGTACTAGATTCATGGAGAACACCGTGCATCATGGTCCCTCCATCAGAGCCTTCTGCAACAAGGTGGAAGGAGCCGAGGGTGGAACGTGGGCTGATTTCTCCGGAGAGGAGATGTGCATGGAGTGTGCATACAGTACCCTTTAAACAGGAGCACCCTCCTAGGAAGTCAGCCATCATGCCACTGGGCTTCCGCCCTCGTAAATGCACACACTGGCAAGCGAGCATGGCCTCAATGCAGCCCTGGACGGGGATGATTGGAGAGAAATTAGAGTAATAAGATGTGCTGATTTGACTGTTACAGACACCAGTGCAGTTCAACATGTGCTGACTCTGACCAGAAAGATTGCTGGTCCTCTGTCATTGCTGGATAAAGGCTTAACGGGGAACAGTCCTCAGGCAAGATCCTCTCGGAGGGCTTCCTACCTTCTTCCCACTCCTTGCTGCCATAATCGCCTCTGCCCATGTTCTTGCCTTTCACTTTGGGCCCAGTCTGTGCCATCTCCCAGAGACAGGTCCAAGCCCGTGGAGAACACTGGCTCTCCTTCTTGCCCTTCTCGTTGCCTGCTCACTTCCTTGGAGAGGGAAAGTAGGTCATCCTTGTTTGCTATGAGAAGAAGCATCAAGACCGGGATGTTCTTAGGACTGGCTGTGACTGAGACACTGGCCGCAGCAGGTGCCTGTTTAGGGCAATCCTTGATGCTGGACCTTTGGCCCTTCACACATCCAGTTCCTGTGCTCCAGATGGTTGGAGGCTACCTGTGGTCAGGGCAGCCTACTGTGACCGCTGTGCGTGGCTGTTGTGCCACAAAAGGGTCTCCCGAAGCCCCCCTGGAAAGTCTGCCTAGGAAGGCCGCATATCTCAGCACTGAAAAAAGCACTTGCACAAGGCACACCCCCGCCACACACGATGCTCCTCCTGTTCAGTCCTTTCTTCCTCCGCCATGGCTGCATGACAAAGAGTGCCACTTAAAATGGTGGTTAATTTTGTTCTGTACCTTGGTGCTCAGGAAAATGTCTCCAGTGTACTCAAAGAATAATGGGTGGATGTGTGTATCAGCTTGCAATCAATTCTCTGGATTGGCAGGTTGCCAGATTTCCCTATCCTGAATGGGTTTCTCCTGGAAAAAGCTGGTGTTTCATGTTCCAATAGAGGTGTGAGACCCCCACCCCCACCCCCAATCGATTTCTACTCTGTGTTATCCAATCCATCTACTTTACTTTTGTTTTGCTTTTTCTTCTTTTTGAAGCCATCATTACAATAAGGCTCACACTTCCAAAGTGAAGCAGGTCAGAAAATTTCCCCCCTTCAGGTGTGTCTTCCCTATGAAAAAATTAATGGATAGATAAATAGCCACAAACACGCCTAGGCACAACACCCCTTGCAAATGGTTTGCACACCTTTCTCAGTGGGTCAACCAAACAAACCCTGAACTTCCAGGTCAATGAATTTGCCCTTTTTTAATGTTTGATCAAATGTTAAAGCTTTACTTGTCTCTAATAATTACTTTCTTCTCCCTCACAAAGTACAGTTTTCAATTTGCTCCTTCTTTTGGCTCTTTGAGGAGTTGAGAGGTTTAAAACAATCACTTTACATTAAGAGATGTATTGATGATAATTCCTTGGGAATGTATTGGAATATCAGTGGGCATAAAAAGCCCCCATTTTGGATACTGATATGGCATGAATGTAATATGTAATTTCATAGAAAATTCATTGTAATTTAGTATTAATTCATGTCCATTTATTATAAAGTGCTACCAGATGAGGTTTTTCAGCTGTATTTTATTGTGTTTATTTATATGCTCTTACTATTAAAAATGGATTAGGAATAAATAATAGAGACCCAAATCCACCAAAGAGACCCCTGTATTATCTCGGCAAAAATGCCATATACCCAAAGAAGTTAGATTTCCACTCTCCAAAGTCAAGGCAATGGCTGTATTTTTATACATCTTGTTAGACCAGAAGTCTCTGCATGAGCCTATTCCTGGACTTTTGAGAACACTTAACCAGACTCTTGCTGCACAGTAGGAGAGTCTGTGTCCTCTCCACCCTGCACAAAAATGCTGCCTTCATTCTCTGCACGAAGCTTTTACCCTTCCTTTTACCAAAGCTTCTGCTTCCAGATCTTTGAAGGATTAAAACTGGTTTGCTTTTTACATTATTCTGTCCCAGGGGTTTTTTTCCTCCACTTCTATATATGTTCCTATATAGGAAGTTACCTTTAATCCCTAGTAAAATATAAGATCCATGCCACAAATCTGTCTTCTAAGCCAGGGTGGCACTGACATGCATCGGATCTGTTATTTTTACTTGCCGTCCACAGATATCAGTTAATGTTTTGATCTGACATTGGCAGTTATGATAGAGAAATGTCCCAATTCCACTACAGATTCCTGGGCCAGGATAAGCCCTCCAAATATTTTTGTATAGGATAATTATACATTGCCCCCCCCCCAAAAAAAGAGGAAATTCATCACCAAAATGAGAAGGCACAAATGTGCATCATATTTGCATATTCAAAATGGGTGCACTTTTAGAAATAATAAAGGTGAGCTAAAGAGCAATGCAAGATCTGTCTGGACAGGCAAAAACTGTCTAGGTGCGCTGGTACCTGCCCCTTCCACTTCCAGGTGGGAATTGTAAATGAGGAACTTCAAGGTCCTGCTTCTCCCAGCTGCTTATGACTCCTTATCTCTAAACTGGGCTTTGACCGGACAACCCATCAAATGAAGGACACCCTAAACCAGAGGACAGACCTCTGCTGAGTGGAGCAGCTACTATTTCTGAGATATGATTTCTTCGTAAGCCCATTCCCTGAAGATTACTCCAGGCAGTGAAGATAACCCCAGGCACATTTGGTTGTGGAGTGGCGACTGTTTTATTTTATATTGATAGAAAATGTCCTCCCTTGAACTGAAAGGATTTTTGGGGAGAACGCAGGGGGAAGGAAGGGGAAAGAAGGCGGGAATCAGCCAAGACTTGTGCAGTTTCCTCTGGGATCCTCAGCTGGGACTAATTAAAAGCCCTCCAGCAACTTTGCTGCCAATTTGCATATCTGCCGCTTTGATGCTGGTATGAATATGCATGGAGATTCTTCAGCAGCGCTGGCCGTTTCAGATTTCTTCCCCAAAAAGACACTAATCAATAAAGGAGGTACTTTGTATGGCAATGATGTGTACAACCTTGTTCATATTGCAGGAGCAGCGGGGTGCTCGCAGAAAGGAACGGCAAGGCCCATTTTTCTCATCACCGCAGGGAGCTAAACAACATAAATGCATCATATGCGTATGCAGCTTGGCCCTCTCTCTGGTGTGCAGCGTCTAATTTCTGTTCTATCTCCCTGCATTACCAATCGCCAGGGGCTACCGTTTTTGCTTTTCCAATATGCAGCCCCCTCTCTTTACGAGCAGAACAAAATAATTGCACTGTTGTTCCACAATAAGAAGCACTGGGTGGCCTGTGATGATACAGAGCAAGGTCTTTGTTTTGCTTTCCTGCCATCTCTGCC
Source organism: Varanus salvator macromaculatus (assembly GCA_023646645.1). Taxonomy (NCBI): domain Eukaryota; kingdom Metazoa; phylum Chordata; class Lepidosauria; order Squamata; family Varanidae; genus Varanus; species Varanus salvator. Next base: position 13,777,824 of record JAIXND010000621.1, read on the forward strand.
CATTGCCATTGTGCTTGGTGCATCGGTACAGGAATCTGCTTGCACCTGCTATGGAAGGTCAGCCGTGGAAGTGGGCAGAAGGGAGATGGGGGGGAACCGAGCTTTTGAATTCCAGGTCCTCCTGCAGAAGGAGAGGCAAGGAAGCAGACTTGTTCAATGAGGGTTTTCTCCTTTAAGGATTGAAAATGGTGTTTATCGCTTACCTAAAGCAGGCATGGTGAACCTCAAGGGCTGCTCTCCAACAGGAAGAGGAGGGTTAGTGCTGCGTACACACCAGCAGTACATGGAGGCCACTGCTCGAAGGGGCTAGGAGCGCCTTCTTTCTCCCAGCTTGACCAGGGGCCTGTTTACAGAGGACAGGCCTTCTCTGTCAGCCTCCTAGAGAAAAAAAGGTGAGCTATGCACAGTTGATACTGTCCATGGGGTTTTCATGGCAAGGGTGCTGGAGTAGGTTGCCATTTCCTTCTCCAATGGATCACCTTTTGTCAGAGCTGTCGGCTATGACCTGTCCGTCTTGGGTGGCCCTGCACGGCATAGCTCATAGCTTCATCACGCTATGCAAGCCCCTTCACCACGTCAAGGCAGCGATTCCACCAAGGAATTGTGGTGTTGGAGAAGACTCCTGCAAGTCCCTTGGACTGCAAGGAGATCAAACCAGTCAGAGGAGATCAACCCTGACTGCTCTTTAGAAGGCCAGATGCTGGAAATGAAACTCAAATACTTTGGCCACCTAATGAGAAGGAAGGACTCCCTGGAGAAGAGCCTGATGCTGGGAATGATTGACGGCAAAAGACGAAGGGGACAGCAGAGGATGAGGTGGCCAGGTGGAGTCACTGAAGCAGTCGGTGTGAGCTTAGGTGGACTCTGGGGGATGGTGGAGGACAGGAGGGCCTGGAGGAATGTTGTCCATGGGGTCGCGATGGGTCGGACACGACTTCGCGACTAGCATAGCATAGCATACGCACAGTCATGATGTGAATATTCTCCCGGAACGGCTCTCTTGCGATCGCTGGACTGCTTTCTTGTGTTCAGCCCTGACCTAGGAAGCAAGCCAAGCCCAGACCAAGCTCAGGCACACCAGCAGACCCCGTCTTTGTGCTAACTGTTCTCCCACGAAGTACACAAAGCCTGTAAGCCGTGGGCACAGAACCAGATCTCTGTTTGTGCAGCGGCAGGCTGGCTGACGGGCAGCGTGTGCACAAACCGGCCTTGCTAGCTATCCCCGCGCAATGACAGACTCACTTCCTCCCAAGGGCCCATATAAACCCTCCACAGAGGCTGGGCTTACAGCAGAGAGAAAGAGGGTTGGAATCCAGGGAGCTGAACCAGAAGAATTCCGATGCACAGACAGCGAGAAGAAAGAGGGGAATTGTCACAGATGTCACAGCGGTCTTGTCTTTTCCCACTGTGGTCGGGGCACCATTCGGGCGGGGCTTTGGGGTGGAAATGGAGATTTCCGATCAGTAGAAAGAACTGGGGGGTGGGGGGGCTCAAAGCAGCAAAGCTTGCCACGGTTTAGGCATTATACAATGTGGGGGGCATTGGACCATTTGCAGCACACGAAGGAATAAGCATCATTATCTGGTGGGGAGAGCCTTAAATCAAAATTTAACTAAATGCAGGTAATTCCTGCAGCCCCATGATGTGAATGGAGGATGAAGTACAGTCTGCACCTCTGATAGTCTCTTAGCCTGTTTAGGAGCGGATTGCGTAAGAGCGAGTGTCACAGCAATGTGTCCCAGAACAAACGGCAGGTAAGAGTTTGCCAGATAAACAAACTCTTTATTTTGCACATAAATTAATAACATTTCTTGAAAGGTATGCTGATGAGCAGCTTGCCTTTCAATAGTTGCTTTGTTTGCTTGCTTGTTTGAGTCCCTCAGCCGTGGCAAGTAGGAGAGAATCTTCTCTTTGAGTTTCTGACATTTGCTGATGACCCAAATAGGGGAACTGCAATAGTACAGGCTACTAAGCAGAATTTTGTGCTGTTTCAAATGCACATTTTGGAGAGGCATTTCTGGCGAACAGCAGTCTGCAGGCAGGCCTAAAATGCTTGTTTATGCTGCACAAACACCTCAACTATCCCCGTGTGCCGGGAAGCACATCTGTGCATTGCCCAAAAAGAGGACAAAGCGTGTGTGTGTTAATTTATACAGGGAAATGCAGATCGGATGCCATAATTCCATACAAATGAATACATTTCAGCAGAGTACGAAAGCTGTGACCTAGAGAGCGGTGTGTCTACAAGACCAGTCTGTTGTGCAAGTGTTAACTTTTGATGAGCAGATGACTTCAGTGGCCGTGCTTAAAAAATGTACTGGGTTGGATTCCTGAGAGCCGCAGCTGCATTAGACCACTGGTCAAGATGGAACATTTGCCCATTGCCGGCTGCATTTAGGTCAGGCCCAGGGTTGGGCCAAGCTCATGCAGGGCAGAACGTTCCCAGAATTGCTCTTGGGAACAATTCAGGTCATTGCTGGAGCAAATGGGAGCAAAGATGGAGAGATCCCAGTGGAAGTGAACGTCTGGCTTTTATGTGTTTGCTTTTTTCAATCAAACCCTCATTTGTTATAGAAATCACACACACAATGGTTGCAATGCCCTGTTGTTTCCTCCTTTTATTTTTGTATTTAAAATGCATGGTCCATAAGAGAGAAACAAAGAGGAAAGTTACAAACCCCAAAGCAATGGTAAAATAGAAAACCCAGTTGTACCAGGTTCAATTCTCATCTTTGTTAAAAGACAATGCAATTCTTCAAAACTACTGTAGAAAGTCTAACGTGATAGCATTATATTACTACTGTTTCTCCAGTAAGAATTCTATATGGAAAATCTGAGAACACTGAGCAATAGAAAGGAAGATCCAGAAGAAGAAAGATTTAAAAAAAAGTTCTAGGTACAGAAAAAGGAACAAGTCCACGAATGAATTCAATGCATGTATCATGATCCTCTTAAGACTACAGTCCCTGAATGACGCGCCAAGTAGCAGGTCTCGAAGTGGATGTGGCACACTCAGTGTGCCAGGAGGGGCAACTTGCAATGCCCGGAGCAAAGAAGGGAACTGCAGCTGGCACATGAACAACCCCACTCGCAAGTCCTGTGATGGAGCGAGGCTGCTTTTGTTCATTCAGGGTGCAGTCCTGCGCATGCTCAGACAGAAAAAACCCTACAGCCCCATGCTCGCCCTAGGTTTGCTGCCCGAACCTGCATAGCATTGCACTCAGAAGCTGTTCCAGAGCCATGTTCAGGTCAAAGTGGGCCTGGTTAGGGTCACACGTGGGAATGTTCCCTCATCAGAAATAAGAAGCCCATGTACATACAGAGCTGCATTGTGGGCAGGGGTTAGACTGGCTGGGGAGTAGCTGGGTGTTACAGGAGGTGCCACTGAAAGGACCACAGGTGTCACGCCACCACCTTAGAGGGCTGCAGGTATTGCTTTTTTTAATTTAACAACACTTAGGAACAACCTAATTAAAGATACTTGTAAGCAAAGTATCAAAACAAGTCTTCAAACCAAGGCCAAGGTTATATTCCTGGGAAGCACTGTTGGAAAAGGTCTTTTTAGTAAATGCTAATTTATAGTACGCTCTAAAAGGCCAGAAAGGTTGGATCCTGCCAAATTCATAGTGCTAGCGAGCTCCAGAGAACTGGTGCCACAACACTGAAGGCCCTATTCCAAACCATGAGGACCAAACATTTGAAATTTAGGATACCACCTGGATAGTATCCTTTGATGTACATAACAACTGAGCAGGCCACTATGGGATCAGGGGATCTCTTAAGTAACCCAGTTCTGAGTTGTTTAGGGTACCGTATGAATACTAAGCACTTAATCTGGACTCAACAACATATAGGCAGTCGGTGCAGCTCCTTCAGCAGAGGTGTGATATCCTGGCAATAAGCCACCCTCAGTGAAGGATCCCCTCATCCAAAAGTGCTTCGCAGGCAGACAAACTAACATGCCAGGAAGTTTCCGCTTCACTTTCTGGCCTGCTATTTTCTGTGTTTAGGGAATTAAAAATAGATCAGGAGGCAGTCAAACATGGAAGACCTACCACCTGGGTCTCAGAGCAGTGCATTCCCAAGAAAGCTTCACCACCTCATTGGCTGAAAATAAAATGAAGCTCTGAGCTCAACGAGAAAGCAGCCAATGAGCAGCTGCTCTCGGCTCATGAGCCACTGCAGGGGAGAAGGCAGAGCAATGGGGGAGCAGCCATGGCCAGTCACATGCAGACGGCCACCATTTCAGTCCGCTGCATCTCCAGCCAGTGTGAGGAAAGGATATTCTGTGATCTCCCAGGTCGCAGCTGCTATTTAGCACCAACAGTACGGGGTTGAATGGAACAAGGGCTGACATAGTACCAGGCAACTTCCTGTGTCATCCAGTATCTTCCTTCATGGGAAAGCTTATGCCCATACCTGGGGAAAGCTTTCTCAATGTTGGAAGATTTTGAACTGCTTTCTGAGTGGGATGGTGTTACATGGTGTCCTGCAACAGCAGGAGGTTGGACTCGATGGCCTTCATGTCCCCTTCCAGCTCTTCGATTCTATGATTCCAAGTGTTTGCTGGACTGAAGCTCCAATCATCTCTTGGCACTGACTGCACTGGGCAGCACTTATGGAAGTTGACGGTCCAGCAAGCACTGGAGAGTGACTATTGCTCACAGCTAGTACAGAAAGGAGATGTGTGCCTCTCTGTTTCGCCATTCAGTCACCTACTTGCTCTTCCCAAGTCAGTGTGCTGCTGGCCAGAACTGCTCTCTGATTCCCGATACATGCATGAACCCTGATCCAGATCAGGCCAACCATGCACAGAGGTGGAAGTGAATTAAACTTCTCCATAAAGCTGCTTTTCCGCCTTAAAGTCACCCTTGAAAACACACACATGTGAGACCACTTAAAGGGGGAACACTCAGAGCCAGTGACGTTTTCCTTTAACTTCCATGTAAGGGAAGGAATGCAAGGGGCACAGGCCAGATGTGGGGTGGTATAGAAATGAAAAAAAATGATGATGATGATGATGATGACGACGACGACGGCAACAATGATGATGAAGATGACAATAATGACGATGATGACAGTGATGCTTTGATATAAAGTGATGTAATACGTAAGAATTGTGGGACCACTCTGCTTCCATGTGGAGTCACAGCTGCCCGACATTACCGGTGCTGCCACACTGTGCTGCCCTCCAGTGCCTGAAGTGAGGAGACAGTTGCTGCTTTGCAATGGAACGCCATCAGAGCCAGCTCTAAATTTCTGAGCGCCTTGGGAAGGGAAGTGTCCCCTTCCCCCTGTGACTCACCACCATGGCTACCGGCTGCCATTGCTCTGCATCTCCTTTCTCCCACATCTCGCCATTGCCACCCCTTGATTGCTAATGCGTCTCCTCAGCCTTGCAGCCAAAGTTCAACAGGGTCTCTGTGTGTGTTGAGGATGGGAGGGTCCTCTGTCAGTCATGCTTCTGAGCTTTAGCGGAGCTGCCTGTGGCACAGACCTCATCCCAAAACAGGTTCAGCACTATGGATAGCTCCTCCAAAGCTGGAAGAAAAGCTGCAGTGGAGGGGCAGCCCCACTAACATAGGAGCCCTCGGCCTCCCAGGGGAGACGGTGTGCTTGAAGGATCTCATCTGAAGTCCTCCACAATGTAGCCAAGTGGGTCAGTTGGAGCATTCCAGGTGTTGTTGAACTGCAGCTCTGCTGGCTCGAGCTGATGGGTGTTGTAGTCCCATAGTATCTGGAGGGCCAGAAGTTCCTCAGCTTTGTTTTACACAACTGAATTGGGTGCCATGCCTAAAACAATGGCATCACATCTTCTCCTGGACTGTCAAAACTGCAGAATGGTAGGCAGATAGCTGATTGAATGCTTGTTTGAAGGCCTCAGAGTTCGTTGGGATGCTGATAACAGCTGATTCTTATCTCATGGAGCAGGCAGGAGATACTTGGTGACCCCATGTCAGTTGTGTTCCTTAGTGTTCCTGCAGAAACAGTCTGGCCTGATGCCTGGCCTTGATGAGTTCTATACGCACAGGGCTTTGTTATTTTAATGAGAGAGTATTTAACAATGCACCTCGCAGCCCCAGCCACACTTTCAGCCTGAATGCAGCTCTGGAACAGCCTTAAGGTGGAACCCCATGCAGATTTAGAGCTCCCAGCATTCCCCAGCCAGCCATGCTGGGGAATGCTGGGGCATGCCGGGAAACGCCCGGAGTTGTTGAACTTTTTTCCTATCCAAACCTGCATAGACTTGCACTTTTGTGGCTTGACTTTGCCAAATATATAAACCAAGCTTTAATCACAAAATTGCCTAAATTCAGCAGCTGTTCACACACAGGCCACTGGGTGGGAAATTGTTGTTCATCAAAAAGCTGTTCCTTTCCATTCTTCCTCCGCAAATGAGCCACTTTATTTGTGTCTAGAAGCTCTTGAACGCCATCTAAATCCATTCGGCATTACAAATATGGCTGTTTAGCACTAGGAATCATCTGCGTTGCATTGAAACTACAAGCACGTGCTCAGCTGCATTCTTTTCAGGGGACAGCATGCACTGAGCCGAAGTCATAAAATCACAGAGCTATAGCTACGCTGGAGGACACAGCCCTCCTTCTGCCCAATGGAAAAGCTGTAATGCAGCAAGAGATGTCCACCTGCAGACTTAAATACCTCTAGCAAAGGGCAGCCACCACTGCATGAGCGAATTAAAAAGATACTTGTTTTTAAATTTAATGCCATTTAGCAAAACTATATCGATGATTAGGAGCTGGTGGCGGGGGGTGGGGGGGGGAGGCAGCCTGCTTATCTGCCTGCCTGCCTTTTATGACACCTTGATGAATTTTCTCCAACTAGATGCCCTCCAGATACCTTCCAATCCCCTGAATCCCGCAATCAGCAGACACTGCTGTTGGGAATTGTAGACCAGGAGAGCACCAAGTTGGGAACTGCTATCTAAGTTCCTTGCCTCTCCAGGGTGATTTCTTGCAGCAGCATCTTTTATGCACACAGAAGTTCCCCATAGCCTACCAATTACTCAGCCCAGTGAGCAGAAATAAGTCTAGTTGGAAGCCAACTTGGTTTTGCCATTGATTCTTGGAAGAACAAGTTGCTAGGACAAACTAGCACCTAATGAGAAAAGTCTGAGGATCCATAAATATGGGTCATTGCATCTTGGTCCTAGAGTCATATCCCACAGAAAAGGGATTTCAGTCTTGCTGATAATAGCAGCATGTTGTTCATGAGATGGCTGCATGCAAAGAACAAGAATTTGGAAAGTCCAGTTGATTACATAGGGGGAAATGCACACTTCTGTTTTCATCTGAGTACTCTGATGGTGTGAGGAAAGCATCTACCTATATTTGGCCCATGTCCAGCTTTTGCATCAGACACACAGATGCATGTGTGTTTGATTTAGAGTGACACAAACAGCCAATTCACATGTCCAAAGTATGGGTTGGCCTAATCTGCGTTTACCTGGCTGCACCGTGTCAGCACTGTGCAATTGCTTCTGCAGGTCCTCAGACAATATCTTTGATTATACAGCTGTATATTTGCACTTCTTCCCCTGGGACCTTCCGCCAAATAGTTCATCAGGGCAGTTTTATCCTCACAGGACTCCTGTACCGAGAGATGTCAGCTTGCCCAAGGCCTGAGGAGCAGCTTTGGACATGGTCATCTCCAGTGCCAAGGCTGATGTTCTAGCCACGACCCCACACTACTTCCTGGCTCCTTGATCCCGAGACCAAGGCAAAGCATTCAACAGAGGACTCACCGTGGCACAACAAAACTGCAGCGGCTGCAAGCAGAGCCCAAATCAATGCAATCCATCTCAAAACCATCCAGCGCATGCTACCTGCAACTGAACACACCAAGCCTGTTTTGTGCAGCAGCCCTGAGATGGACATGAGTATGAAGCTGCCTCATGTCTCTAGTCCCATTTCCTCACCCACCTGCCAAAATGAAATTTCAGTGGAATCTGTTTCTAGGGTTTTTTCCTGGATATTGTCCTCCTCCTTCACAAACAACATGCTATGGTAATGTCTTACTCAGGTCTACATTATCACTAACTTCTCTGCTTTATGAGCTTAGAAAGGGAGGGTGCTTGTTCCATCTAAAACTAATCTGCCCTACTGAGATGGAGGTAATGTATTCAAATGATAAACACATTTCAGGCATGAAAAGATTTTTATGACACCCCCACCCCTCTTTGTCTAGCTTTCTATCAATTAGATATTTGATTTCTTCCCTCTTCTCACTGAGGGTTCTAAAACCTATCCTATTTTCTGCATGGCACATAGTAAAACACCTTCAAGAGCAACCAAAATATTTCTGAAATCAAACTTCCTATCCAAAGATTAAATTAAATTCTTTCTTTCTCTGGGGTATTACACAGCTCAGAAATGCAGGCTTTTTTCTGTCTCCCCTCTTCCCCTTCTAGCAACAGATCATTCACCAAGAAGTGTGACAACTTTTTAATTAAATGAAAGTTTATTTCAGTATTCAAATTAGTCTCGTAGCTGCTTGGGGGAAGATGGGCTTGAGAATACATGGTGTACGGTGAAGTACTGCCTCCTCAAAGATGGAGGTGGTTGAGAGAGAGAGAAAATAGCAGCCCAAACCTTCACTCATGCATTCAAATGTTTACTACAACTAGAAATCGACAGCAAAAGGAAAGAGTTTTGCTCATGTTTAATCCAGGTTAATGCTATACAGCTTTAAATACACAATTCAAAAGTTTACATTATGTCATGCAGTCCCTGTGATGGAATGACACACTGGCCTTGTTGTCTCCTGTTGGTTTTCATGATCTTCAGAGCCTGGAGCTTAGGTAGGACAGAGAACTGGAAGAAAAAGGGCAGGGGAAACAAGACAATTTAGGGTGGGGAAGTTTCAGGTAATTGTAGACATGCATGTTCATAGCTGAGCAGAATGCTAGCATATGCCACTAACTGGTAGCCAGCATCCTTCAGAAACCTTCTTGGCTGGCCAGTACGGCACGGTTGCTAACTTTGCCAGGCTGGCCAATGTTTTGGGCTAGAAGGCGTCCGTGTGGGTGTGAACAGGCACCTGAGTGTGTGTGTTGCACACACAGCAGTGCAAGCAAACCAGGTTCTTCAGAGCAACCTCTTGGGCAGAGCCCACTGCAGTGCTAAGGCAGCCAGGCTGGGCAGGCGTGTCTGAGATCTGTCCTCTCAGCTGCTTTCCATGCCCGATATAGCATTGCTCAGGAGCATTATTGGAAATGCAGGGGGTGCCTCCAAACTGCCTGTGGCTCATTGCAGCACTGAGATCCGCCTGGCAATCCAAAGCTCACGGGCCAACTAGAGATCCCCCCTCCCTAGAAATCAGCTGTTCCAGTGATGTGAAGGCTGCGGCGGTTTTGCCCGGCTCAGGTGAGCCAGTTTGCTGCTCAAGGTGCCTGCAAGCTGCTCTTTTTCATCTGTTCCACTGAGGGTGATGCCAGGCTTGCCTAATTTTAGGAATGAGCCCACTGTACAAACGCACCGTCTAATCTGATTGAGATCTGGTGTACCATCTCCTCCCTTAAAACAACAGGGTGAAGCAGCTCTTTCTGTCTGGAGCAGAAGCTGATAGGCACAGTGCCGTGGGCCAAAGGGCTCACTCACTTCCCTTCCTCCAAAAGGCGGGTTTAGCATTCAAAAACCTGATCCTCCTCCTTTCATTGCTTCTTTGTTTGTTTGCTTTCGAGAAGAGGAAGGCAGAAGACACAAGTGTACATTTCACTGGATATATGTACATGCATCACTCCGACTATTTTTTAAATGTCAGAAGCTACTTTTGCTTGATTTGCTGGCAAGTTCAAATGGGTTGCAAAGGTAAGAAATCAGGCTCAGGCTGCAGAAGGACAGGGATTGCAGAGCTGATCGTTCATATGCCCAGAAGACCCTGGGAAATTGCAGAACCAGAATGCAGTCCGCACAAGGTGCAAAACATCTGAGCAGTGTGGATCTGTCTCTTTGGGGGGCCAGCTCAGGCTCTGAAGCAAAAGCTCCTGTGTGGACACTGCCCTGTGCTGCTACTCTGGGAAGGGCTGAGAGCTCAATAGCACAGGCCTGCTGTGACGATCGCACTGCAAAGCTGGACATTCCGGTCAAAAGGATCAGGCAACTCGGGATGAGAAGGACCCTTCTGCCATGCAGCCTCAACCGCTGCTGTCAGTCATGTTTAGGGACCGGAGAGAAATTCCTGGCGGTTTCATTATAATGAGAACTTACACAATTTCTCACTTTCAAACTGAACCCAAGATTTATTTGTCCTTCAAAAGCCACACTAATCCAGATTTTGCTATGAGAGATTTCCCATTAAAATATCCATATAATCGTGTATATATATACGGGCACAGTGGCCACGCAAATACGTATGTTAGTGAGAATGACATTACAGTTCACATTGCATTGGGGAAATTGCTAGGAAAGCGCGTACCTGTTGGAGAACATCGTGCACAAAAATTGATATGTAAGGGAAATGTGTACAGAAAAAATGTATGGAAAAATGTGCACACAATTTTGTGGAAATCTTTTCTTTCAAAAACATCTTCAAATGAGGTGGAAGCAGAATGAATGAAATGGAAGACTGGAAAATGGGAAGCAGAGATACTGAACCTGATAGCTCTCCACATCTCTAGTCAAAGTATACCAAGATGACCAACTCTGGGAGGTCCAGGGGGCATTTTGGCCATTTAAACACACATACTGCACACTGGTGTTGAAATGGGAGGAATGTGATAATTATAATAAACCGGCATCTGCAGCTGCTACAGCGTGCACAAAGATCAAAGCTAGCAAGCTTGCAAGCTAATTTTGACCTCTTCGGTACACTACAGCAGCTATAGTCAAAAGGAGAAAAGTCAGCTGTGTGTCTTTGCAGCAGCTACAGGTGCCATCTGTGGTCATAAAAATATTGGAGGAAGCCCCACACGACCCGCAGCCGACTTGTTTCCTCCTCCCTGTAGCGGACAATGCAGGACTCGATGGACAACCGTTCCGGTTCATTTGAAGAAGCTTCCTATTGGTAGTTACCTTTTAAAATGTAGTCAGTTAGCAACGTAGGGACCTTTTCGTTGTCCTCCTTCATTGCAAAGAGAACTGAGGAGAGAAGTTGGGGGGAGGTCATTAGCACAGCACTCCGATGAGCCACCTGCTCCCGTTGCAAGCTTCCCATGCACTGTGATCATCAGTGGAGGTCCCCAGGAGACCCTTCTGAGGTTCGGCGCATGGTTTCCAGTGAGAGAGCCTTTTCCTGGGCCTCACTGTGGAATGCTCTCTGGGCAGCATCCACAGAACAATGGCTTCCACAGCTTTTACTGCACAGTCCTATGCATGCGTACCCAAAATTTTGTTGAATGCAAAGGTTGACGAGCTATTTTTGCTGTGTGCTCTTGCTCTCACATGTCAGGAAAGTGAAAACAGCTGTAAAGCAACTGGAGAAGGGAGCAGAGAAAAGGGAGTTGTTTGCTTCGTGACTGAAGCGATTTAGCAAGACATTTGGGGGAGCGGGGGCTCTGCAGGACCGCTGCATTCAGGGCTGAAATGACCTAGCTGCAGCACCAGTTTTGAGGGGGGGGATGCATATTTAAATATGTATTTTTCATCTAAACATGGATTTCAGTATATATTTAATGCAATTTGAAATACCTATAAAAGAATAATTGTGGTAAAAACCTGCAAAAATGTGATCGTTCAGAAATAGATGCATCCATCCCTGTGCAGAATGTGGGAAAGCAAGACATGCGAGTCGGATGTTAGTTATATTACTTTATGCTCTGTTGGTGAGCACTTGAATAGCAACAGTTCAGGGGCCTGTATTTTGAGGGGTTGGTTGGTCTCCGAAATTTATCCACTGCCATTTCTTCCAGCTCAGATCTCGTCTAAATATATCTTAGAAGATATATTTGCATCACAGTCCAATGCAGTGTTGCACACCAGTTAATTAGAAAAAAACAAATTTATCCCCGGTAACCTCTTTGCCAAGGCTTCGCCTCTGGACACAAATTGTCACTTGCACAAAACTCGCTCTGTGCATAAAACAGCCATTCAAAGCACTCCACTCTTTTCAAGAGAACTAAGACAGTGTTTGTTCCACTCAGTTCAAAACAGTTGCCATGGAGACCCAAAAGGAGATGGATGATTCTCCCAGAATGCACCAAGGCTTGTCACAACATCGCAACCTTTCCATTTTGGTTCCAGAAATTGTTCACTCAGAGTTAGAGGCAAAATCCTCTACCCAGACAACTTGGATGTTTATGAAACAGCTTTTGAAGTTGCAAACTATTTGAGAATATGCTGTTTCTTTCTGACTATTTTAGGGCAGGAACTTGAATATTGAGCAGCAGAAAAAACAAAAGGATGTACAATGATTTGATCCTAGATAACTGCAGAAGATGAAATGGTTCTGGCTTTCGCTCTCGCTCTCTTTCCCTCCCCCCGCATACATATATACATACATGTCTATACATATATATCTATGTATAATATTTATACACACGCACATATATACACATACACATACATACATATATGTGTGTGTATAATATTTAAAATACATATACAGGAATATTTAAAAATTGAAACAAACATGCTTCTCAATGATAGTAGCTTTGGAGAAGCTACGCTTTCCCCTACTGTGGGCCAGACGTGAGCGGCTTTCACCCACTATAAAGCATGGCGAATCCATGCTCTATGCAATAGTTGCAGATACTTCAACTCATGGTAATTTTCCTTCCTATCTGAATAGTAACATCCAGATAGAGACCAAAGGAGAAATTCCCTTTCTGCCCAAATCACAGACTTAATCCAGATTGGATCTCCCTGCGGCTTCACTGGGTAAACTCAAAAGGACCCATCTGGGCTTGAAGCCGCGTCCAGTGGTGCAATGGAGCCAGGGCTTGCCGGGAGGAAGTGCCGGCAGGGATGGGGACACCATCTGCCACACCCCACCCATCCCCGCTCCCACTGAGTTCCACTGCAGTCCTCACAGGAGCCTGGTGGAGGCGGTTCTCCCACCACCTACAGCTGTGAACTATCAATGGGATCATGCAAAGTATTTTGGGCTGGCCTGGTCTTGAATGGGCTGTCCAGACACATTAGCATAACAAAAGACCTGCCCCTGGGAGAGACGAAGTCTACTCAAATGGGTTTGTTGATATGGATCAGCCCTGGTGCCTAACATTCCAGGCCCTCCGATGGGCTGTTGTGATGAGCATCTGCATGTCGAAATTTGCCACTGCCCCACTGGCCATGTCTAGTTTCTTCCTCACAAGTTGTGCTGGGCAAGCAGAAGCGGTGGGGCCAAGGACAGGGTGGGGGATCTTGTCTCTGTTCGTCCCTGGAGATGAATGGAGGAGGTCATGAATGAAGCCCGAGGCAGGTCCACAGCCCACGCGCCTGAGGACTGAAAGGGTGCAGGGGCACAGCACCCCTGAACCCAAGGGTGCCTCTGACACCTGGGCCCAAACCATGCAGGGAGATGGGAGATGTTTCGCCCATTCAGTGAATGTACTTGCAATCCCTCCCACAGGTGGGAGACTCCAGTTGCAGGCACTTTTGGCTGAATCCTCTTACAACCCATCCCTCTGTGGACCTTTGTGTTCAATGCAGAGAAGAGCAAGTCTGTGGCATTAATTGGGATGCGAATCTTCATTAGCAATGCCCTACTTGCCTTCTTGTGTGCAGGTTTTATGGGGCAGGCTCCCCAAACCTGGCAGCCCAAGAGGAATTGAGTTCCAGCTCCCATCATCCTCATTGCACAGCTAAGGAAGATGGGAGCTATAGCCTAACACCTCTGACAGGCACCAGGTTTGGGACGGCTGCTGCACTTTTTCTTCTGAACCTGTGGGAATAGAATTCAAAACCAGGTTGACGCAAATCTGCACTCTCCATCAAGAGTTTTTGTTCCCAATATGGTGCTTGTGGCAAACATACAAGGGACTTGCTGTTTTCAAATATTTTTAAAGGTGTTGTGATGGAGACAGAAACCCCGTCTGTTCAAATAAAAGAAGTCTTAACGAGCGTCAGCTCTGGATTTAACAGCAGGAAAATGCAGCTATTTATACGAGCAGAGTAGCTGTACCAGTGGAAGAGGCCGCTTAAGGCGATGGCGGGAGCCTCTTCGCTGCTGTCCTTCACACCGTTTGGCTACGTATCAGGGTGCCAGGCCAGCATTTTGAAAGGCATTCCATTATTTAAGCTGGGGTAAGTGACACGTGGCTCGTGGAGGACCTGCAGCGCTGCTACGACTGCGAAATCGGCAGCAGCCACAGGAGAAAAGGCAGGGGATCCCTCCCCCATTTAGCATTACGTGCGGGGGGGGGGGCAATGTTTCCCATGCCAGGCCTGCCTGAAGCATGATTGGGCTCGAAAGAAAGCAGTGCGCCCCACGGGTCTTCTTTTGGGGTAAAAGTCACCTCTTGCGGACCAGTGCCCACTCCCAGCAGCTGAATCTGGCTCAGTGCCAGAGTGAAGCCCCCCGTGGGTTCCGGAGCAGGGAGAGGAGCAATGGCCCCTGGACCCCCGGAGGCTGCCTACTCCAACACTTGCCATGAAAATTAGCTACTACTGCACACACAGAGATACCTACTAATTTCAGGCATCAACATGGGCACCTTGGCATCCTCTCCATATGGGCCACCCATGGCTGGCATGTGGCCCAGAGCCGGTTTGGCCTTTAGACCGAAAAAGGGAACCTAATCCTGGCTTCGACTGAAAGGGAAAATTTACCACTTTACCACAAGGCCTTTCTATAATATTATCTAACTAGCATATGGCTGATGTTTATCCTGAATTTTATCAGAGTGCTCTTGTCCTCTTCCCTTTTAAGCACATCTTGGATGGGCATATTGAGGACACTGCAGTGGTGCGACAGGTTTAATTTATTCAGCTGAAATGTACACCGGTCTCTCTTTCATCAGAGCAAAAGCAGTGCAGTGGATTTAGAAATCGTAAAGATATAATTCTTATGCAATGAAGACGAGCCATATGGAAACATTCCATTGGAAAATATGGCTGCAATCCTATATATGTCTACTGGGAGTAACCCAGCTGAACTCAATGCAGTTGACTTGCTTTTGCATAGAGACATATAGGATTCTACTATAAGCTGCAAGTCTAGTCATACTTATTAAAGAATAAGCCCCACTTTACATCAAGGAGACTTACTCTGAGTAAATACACTGAGGGTTACACTGCGTAGCACCAAACCCTTAATTTAGCTTTATAAAAATATCTCATTTTTGCTTTTTTCCAAGAAATCTGACATTGGATCCAAATTTAATGATGCCTGTGAGTAAAAGTGCATCCACACTCTAGTACTTTTACTAGCCTCTCTCTCTCTCTCTCTCTCTCTCTCTCTCTCTCTCTCTCTCTCTCTCTCTCTCTCTCACACACACACACACACACACACACACACACACACACGAGAGACAGAAGTGTGTCCGAGGCCTCATAGCTGAATTATCAAACCCAGGGAATAGCTCAAACTGATTTGGAAACAAAATGAATCAATCTTAAGACTAGATAAAATGAGAAACTGAGAGAAACCAAAATTGACAGTTTAGATTATCCTGAGTTTCTGTGCCTTCCAATTCTTTGATGGCATGTTAAAAGACAAGTTCCCAAAACATCCGAGCCATCATCATTCGTCTTAAAACTTATAATCAGATCAGGACATCCCCAAATATCATGCCAGTACCTATTCAAACTGAGCATATTCTTCCCTCCTAGGTATACTGGTGCTATTTGAAGGAAGCCCTTTACCGCTATGAGCGTGTTCATGACTCTGTTTATTGGCCTACCTGGAATTCAGTGGAGTTGGAAGGCACTGATGGGGCCAGGCCTTCTCAGCAGTAGCCCCTCAATTAATGAATTCTCTCCTTAGGGACGTGAAGTCTTTGAAAACCGATGCATTTATTGCTCATGATTTAGCTTTATTGATATTATAATGGCTGGATATTTTAATGAATGGTAGATTTTTTTGTATTTCTGTGATTTATTATTCTATTATGGTATGGCTATGCTAGAATTGTGTTCTGAAAGTGGTCTAGAAAGGTGCCTTATAGATAGTAAAATAACTAAAACAGGATACCTCCAATGGGCACATCTTAACCTTCTCTTATGCTTTCTGCACCCATTTATTATAGTAGCGCCGACCCTCTAAAACATCAGCTGTGGCTGTCTCCACAGACTCAAGAGATCTTGGCCTGTCCTGGACACACTGCGCCATCTCAGCCCTGCCTGCCTGCCCCAGGGAAGCATTTACAGATCACACAAAATGTTGCAGGATGGGAAGACTTGGTATGGCCATTCTTTTCAAATGGCCATGAAGGAATCATGTTTCTTTTAGATATGAAGCTGGGGGTGGAGCCAACTGGAGGAGAACCTCAATGCCGGGGGGTTTCCAACAGAGGTTTCCTCTGTTCTCAGGCATCTGATGGCATAGGTGCATAGAAACATAGAAACAGAGTGAGTCAGAAGGGGCCTCCTGGGCCATCTAGTCTGACCCCCAGCTCCAGCCAGCTCTGCTCACGACATGCCCACCATGTGCATGTTAAGTGACTTGTTTTATGGGGTCCTGGTAGCCAGTTGTTCATTGCCATTTGTTGTTTCAGATTGCTCTAAAGTTTGAATGTAAAGGCTTCGTGTCATGTCTTATCCTGTCGTACTGGAAGGTTTTAATTTTGGTGAACTGCCCAGAGAAGTATAGTATTTGCCGGGCAGTATAGAAATATAACAAATCAATGAGGAAATGGATTTGGATGAGGCAATGAGTGCATGGAGAGAGGGCTGCAACCACCTTCCCCAAGTGCCACAGTCCTAACCCAACAGCCTCCATGACTGTTTCTGAAAGAAAAAGAAAGGAGGAAGGTGTGATCCTGTGCCTTTTAACATTTCACCCACTTGGGTTTCAAGAGGACTTCTGTTGCTAGTGCACACAGCATGGCGGGCCAGGAACTTACTGTTTGTAAGCATCTGTAAATCTTCGACCGAAGGTGGTGCCCCTTTCTTCTCATATGGAATAACTGTGTTCAAATACTGGAAAGGAATAACATGGGCAGTTATTAATCCTTGCCCTTCTTTCAGAGAAGCACAGAAATTGGAAGCAGCCACCACTGCCTCTTTCACCCCGGAGAAAAGGTGAAAGCCAATCATACTACCCGTTTTTGTCAACATGCTGAATAGGAATTGTCAGTCCTGATGGCTGGCATCTCGAACTGTTCCTGTAAGTGTCCGACATTGTTCCCAGAAGGGCCTTGGATCACGGCATGCAGGAAGTCCCAGATCCATCCCTGGTATATGAATTAGAGGGATGATCGCAGGTGATGTGGGAGACTGAGCCCTGAGCTGGTGCAGGTGGCGAGAACAGACCATACTGGGTTAGATCATCCCATTAATGGGTTGAACTGGCACAAAGCTGGGTCCTGCTTTCCACAGCTTTCCTTTATACAGCACATAGTTCAACGGTAACACTTACCACCAAGAAATGGGGTTCTTTATGACCTCAGAAAAGATTTTTTTTTAAAGTGTTAGAACAATCCAGGCAGGATAACTTTATCAAGTCTACCCTGTACAACTGTACAACCTACAAATAGAGAGGCAATATACCACCCCAGCTGTGCCCAGATGCCCTTCCAGTTGGCTTCCTGCTGGCCATTGATGACTGGAGGATGCTAGATGAGCATGCCTTGGTCTGGACCAACAGGGCCCTTCAAAAATGTGTTCTTACTGCTCAGCCTCCATTCTGCACCCAAAATTTAGGACTGGACTAGTGTGTATGGAGACCATGGAGGATCAAGCCAGCAGCAGCAAGTCTTTCAACAGTCCCAAGTTAATCAGGATGCACATTTTAACTGACTCTTAAAGCCTTGATTAAGCATAACAATTCATTAACTAAACCCTAAAGTGCCAGAGAATTCATGTTATTTGGGTGCTTAGAGTGTTGGACAGGGAGAGCCAGATTCTAGCCCTCCTCCAGCCACAGAACTCACTGGCTCTCAAACTAATCTACCTTACAGGGTTATTGTGAGAATAAACTTGAGAGAGGAGGAAGCTTATATAAGCTGCCTTGAGTTCCTGAAGGAAAAAGGAGTGCGATATGAATATAATAAATAACATGAAAATAATAAAATAGCATTGCTTGGGATGCAAAACCATGATTTTGCATCAGACATAGTGGAATTTTATGCCGTAATAAACTTCTTGGTCATTATTGGTGGCTTTTGCTGCAATAGCCTAACACGATGAGCTTCTGGAAGTCACTTTGCTGGTTCTCAAAAGAACAATGTTGCACAAATGCTCCAGAAAGGCAGCTTCAATGAGCAAGTCTTCATTTCAAAGAAGCAAAGAAAGGAACAATGCATGGCACTGATGACCCGGCCCAGAGTAGTGAGTCAGCTGCGCTTTCCCCTGCAGTGGCCAAATATCACAGGCTTGGAACTGGAGAGGGGGCTGATCTCCTGCTGCCTCACTCTGCCTGACTCTCCCTGTGAGGGTGGGGAGAGGGCAGACGAAACTGAAAAGGGAGCTTGTCTCAGGTCCTGGCCCCAGGACGTGTTTTCCGGCAGAAGTGGACCTGGGATCTGCCGGGTGCTGCTGGACCACAGTTCCCACCATTCCTGAGCATTAGGCATGCTGGCTCGGGCTGATGGGAATTGGAGCCCGATGAGGCGAGTGCCAAGTCCAGGGACACCCAGCCTCCTGGCACTGCTTCTGGCACTCGGGGCGGCAACCGTGCTGAAGCGAAGCACACAAGAGTCTGGTCAGTTGCCTAGACAGAGGAACGGCCGGGAATTCTGGGTAACGTGATGGAAGCAAGGTGTAGGGCCAAAAGCCGAGAGCCAATCTGCAGAGGTTTTAAGGAGTGGAGGCGAGGAAGAAGATGGGCACAGACAGTGATGCCATCAGAGCAAGGCTTCGGGGCACCAGTGCAGGAAGTAATGCACATGTCCATCTACGGGGCATAAAGTCATTAAGTCCAGAGGCTGCCATTACTGAGCTGCACTTCTGGGCAATTTGAGGCAATTCATCAAGCGCAGGATCAAGGCGACTGAAACAAAAGCAACGGGACTCGCACAGGCTGTGTCCCTACTTGCGGCAAGAACTGAGCTCACTGTGAAATCCAGCCTATAATTACACCTTCCCAGGGGAAATGCAGGGCTCTCTCCGCTGTCTTCTTTGCATTTCTATCATGCCAGCTTGGCCATCTGCAGGGAAGGGCCAGCAAGCAAGAGAAGGGGGCTACCCTTCCCCTGCCCTCTGAGACGCCCCTGCAGTGGTGCCACTGGTCCCCTGCCACCCCCTGGTATTTATGGCTTAATGTGTTCACACTTGCCTGCTTATCCGTCGCTGAGTTCCCAAACGTCTGCCGGATTCCAGTCTGCAGGATATTTGAGATCCCTTCCATGCTGAACCGCTACCAGAAGAGACAACAGAGCATGTTAGGGCTTGTCCTTCCATCACTGGCTTCTCCTGCCTAACAATTCAGTACAGCCACGAAGACTGTGGCTTGCCTCTTACATCCCAGTGAGCATAATCCAGTCCCAGGTGCTCTTTGAGGCACGGAAGATGCAGCTGCAAACAGGAAATGCCCATCTCCATGTGCTGCTGCTTTTGGCCACCTGGTGGACCTCTCCACCCCACACAGAAGCCATCAGAGCCACCTGTCCCAGGGCAAAGGACAGCAAGGCCCAATCCAAGAGCTAAAATAAGCAGGTGTTGTTGGTATTTTGGCCCTGCCTCACCTCCTTTTACCTTCTGCCCCAGCCACAATTGAAATATGCCCCCCTCACCAAGATCTTCCTGAAAATGGATTTCTGCTCTTGGGTTGAAAGAGGTTCTGAGCCCCTGGCAGAACAGTTGCATTTGGGTCTTCCAGCACAGTCCTAGAGAGCCCTACTCAGAAGTAAATTCACCAATTTCAGTGAGACTTGCTCCCAGGTAGGTAGATATAGGAATGCAGCTTCAAACTGTTGGGAGAGGCTGTGTATGTACTTCTGTTACATAATGTAGAACTCATTACTCAGTGGTGGCCGGGGATTCCAACAAACCAAAGAGACAGAATTGACTACACAGGCCGAAGTCAGCTCACCATCCCTGCCATGAGCTAATAAGCAATTATGTGTCTGTATAGATCCGAATGTTGCTTAGAGCAATTTTGCAAAGGCCACACTGGCCAGGAGACAGGGCCAGGATCACACTGTGTGTGAATTCTGTAAAGAGAGGACAATCAAGCAAGGGATAGCAACCATTCACGGAGGGATTTGGCACAGCTTTCACTCAGGCCCACCTCCCATTCTTAAGTTGCTTTTTGCTGCACGAACGCAATGCAATATTGCACTGAAAAGCCCCTAAGAGATCTCTGATACACCGCCAAGCCCAATTCTTACATTTTAAACCATCTTTTGAAATCCCTTGCCCACCTTGAGAGGCATTTGGGTTGCCCTTTCTATTCGGCTGCTCTGCAGACTCAGTCCTTTCTCTTTCCTCCGCCTTTTCATCAGCTCCCTGTGCTCTTTCTGCTTGTTCTGGACCTCCATCAGCACTGTGATGAAGGAATTCTTCACCTCCTTCTCAAACTCCAGCTCATCCCGATGAGCCAGCTGCTGCACCAGTTCCTCTGAGTAGTCCCGGATAGCACCTTCGACGCGATCCAGAAGCTCCAAAAGCTGCGAGGGGGACATGTGTCCCAAGCCTTTGGAGAAGGGAAAGAGACAAAAGGGCTCGTCAGTTTGTCCCTTTCGAGAAAGGAGCCTGGTTAGAGTCAACAGAGGTAACCTATGCAGAGCAGGCTGAACATTCTACACAAAGCATGTTATAAAGGCTAAGTATTACAAATGCCAAGCGTTATTTTCCTCGGGGTTCCTCCAAAAACCAAAACAAAAAAATCTTACTTGGTTATTTTTGCGTTGGTAAAATTAGATTGCATTCAGTGTTTGCATTAATTTATTTGCAGGTGATAAAAAAGACACATTTCTGATACAATTACGCCACTCTCTTGTCACAGCAGACATACCCGTAAAAGAGGTTTTGCGCCTTGAATCTCTCACTCCTGGTACAAAAAGACGTTTCTATCTTACTATTCCCCCTCCATTCACGGGAACAGGGAAGCCTCTTCTAAGGCAGAATTTGTCCTACAGAGTTTCATAAGCATATTAGAATAATCATTCTAAAAATAATTGAAGTTGGGTGCCCAGCACTTCTGCCAATCGAAATCAATCAATTCTCCTAACAAATGATATCACGGCTAAATCTGGCAGTCCTAACTGCTTTACACTTTACAGAGTGAGATTTTCTGGCAACAAACTGAGGCTTCAGGGGTGAGGCTGCAACCCTATGAAGGGCAAGTGAATCAATTAAATTTGCATATGGGTAGAAGCAATATCTTTGACCAGGAGCCTTCTTTATTTTTACGTAACATACAGGCGTGGTAGCAACTGTTACCAAAGAGGCATTCCCTCTAATAGAAAAGGGGAAGCCTCTTTCAAGCTGCTATTATGTATCTGTGTGCTTGCATTTAAAATAATAGCTTTTAAAAGAGCATCTGCTGCTCGGGTAATCAGAGGCAACTTTTGTCAACTAAAAACTTTTAAATTAAGTTCTGCTCATCAGTGAAGGTTGCAATCGTCCTTGCAAGTTTGACATTCAGAAGCCAGCTTCTCTCTGATTAGAGTAAAACGAGATGCTTGCAAGAAGGCAGTGCGGAGCAGCCTGCTTCTGACCGAAGTTCCTGCCAAGTAGTCGAGCTCTCCTTCAGCACTTTCCACGTCCTCACCAGTCTCAGGCTCAGCTTTCTGTTCTCCCACCCAACAAATCCATCAGCATTCTGGGCACGGAAAAGCTCAGTACTCATCAGGGTGTTTGGAGTATTCTTCCCCCTCCCGCAGATCTTTCTAAAGTGATTTTGCTCCTCTGTAAACGTCACCCCCCTCTTCCGCACGGAGGGGTGCTGCTTCGGTGACATGAATGACAGCGCTCACTCTTATCACAAGCAGGGAAAACATCTGGGGCTGGATTCTGGTGGTATGTGGGATCCACAACTTGGATCAACACTAAATGCAGCCTGAGCATAGCAGACAGAACTCTTGGACTTCATCCAGTGATTCTCAGCATGGTGTAATCCGGGAATCAGTCCTGAGCCTGGATTTCAATGCATTCATTCCCAGAGTGGTCTGATCTGGCCACGGTCCCACAAACCTTAGCTGCATCTCCTCTGGATTACTATAAGGTATTCCGTGTGGGGCTGCCTTTGAAAATGCTTCAGGAACTTCATCCGATCCACATGCTGCAGCCCATCTTTGGCTACAGGAAGCCTGCAGCTCTCTTGCTACAGCAGCTTCACTGGCTTCCAGGCAGAAATCCAAGAGCTGGTTATGATCTCTAAATCCTTATATAATTTGGGACTAGGCAACCTGAAAGATAGCCTTCTCCCGTAAGAGCCTGCCCAGCTCTTAAGAGCTTCAGGAGGGGCCTTTCTTTCAAGATCACTGCCATCCAAGGCACCCCTGGGGGTGACAAAAGAGCAAGACCTTCCAGGGGTTGCTCCCAGGCGGTGGATGTTCCCACAGCAAGGCCTGGTTCTCTCCTTCTCCACTGGGCTTCCTCTGGCAAACAAAGAAAGCTTAATTTGGGAAGGCCTTTTGCCTGTAAATGGTGCACTGTTGCTCTGGATGAGGTTTATGTTTTGTAATTGTTATTTTAATATATTTTCAGATGCTTTAATCAATCTAAAATTGTTCTGGTAAGCTGGTTTGAGCACCATCTTTGGTTGAAAGTGAGGGCTTAAATCAAATGAATGAATAAATAGATGCATGTCCCATCACAGTTCTACTAAGAATGCACAGTTGATCATTTAGGCCATGGGTCCTCAAACTACGGCCTGTGGGCCAGATCCTGCCCGCCATGCCATTTAACTGGCCCACCCCAGAGGTTTTGCACTTGCACACGCGGGCACGCTGCTTGCTCACGGGGAGATCACTTTGAACTCGCCTGGAGAAAACAATTTCCTTGCGAGCAAACCAGAACCTGGCCCAGTGCGCCCCCCGCCCCCTCCCCTGCCTCGCCGCGCTCGCGTGCGCCCTGACCCCTCACCAGCCCGCGCCCACCTCCAGAACCTTTCGACTGGCCCCCTATTTAAAAAGTTTGAGGACCCCTGATTGAGACAGCAGTAAGTGCATCCTCGAATTCTTGGAACTGACTCACTGCAACAAAAATTCCTCCCCCCAGTGGCTTGTCCAGCCACACTCTACAGTTTGTTTTGGCCTGCACATGCAATCCAGAGTAAGATGCATTTAGCGGAGGGAGACAAGAGCATGTTTTGGAGGGACATGCCGATGCTGCGGTGAAAGATGTGCGCACGTGGCAGGTACTGCGTGATTGGTGGAGACCCCCTTCCAAATCCACAAATGTTCATCTGTCAAAAGCATGCCTCTTCTCCCTTCAGGAGTGATGTGATTCCAAATAGGTCTCTTTCGGAATCATTGCAAGACCCTTGCAATGGCCTATAGAATCATTGCAAGACCCTTGCAATGGCCTATAGGCTTGGCCTATAGAATTGAGGGCTCTGCTTGACTATGTCAAGGGTTGGAGGCTCGGCTGTGTCTTTTTATTTCACCTGGCCATCTTAGGCTTGGGTTTTAAACACTGTAACTCACCCCAGGCTCTAGGAATGGGGTAGCCTATAAATAAATAAATTGATGTTAAAGTACAGCATAACCAACATTTTTCATGTTAAAATGCATCATCTGTGCTCAGTTCTAAGATTCCACAGAATGGTGCTATCACAAGGACGTTTCCCAGCATTTCAGAGAACAGGTAAAAGAATCACAACCTATGGGACAGCAGGTTGAAGCATCTGCAGACCCTTAAAGCCAAAGAAGACAAGCTGGGGACAACATAGGCTCAGATCTCCCGGCTTAGTGAGGGTGGTCATTCTGATCAGGGCTGCAGTGCTAGCAGGAGACTGAATCCTTCCCTCAACACCATTTCCATTATCAAAATTGGTCCCCCAAAGTGGTAATCGCCTTGCTAGAGGCAGGGAGAGAGAGGGACAGAATACAGATGTTTTTCTTCCTCCCGTACTCCAGTGGGCCAGCAGCAAGCTCAGGGCAGGGTGAGATTTCAATTGGTCAAAAGGTACAGGATGAAAGCATGGAACCCTTTCTCCATTTCCAGTGCTGTAATCCTTGAAGAAGATGCTCTTGAAATAGAGATCAAGAGCCAATTAACATATTCAGGACCAAAACAGACATATGCCTACCAGTTATATCCTTTTTGTTCCAATTTTTACTCTAGAATAGTTGCAGAAGCCTCAGTCTGGACTGTAACCAGGATCGGGGTAGGGGACTTTTGGGGTACAAACTGGGGCATGCACCCTTTTTAGAGTAAAAGTGGAAAGACTTGGTTGTGAGACACACATTTAAAGTAATGCCTGGTTCAAGTGGTATCTGTTGAGGGCCCGCTGGAGTCTGGTGCTGCCCCACCTATAAAGTCAAGACATAGTGTCTCTTTCAGTCCTCTCCAGACATTCTCACCTTCGTAGGACCAATTGTTGTTGAGCGTTTGTGACAAAGCCTTCATCTCTTGAAGAAGGACTGAGTCAGCCTGGCTGCTGTTTTCTCCACTATCATCTTCCTCCAGAATCTCCTCTTCTTCATCAGGGTCTGGGGAATTTTGCATCATCTCCTCAATTTCTTCAATTACCTGTGTAAACAATAGCAGCATCAAATCATTAAGGATGATGTCTCTCATCCATGCTTTAAACAGAAAAAAAACCAAACTAATACTATGAAATTTGCCAGCACAAAATTTAGTGGTTATATCCTCCATAAAACCTGAGAGACATTTCATTCTTAAGCTTAACCTGGGTAAATAAATATACAGGGATCATCATGAACAGCTATATAATTCGATCACAAAAACTGGAACACAATTACCCCATGAGGTGCTGTCTTGAGGTGCTGGACTATAAACCCCATCATCCCCAGCTATTATGGCCAGTGGTCAGCCATAATGGGACTTCTCCTATGCATCTGGATGACAGCACTGGAGAATGGCCGAACTAGGAGATGCATTTCAAAGTGGGGATTTGAAATGGCCCACAGCAAGGCTTCAGCATCGCCCGGTCCTTGTGAGGAGCCCGGTCCTTCAGCAAGGTCGTCTCATCAATCCCATGGCCAGCCGCACCAGAAAGGCAATCGAGGGAGGGAAGAGGGCAAACCCTTCCACTGCAGTGGTGCATCTTGGGTAGGTGCACCCTTCTGCTTTAACGGAATGTGCAAAGCACGCATGCATGCAACAGATGCACCTTGTAACAGGCATATAGTTTATCCGTGTGACTAGGCATGATCTGCTCTTTCGGCCAATAGCTAATGGCCTCTGCCTGGCGCAGTTTTTAACTTGTTGTGAATTGCACACTGATGGTGAAGAAAGCACATTGTCCTGCTCTGACTCACTATTCCAAAAAGCAGGGAGCTTCTTGCTAAAAGGTATATAAAAGCTTTAAATAAATAAAATATAAAATAAAATAAAATAAAATAAAATAAAATAAAAGAAATAGAAATAGGAAAGTGTGGGAACTCAGGAACACCCAGAAATCCTGCCTCTATCCAGATGCTTGGAGGCTGGCTACACTTTCTTACTGGGAATGGAAACATTGTCTGTGCATGCTCAGAGGCATTCTCTTCTTTGCAACATTCCCAACATGGAAGTAGGCTAAATATATTGCAGGAACAATCATATTACAGAGCTAGTCTAAACAAGGTAAGGAATGTGGCTTCCATCTTTTGCTGTTATTCTAAGACTCCTTTTTCTTCCACACCAATACTCTGCATCTCTCCTTTTCTGGCATTTCATATGCTTCACCAATGGAAAAAAAATGGGTAAGTTCCAGATAAAGTCATATTTAGAGTAGATAATTGTGCCTAACCAAAGCCCCATTGGCTTCAAGGGTCTCCTCTACAAATGAGCAAACCTGGAACCAAAACATAAGGAAAGGTCCTGGATATGAGAGACGTCTCCCATTGATGGCCACCCCACTGCCATTGCCGTTGCCCTGCGCATTTTTAAAGCCCTCAGGATCGTGTTTCTCCACCATCACCCCTCCCCTCCCCTTCCCTCCGTTGCGTCTCATACCACTCGAGTCACCGTACTGAGAATTTTCCATTCAGCCTGGCACATTGCCAGTCATTGCCACACTAATGCAGCTTGTCTTCTTTTATTTGGGGAGTTTGTGGTAACACAGTCACAGCCTTCCTTGTGACAAGAAATCAGTTCAGACATCAAAGTACTTTTGGAAGCAAGATGGGCTTCTACAGTTCTTGCAAATGCCCAAGAGAAAGCAGAAACCATTTGCTTTCTGCTCCATGAGCAGAAACCTGCTCATGGAGGTGCCTACCTTGTCCTGCTGTTGGCGACACTAATTCCAGTGTATTACAACACAGGGCACAATTCTAATAGCCACTTCTTTCTTAACAGCAAAGCCCATCGGAAGCTGCTCAGGTTCTCAGACCAGAGACGTTAGCAAGGGGAAGCTTAATCCCTTCCTCATTGTATGAGCCCGTTGGATGAGGTGGCTGGCAGGATGCCCTTGCTGCTCTGCCGCAACACCACAGGTGGCCAGAAGGTGGCACTGCAGCCACCACCTGGCAGAGCTCCGGGGATGCAAAGCACACCCGGGGTTCCACCTGGCCCAGTGGGGTTCTACCTGGTTCTAGACTGGCTCCTCAGTCTGGGCTGGACATCGTAGGCCTGCTCATCCTTGCTCTCCTCCAAGACCGAAAGCCCTGATAGGATTAGATATGTGTCATCCCAACACATTTCAGGAATATGCAGTAGCAAGCTGCTTGAGCAAACACAGTTCCTTGGCACCAGAAGGCAAGGCCTCAAAAGCGTGCCTTTTGGAATAGGTACATAACTATGTGCATACACATGTGTGCATGTAATAGGCCACTGCTCATATTTAACATGTTGATACAAAGTAAATGTGTTCATAGTAGCCACATACAAATCTTACTTACAAGTTGAGACTGGGTGGCTGCTGTTTGTCACCCCTCCACTTGCCTGCTGCAACTGGGCACACCAGTAAGGGAGAAAGGGCTCTCTCATATATTCTGCTCCGAATCATTTTTATCCACCAACAGCAAACCCATGAACCTGCCCAGGAGCTAATAGGCAGCCAGTGAATTCCTTCAGGAGGGGTGTTACATGCTGAAAAGTGGCAGCCCCAACTCCTCAAGGGCAACCTCGCCACTGCCCTGAAGCCCATGGGCTTCCTCCCACAGGATCACCTGGCGGCAGTGGGCAAACATTTACACTTCCCACACTGCCCCCCTGGAGCTTCACTCCATGCCACTGTGGGAAATTAAACTGCCTGGCGGCCACTAGGTGACCTTCTGAACACACATCAGTGCAGAGGTGCCCTCCGGGAACCCCAGGAGAGAATGCAAGGCGTGGAGGAAAACGTTCCCGAGATGAACCGGCAGTGGTGCGATTAAGTCCCTTTAGACTCCAGGCTTTTCAGGGTGGGGCTTGTAGATGGTGCTGAGAATTGCTTCACTTGCATGGTGCTGTGGCAAGCCAACCTTGCGCGCACCCCTGCAAAGCCTCTTCGCAGCTACCAAGACCCGGTTTCCCAGCCGGCCATTCGTGTGTCCCTGAGCGCTGCTTCTTGACCCCAGGCACCTGGCAGTTGGATCACTCGGGTATACACGAAGCGATCCTGCAGGGATTGCACTGGATCCCTGGGGAAGAGCTTCAACCCATCCTGAGAAGTAAGGAGGCAGTGACACCATTTCCCATGCCGGGAGCCTCCCTGGAATACATTACAGAGTTAGAATAACTTAGAGGGGAACGAGGCAAAGCGGTTGTGAGTGGTCAACAAAGCCACCGTCTCTCCTTTTAAAAAAATAATCAGCCTGAACACGCCTGTTATAGAGAGTGTGCGGCGGTGGGGATCTGCAGCGCCTGACAGATTGGGTATCATTGCCATGGAAACCAGCAGAAATTCGCAGGTGCGGCAAAGAGCCTCTCAGTGTGGAATAAGCGCCTTGCTATTTAATGACTGGCTCACTCCAAAACCGGAGAGGCAGAAGAGGCCAATCCTCTGAACTGGAGGCCAAGGATTCTGTTTGAGGGAGACGGCATGAAATTCTGCATGGCCGTGATCCATCAGGCCACAATGCGCAGCAGCATCAATGAAGAACCATTTTTGCCAGAGACTTGCTAGGAACGTAGGCACCTACAGCATCTTTGCCCCGCAATCTTCGCCCCGCACATGTCCGTGCTGGGCTGCACCATCTGCCCCACAATCCCAGGCAACCTGTTTCTCACATGATCCGCTGTCTCAGGCTGTCCCAGCCTGATGGCCTCTGGCTGAGCCAGGCCATAAGCTGCAGCCAGGCCAGCAATGATAGGACCTGCTTTCCATCACGACATGCGCCTGGCGATGCACGTGACTGGGCTGAGAGCTTTGGCATGCAAAGCATGTGTTCTGCCACTGAGTCTTGGCCCTGCTGTTGATACCGGGAGCATCTGCCATTTTGAGGAACCACCTCAGGAGGCAGAATGCGCCCTTGCAGGGCCTGGCTGAGTGCTGAGCATGACACCACTGTTGCTTGCAGGAAGAGCGTCTAGGAGGAGGTGGTGCTGGAAGCCCCATCGATGAGGGTGATTAAGGATAGGCTGGGCATGCACATGGTAGGCATGCCATGAGCAGAGCTGGCTGGAGCTGGGGGTCAGACTAGATGGCCCGGGAGGCCCCCTCTGACTCACTCTGTTTCTATGTATAT
The DNA here is from genome assembly GCA_023646645.1 of Varanus salvator macromaculatus. Taxonomy (NCBI): domain Eukaryota; kingdom Metazoa; phylum Chordata; class Lepidosauria; order Squamata; family Varanidae; genus Varanus; species Varanus salvator. The sequence goes on from JAIXND010000621.1 coordinate 13,806,610, forward strand.
TATTCTCACATGCAGCTCTGTGCAGCACCTTCCTCCACAGGGCTTCGTAGATGCTTGGGCTCCCTGTGGAAGGATTCTGTGCGTGTGGCCCTGGGGAGGTACAGGGATGCTGCAGAGTCCCTGTGCCCAGAATCCCTTGAGGCAACAGACTGTCCACAGCAACAGTACAGGAAGCTGAATTCCATGTGTGGAAGGGGCCTCATTCTTATGTTGGACAGTGCTAAAGCCTAAGTAGGAAGAGTCAACAACACCAGCACAGTCTAGTTCCAAACCTTTCCAGCCCATAACTATGTTTTAGGAGAGGCATTTTGAATGTTTAGAATGGAAATAAAACAGTACAAAAGCCAGGACCTGGCTGGTGGCTGGGGGAGAAGAGAAAGGGTATGAATTTCTGTGAAAGCTTGAAGGGAAGGACCAGCACTCCCAAGGGAGCCACATTTGGCCCCAAACCTGATGTTCTTCCCTCTAGATCCTGAGCTCTTACTCTTACCCATCATCCCCTGAGCTTTCATCACCCTACCCACTACTCTCCCATGCCCTCTCTCCAACCTCTTTTGTGGGACCAATTCCGATACTACCTTTCTCATGTCAAGGGGCATTGTGAGCCAGGCATGACCTCACAATTTTAACTGATTAAGTTATGCCTATTTATATGCACTCATATTATTATACATAGTTTATTCTTCCTCCACGAGTTAATAAATGAGACAAAGAATTGTGTAAGGCACTGAACTCCAGGTCTGCTAAACTCTGCTTCAACAACTGCATTGGTTTTCTCCAAGTATCGCTTGTCCAGTTTCAGTAACATTTTCATAATTATGAGGACTGCAGTCTTTTTTTTTTTAAACATATGAAAAATTAAGATTCTTAAGACATTGCAATCTGCACTCAATACTACATTCTGTGATGGGGCAGAATCATAGCATAGATACAGCATTGCATGCAACATTAGAACCCTCCTTCCCAGTGGAACGGGATCAATTCTTCCCACACCCATGCAATGCAATGCAATGAAATCAACAACCCTGAATCTTCAGGTATCTCCATCTTTTTTTAGAACAATGTTAAGAACATTGAAAATGTCATATCAGAAATGGCTTGTGATCTCTCCTTTAGGAAAAGAACAAGCCAAATTTATGGTCTGCCTATTGCTTTTCTATTCTGCATGGTCCTCCCTGCTCCCAATTTAATGTTCACGCTACAGCCCTGTGAGAGAAGATACCAGTAATGTGTGACTGGCCCAAGTTCATGCAGTAAATTTCATGGCTGGGCGGAGAGCTGACCCTGGATCTCCTCAGCCCTCCTTTCACACTTGGCTACCTTCACATTAAACCATGGTTTAGTGAGTCATGCTCACATAGGGTTGCAGACACCCTTAGCTTTCTTGTCCTCAGGAGGAGGTGCTTTTGCTTAACAGGTTGCACAGACTGACAAAACATGGTTAACCTTAACTATAATTCGTTTCAAGCTAGCCAATTTCAAGCCATGACTTCTGAAGATGCTTTGTTCAAAGTAACCACAGTCAACCTTAAGCACAGTTCTGGATCCAACTGACAAAAGCAAAACTGAAGGCTTCAGAACTTCTCCTTCTACCCATGTGGGTGGAAAAGAAGGGATAGGAAGGGAGCGAGCCTGTGGCTTGAGCAGGACAAGTCTGGAAGCACTATTAGAATGAGAGAATCCTGAACCCAGAAACTTGCTTTCGATAGAATCTCAGACGATGCTCACCTGTTTTTGTACCAAGCGGTGAGTCTTACCTTCTCAGGGTCATTGTCACCAGCTGCTACTTCTCCTTGTTTGCTTTCCCATTATGGCTGTTGCTTGTTTAGTTGCTTGGTAGGCAGAAAGAGAGTGAGCAAGCAAGCAGGCAGCGCACTGGCTCCTTCTCACCACCACCATTGTCTGGACCAGACCAAAAAGCAAGTAAACAAGCCGGTCGCCAAAGTGAAGACGAGCAGCATCTGCAGAGGAGTCTTGTCAGGCAGCCCCTGAGAGAGTGTGGACCCTTTGCAGATGCCCAGATGTGCCTCCCCTGTACACCAGACCTGCCCACCTCCAACTGTGGTTACCGTCTAGTTTGTTTTCTTTTAGCAACGTCAGCCGTGACAATCCTGTACAGGTCATATATTTGCTCTGTGGTGGAATCGGACAACATTGGACAGGCGGCGGCAGCATCTGAAAGCATGCAGGATGCCCCCACACCTATCCGTTCTCCAACCCCCGTTATGAGCACGTGCTCGAGGCAATCGCTCAGTCTGCCTGGCGAGGGAAGGAGCAAGTTCCCTAAAGGGCAAAGCCCAACGCTTTGTGAACAGCCGGACATGCTGCGGAGGCCAGCCAGCTTTTCCAGTTATGTGGTAGAAAGGAGGCAACTCCCATCTCTCACACGGGAAAGGCCACGGGAAGGGCAGGTACCTGATCTGCTGTGAGTAGAGGCTCCTCGTTAATACCAGAGTCATTTTCACTCTTCTCGTTAAGCTCTTCCTCCTCCTTCTCGTGGATCTGAAGGGAACAAAAACCCAAACTGCATGCTGATTCAGTAGCAGGCATGGGCCCCTCTTAGTTTTTTCCTTTCCATCTCACACTAATATGTACTACGCAAATCTTGTCCAGATACCCTACGTCTTTAATACAAAAAGGAAGCCATTCAAAAGGCTCTGCATCTTGTCACTGAAGCCACATTGTGAAGCCCAGAATAGCCCAGGGTGCTATGTTGGCCCTCCATAATAGATGGTTGGCTGCTTGCATTCACTTCTCCCCAGCGATCTGGGAAAAGAAAGTGTGGGCGAGAAGCCAGAACAGCTCGGTAAAGGAAGACCTTAGAGATGAAGTGGCCATCGGTCTCGCTTAGGAAGGAGGAGCGGGGAGGGGGCCTGAGGTGGTCCATCAGCTATCAGAAGCCAGGCAACAGGGGGCATGCAGGTTTCCCCACCATGGGTGCGATGACCTGGACTTTAATTTAAATTAGCCCAATAGTTTCTAAATTTACTTCTCCACATAGAAATCAGTACGTGTTTTTTAGAGTGATTTGCTTCCTCCTTTCTGGCCACACTTACATACATAAGTGGTCACATTTACAAAGAGGAAGAAACCTAAAGCAGCCTTCACCAGCCTGGTACCCTCCAGATGTGCTGGAGGACAACTCTCAGAACCTGGCTGGAGAAGCCTTCATGAAGTTGTCATCCAGCACACCAGGTTGGGGAAGTCTGTCTGAGAAGGTTGCTCAGGATGCCCTCTTGTGATGGCTCACTCTTCGGGAGCCCTGAGACATGTGAAGGCAGCAGTCATGTGAAATGCTCCTCAGGGGGCTTGTTTCCAAGGCCAGGGTCAACCCTTGGCACCCCACACAGCTGCTGGGACCCCAGCTCCCCACCCAGGTCCACCAGCAATAGCGATCGTGCTGTCCCTCACCCATGCGCTCGCTGACATTTCTCTGGTGCTTTCAAGCACCACAAAGCTGGGTCGAGCTGCCATTTTAATATTCCAGAGAGAGATTGTGGAAATAAAAGCAGCAGCTAGACGCGTCGGGGACATTATCCACACAGAGGCTGTTAGAGCACTGTGCCTGCAGCCAGGTAAGCCTGCTGGAGTGCTCTAACACAGGAGGGGCCACCAGGTGGTGCTTGCTCAGACCCTCCTCAAACCAAGAGGCCCTGTGAGCAAGTCCCAATCCCTCGAACCACGAGGGAATTTGAGGACAATGCTCAACCTGACACACCTCCCCCCCCCCCGAATAAACTAAGCCCTTCCGCAAATCGAGCACCACTCAACACACACACCTTTCTTTAAATTGCTGTATCCCACCTGGTCATGTTCCACATCCACTAAACAGGGAGAGCGGTTAGCAAGTCAAAGACATCCGTGCTGTGGGGGGGGGGGGGTAGATCTTGTGCAGAAGCACATTGAACAGATGGGCTCCGGCTGCCAAGAGAGCCACACTGACCATGCCTCTCAAGCCAAGGGGTCTGCCCTTCCTGATTCACTTTCATTGAGGAAGGGAATCGATATTTGCTTCTCTCACTGTTTGACCAGCCATTTATTCCACTGAATTGCTATGATGGCTGATGTCACCAATATCGTCGTTTCCTGGAGCTGTGATTGCATATTCCCGCTCCAGCAGAGGAAAAGACGGCTGCTGCACTGCTTATGAAACGGCCCAGAAGATTATGGGGCCCACCACCACAGAGCCACTCCCCACGCCTTTCAAAAGTGCCACCTCACAAGACTGTGGTGACTGCTGGGCACTTGCACCAAGAGCTGCCCCAATCCACAGGGTCTTGCCAGGGCACTAGTAAGGCCTATTGCTGCACGGGCCCCTCTCCGCCGTGCCCCATGGGACAAGGGTTGGTGCTGCCATTTTGATTTCCTGCACTGTATGTCACTCCAGAGCACTATGAAAAATTAAAATGGTGGATCCACCCAATGCTGATGGCCACACTGCTTCTGCTTGCCCTCACTCCGAAACCCGAGGGCCCTCGGCAGATGGTTCCACCAGAGGGCATATGGCCAAGCTCCTGCTCAAACTCTGAGGCAGCCCAGTCTTTCTCAGGAGGAAAACAGCAGTCAGGTGTCCATAAATTTGTTTTCTCCCTGCAGAAGCACCTTCTAGTTCCCCACCCCACTTTGCTGGGCTCCCCAGACCTACCTAAGAACTGCAGAAAGCAGCTAGGATGCCACCGCTTCAAATTCCCACATTGCCCCCTGAGCAAAACCACCACAGCTCCTCTCCTGCATCATGGGATGACTCTGCTACCTGCTGCTGGCAGGTAGTTTTGTCAAGCTGCCTTTCTGGGAAGTTCGGCATTTCCAGTCTTCTCATTCTAAACCAACACCCCATCAATTAAGTTTCCAAGGGACCCCGGGTTTCCCTGGAACACACTCTGAAAAAACACTAGAGGAAAGCTTTAACAAGAAAGAGAGAGAGAGAGAGAGCAAGCAAGCAAGCAACTGCCATGGTTTTAGATTTTAGATCAGAACACTCAAGTGGCTCTCTCCTACTGAACAACAGAGATCCCTACAGACAATCCTTAGCGCTAAGTAGCCACAAACTGGCCAAACGTTAATGGGTAGCATTCTGGCAGTTAAAGCTCATGCACACTCGGAAAATTTAGAAGCTGAACTTCTAAATTTGCTTTAAGCAGAGGCTGTACAAAGTCTTTAAGCTTTTTTTTGTTGTTAAAATTAGACTTCTAAGTAATTATTGTGATGCAAGTAATTATGGGGGTGTGGATCTGTTTTACAGGGGTTTCTTTTTCTTTTTGTGTTTTTTTTTACCTTTTTTTATATTTGCAAATAGAGAGAAAGAGAGGCTGGCCAACCATCTGTCGGAGATACTCTGAGAAGATTCTCTGCATTGAGCAGAGAGGACTACAAGGCCTCGTCCACACCACGATTCCGGGATTTTTCTAGAACACAAGCATGCTGCCCCATCCATTGGCCAAAGGAACAAGAGTCTCATTCAAGCAAAAAAATGATCAGATTTAGATACTGGCTTATGCCTTGTTCTGGCCATAACAAACTGTTCTCTATCCTCATCTTTTTTCATGCATGCTACATCTGGTGTGGGGGTCATTATTTTAGTTCCCAAGCTAGATGGCAGGACCTGTGTTTGATTCCTCTGGACCACTGTGAGAAGCAGTGACCTGGAGTGCAGCAGCATTGCAGCCACTGGCCTGACCCTGCCCTGCTGCACTCCCCTAACCCTAATATAGGGGTAAAATACCATTGAAAGGGGAGATTTTGAAACACCTTCCTTGAGTAGCTTTTTCTGCACAGCTCAACATTTCTGCCCAATCTAAACACTTTCCAGCCATCAAAATCATGCCAGAACACCTCGTTTTTCTAACCCTAACCCTGCCCTGGTGCACACCCCTAACCCTAATATAGGGCAAAAGTTCCATTGAAAATAGGACGATTTTGAAAAAGCCTTCCTTGAGTAGCTTTTTCTGCATAGCTCATCATTTCTGCCCATTCTAAACACTTTCCAGCCATCAAAATCATGCCAGGACAACCCAGTGAATCCCAACCCAGTAATCCCAACCCAGTGAAGGTGAACCTTTTAGAGACTGAGTGCCCAAACTGCAATCCAAAACCCACTTGTTTATCGCAAAGTGCCAACACTGCAGTAAAACCTGAAAACTGAGGTTTTAGTTTAGGAAAAACAACTCACAGCCAACCCAAGCAAATATATATGTATCTTTGGCAGTGCACTGACCGGCCACGCAAAAGCTCAGATGAGTCGCAGCTAATGAGTCGCAGCTTCTGACATCATTGCCTGGCACCGCTACTCCTTTCTGAGCATGCGCATGGCCCCTATGTACACTGTTATCCGATGCTCAGCTGCTGAGGCGATGCTGGGGTGACTTGGCTCGCATACCAACAGAGAGGGCTGTGTGTGCCCATTGTGGCGCATGTGCCATAGGTTTGCCACCACTGATCTAGATCCATTCCAGTCTGGACTTGGGCCATTTTGGGAACAGAATCAGTTGTGGTCTCTCTGATGGATGACCCTCCTCAAGAGAGGTGCATGAGGGAGTTCACCTCTGCTACATGTTGCTCCCCCAGTGGCTTCCAATGCCGTTGACCCCAGCATCCTCCTGGACCACTTTGTGAGGTGCGAGTTGGAGACAGGGGAGCTCCAGAGAAGACTACTGGGTCACTGCTCTTTGGCTCCGTGGCAACTGAACCATGGAGAGGCACAGCGCTCCTCTTTTTCCCCATCTTATTTACTAGCTAGATAGAGCTGTTGGGTGCGATCTCCAGGAGACTGGTTGATTCCTCTGGGTCCTCTGAAGCAGGAGAGGCCATGCACACTCGGAACCAGTGCTAGGGGGCAGCCGAGGCCTGCATGAAATCTAACAAACTGAAGCCACATCCAGAGAAAACAGAGGCCCCTGTGGGTTGGCTGTTTCCAGGCCTGGGAACAAAGCAAGGTTGTTTGTTTGTTTGTTTGTTTTTGTTGAAGGTGAAAACAGGATAGAACCAACTTAGAAATAAGCACATGAAAAATGGGACCCATTCTGCTCTAGGTACAGTTCAACCTCGGACCCAGCTCTGAGGACAATGGGGCATTTAGCAGAAGTGTTCCCCATCAACCAACAAATGGCTCAGTCATGAAGCGCAGGGGTTTCCTCTCTGTGACTGTCCCAGACTCTGGAGTTGTTGCCATGACTCTGAAAAGGCCAAAAGGAATTTCATGAAAGGTTCAGTACAAGGACTGTGTCTGTCTGTCTGTCTGTCTGTCTGTCTGTCTTTCTCTGGGTGGCTTATAATACCAGAGCATAAAAACATGCATAAATTACAACAAAACAAGTATCAATCCGATAAAAGATAAAGCAATAAAATAGAGCACCTCATAGAGCCCCTCAAATAAAATATATTCACACACACCAGTAAACACAACCAACAAATTAACCAAAGTTAAATTAAGATTTAAAAATCCATAATAGTTTATGGATTATTATTTCTAAACAAAATATAGAAGTATTAAATCCAATCAAATCAACCCAAAACTTGTTTAAATAAACATGCTTTTAAAAATGGAAAGAAGGATTTATTTTTTGGGAAAAGGAAAGAAAGGAGCGTGTCCACTTGTCTCCATTCAAGGTCAGTGAGCTCTGGCTACAATGCTAATCAGTGCAAGAAATAAAAATGACATCATGGCAGGGGTTATTCAAGGTTTGTTTGGCATTTCAGCCTTTCCAGCTCCCGTTAGGCAAAACTCCCCAGAAGACAGACAGAGAGGAAGGGAGACAGATTAAATTCCTAGCCTTTGGTGGCAGACTCAGGGTCAAAAGAGACCTGATACTAAATGTATCACTTGAAGGCTGTGTTGTTTGTGTCACTGTTTTACACTTAATAGTGGCTATGAAGAAGCTTGGTTTTCATTGGAACTTTGCTACTTTCCTCCCCGTCTTGTGGTCTAAAAATCTACTCTCTGAAAGTTCTTAGTAGCCTGGTGACAATGATGTCAAGAAGAACCACCATCAATATTCCTGCAGGGTTAGTGTCAACTCTAGGAGGCGTCTTTCTTCAGAACCACAGACAAGGATTACACCCCACCCTGGCGTGGCAAAGAAAATCCCCATCTTGCAGCAAGGGATTGCAAGTCACATGTTTAGCATCCCATTTAGTCTGACTTGACAAAAAACACTCTCCTTCAGGGTGTAGGTGCAGCATGGCCACATTTCTCTGCAGAGAAATTAAGGTCTCCAGAAGAAGGTTCTGCAAGGGCCCTTCTGCCTGACGCAAGAGTTTTCAACGCTTTGTCAAGTCAGGTTTGGCTTTCACAAAGCAAAGCATTGAGCACGTGTTCCTCTTTCACTTTCTCAAGCGCAACAGGAGAATTTTGTTTTGTGCTTCTCATTCATTCTGGAGCATATAGATCAACCCTTGCTTAGAAAAAACAAGCAACTCTTCATTTGTTTGATCTTTCTCATGCAAGAATATCTATGAAGGCTGTGGCAGTGCTCTGAATTTTCAGAGGAGACTGTCTGCATGTGAAGCATGTTCTCTGCCACGGAAGTACGTGCCTTCCCTTGGCCACGTATTGGGACCAAATGGGAAAACTGCAGTCAAAGGCTGCAAACATATGAAGAGAAACATTCTTTGGGTTTCCCAAAGAAGGCTCTGGAGGCTCTGGGCAAGTCCCTCTGAATGGGTCCCCTCCTTCAGTGAGTCTGCCTTTTCAGTCCTAGTTACAAAGACACGCTGAAAGCCTCTCTCAAGTCCCTGGTTATCGACACCACCTCCTGGGAGACCCTGGCACAAGACCGATTGACATGGCGCACGCTGATCCACCAAGGCTGCCAAACTTCTGAAGCCAGAAGGACAACCATAGCACAAGAGAAGCGAGCGCTCCGTAAAGCCAGAGTTGCAAATGTTGCAACAGTGGTGCCCACACATGTCTGCCTGACATGTGGCAGAACACTCCGTGCCCATATCGGCCTTATCAGCCACCTGCGGACACACCGTGGACAACTCACAACCCATTAGATGCCAAGCTCCTCATCGAAAATGATGGATGGACATCATCAGTTAGTGGCACCTGGAGTTCCTCCTTCTCACCACCTCCATTGCCTGGGCTAGAGAGAGGGGCAGGTGAACAAGCAGATTGCACTAGTGAAGAAGAGGTGTGACCCTGGTGGACCCTTGTCAGTGGGCTACTAGCGAATGCCCCACTCTGCCTACCCTGGACCGCCACCTGAGCTCGTCTACACAGAAGCAGCTTCTCTGTGAAATGGACACCTTTTCTTCACCATCATCTATTGTAGCATCTAGAAGAGCCTTGTAAATAAGCCACAGCAGCATTTAGTTTAGTCATTGGTCCATCTGCCCTCTGCTCATTCGTCTGCATGGGATTTCATGCTTCCCTTGGCATAGAATTCCTCATCGCCAATGGCATCCATGCAAGGCTGGCCTAAAATATGTGAGGCATATTAAACACTGCTGCTTTTAATACACAGCCCTGTTTCCACAGGGTCACAGACTAGCCCTTCACACTCATGCTGCATGCAAAATACAAAAATACAGAGAAATTAATCCCCTGGCAGAGTGTCCACAGGGCATTCTCCTGCCTTTATCATCATTTCCCCTCCCGCTTTGTTCATTTGGGTTTGCATCCCCCCATATTCCACATTATCGAAATATTAAAACTAAAGAAAAGTGCATTTAAATAAATAAAGACCACTTGGTTTCCAGAACTCAAATTACAGGGTGCCTGAGGAGGGGTGAGGGGAGGCCAGGCCCCCGACCTTTGAGGAACAGGTCCAGTTGCTCCCATTTTGGAAAGCAATGGGGAGCGTGATCCGGACTTCAGCAAATAGGCCTGCAAAGCTCACCCTGGGGAGTCGAACCTGGCAAATGGCCCAGCCCACCCAGCCAGTTAGACAGAAGTGGGGGATGCTCACCCATGAGCCTTGGAGCACCCTCACCCTGCCTGGTCTTCCCCTCAGGAAATGGTCTGGGGGACAGAGGGCTGGATCTTGCTGCCTAGCAGGTACTGCATGCGCTTCTTGGAAACAGTGCCCAAAAGCACATGTCTCTCTCCCCGCCATCCCCACAGCTTTCCTCTCAGGATAGTAACTACAGTTTATGGCTTGGCCAGCAAGGCCCACCAAGAATGGTGGACCCCTGGGCACGACCTGGCCCAAAGGGTGGGGGATCAGGGGTCGGGGCCTACTGAGGTGAATATGGTCGCCTTCAATGTGCTCTCCTCTCCCACGGTTCAAGCACTGCTTGGCTTCCTTGGCTCAATGAATTCTGTTCTTTCTCGTCCATCAGAATCTCCCCTTACTAGGCTGGAGTGTCTCTCTCGCTAACCCTCATTTCCCATGATGGGTAGCCACAAAACGGGTGAAGCTTTTCTGATCATGATGATACAGAGTTCAGGTTGGATGCTACATGGGCAGAGAGGGCTGGATCTGGGGGTCAGACTAGAAGCCCAAGGAGGTCCCTTCTGACTCATTATGTTCCTATGAGCTTCCTCTGTGGAATTTCTTCCTGTTGCCCACAGAGGAGAAGCAGTCAGCTGCTGGAGATGCCCCTGTTGCTCATCTTCACTGCTGCCTGCTTGCTTGCTAAGCAGGGAAGTGATGAGCAAGAAGGCAGGGGCACCTACCTCTTCTTCCACCAGCAGCACTGTCTGGACCAGTGTGAGAAGCAGGAGGCTAAGCAGCTTTCGGGGGTCAAATTGCCGTGGGGTCTGTATCAGTTGGTCCCTTGCCCTCCTCAGTGCCCAACAGTGCCAGCCCTTGGTGATGACCCTGTCTATGAGCTTTGTGGAGTTGATCTGAGCCCACCTGCCTTGCCTTCCTTTCCCTTCTGTGCTTCCCTTTTTGGATCCTAGAAGCAACTGAGCATCCAACAGTGAACAGCAATCATGGCTGCCAAGATCCTACTGAATGCCCTACACCACAGGGTGCTCAGAACAGCTTATGGCCTGGGAAGGCGGCAGGGGGGGATGCCAGATCATCCAAAGGCTCCCATTGACCTCCACAAATAACATCTCTTTGGCTCTCTGCTTTCATGGTTCCTGACCTGATTGAATTAGCACCTCACTCCAGTAAACCCATTAAGAATTTAAAGCTTCATAAGTTATTGTTGACTGAACAGGATAAGAAAGCAAGCAGTGGAAGCTGCTGTTTTCCATGGGTCAGTTTGCAAAGCTGACACACACGTAAATCTGCAGTTTGGGGTTGGCTGCTGTGGAGGTGACGCAATTCCTCTTTTCATTTCAGCAGGGCTGCTGGGGGAATTTTACAACCAAGCGACTTCGGTGGCTGGCTGATCCTTCGCTGATTGTGATGCTGCTTTTCTCCTGGTGTGGCGAGGACAAAAAGAAGAGCTGCCTCGAGTGACATATTCTGTCCCCTTTCTCCCTAGGACAGCTTCCCCCAGTTTGGCATCCTCAGACTGCCACTCGCATCATGCCCGATCCCTGGCCATGCTGGCTTGGCCATGAAGGTGCCAGGTTGAGAAAGTGTAGAAATTGTGCGCACTCCTCCCATAAGTCATCTTTCAAAGGTGATCATCTCAGATGCCGATCCAGAAGTGGAAGGAGAGGTGGGGTTGGAACCTGCAGCTGAAATGCCAAGGCTGATGGAGCTGGAGATAAACCAGGCAGCTCCTAGTTCAGGGGGAAGTTCTACTGAGATGCGGGGCTGGACTTAACATCATCAATCCAATGCCAAATTAAAAGGGCAGAGAAATTAAGACATGCGATTGGCCCAAGGGAACATGGCCAGCTTGAAGGCAGAGTCACCTTTTTTCCTTTGGAAGAAAGGAGAAATATTCAGGCTGGAATCACCTTCCTGCCATTAGGCCACCTTGCAACCAATATTCTAACTGCTCGTGTCACTGGAGATTGATTTCTGCAGTACCCCTCTTCTGCATCACAAAGCTAACCTAGCTGGTCAGCTTTAACCTAACAATGCCTTTTGTTAGAAAGCTTTCTGCCCTGATCTGCTTGGAAGGAGGCTGGCTTCTGTCGGGAAGACTGCCCCAGAGCCTCATCAGAGGGCCTGTTTGGAGGCACCCTTGGGCAAAATGCCCTAGTAGGTCCCCTCTCCCCAAGCAGGTCACCCTACTCTAATCAATAGTGACTCCTTCAATTGTCTTCTTCCTCCAAGCAAGAGGGTGAGAAGAACGGAACTCGCTGCTCCTTTTCCTTGTCCCAAACCACTCATTCTTTACAAGCCCCTTCTCTTTTCATTCACCCTGTCCACGTCCCTATTAGACTACCAAATGACCACAACATAGCAAGAAAAGTGTGCCTAGATTCCAATGCAACAACATTAGACATCCCCCAAGGCCTTCTGGGTACTGCAGTTCTCCTCCTGCCCTGAGCCCTACTCTTTCGCAGCCAAGCCCTGTCCAGAGCCATCCGCTGATGCCCAGCCTGCCTGCTTCTTCCCTTCTCTAGACATTTCCATTCAGCTAGACAGCTCATAGTCTGGCCTTCATCCCAGAAAAGAAAGAAAATGTGTTCCTTATCTCAGAATTCTCTGCCTTCATTTAGTCCGCCGCCTTGCCGCAATCTTATTTCTGACATACATACCTGGCAACCCCTTTCCCCCTCCCCCATCCCTACCCCTGCTCTTCAGCTCAAGAGATTTTATGGGGAGGAAAAGGCCAAACGGGAGAGACTTCTCTGAATGCATCCTGCTGCTCTTCTTTCAACAAAGCTCAATCGAAAGAGCAGTGCAGACACACAAGGGCCTGGTTGATCCCTGCCGTGCTCTGCGATGCATATCCTTCGCCATCACAGTCGCCATTGTTCGAAAGGCCAGCCGCCCATTGTTCCGAAAGTGTCAGGGTGGAAGGCGGCACAAACATCAGCAATGTCAGTCTCTGCGTAAACAACAGCCAAGAGGACAATGCCTCCCTTTGCCTGTGTGTTCATGCGCACACACACACAAACACACACACACACACACACACACACAGAGCAGTCTTTCCCTCATTATACATGCCTCTCCATTACCCAGGGATGATGACCTCAATTCAAGAAAGGTTAGGAGATCTGTTCTACTATCTGAGAAGAACTCCATTCTCACATGCTATTTGTTCTGCTTTGTGGAATGGCTGCCAGTTGTCACTTCTGTTTTGCCTGCATTAATGGAGCTGCTTAATAATTATCGCCCACCCATTGGCTGCATTTCAAAACGGTGCTTCCCTACACGCTTGTAAAATATTTCATCTTATGATTACTGGAAAGGAGGAGGGAAGGGAGAGCAGACAAATGCAGGTAAATACCTCTGTGTCTGAGACGTTGCCATTTAGTACCTTGACAACATTGGGATCCCTCCAGTCCTCAGAGATGGATGGGATGTAATTGTCCGTAAGAGCATCCCAAACCCTGGAAAAAAAGCAAGAGGTATGTTAATCGAGGAAAGCCATTTGGACAGCACAATGCTTCCCTTGGGAAATTTTCTCAGTGGGCAGAGTTCAAAAGAGAGTATGAAGAAATCGGAAAAGGCAAACCTGACCCTTCTCTTCAGCTGAGCAAGCCAATTGCAAACAACAACAAGTCAACCAGAATCATCCAAAATAAACCCAGTACTACTGTTGATTTAAATTCTAGGTAGGCATTGCCCAGTTCAGTCCAAAACCATCCAGAGGACAACAAAGTTTTCATTCCCAGTTGATCATGAGCAGATCTGCACTGGAACCCATTCCATTATTGTACTGCTCTGTTTTGCTCCAACAAATTTTACTCACAGGGCACAGTGTAGGAAATAACATCTGAAGTGTGTGTGGGGGGGGTGGGGGGAGGATGGTCTTCCATGCAACTGCATGCCATACATACATGATGCTAACTGAGCACCAATGGCTGGGGATCACTCAGCCATGGTGTGGGGGCTCTCGTGCATGAAACCCCACGATGCAAAACCACACCTGCCTTTCACTGCTTGATGTGCACTGTGCTGTGTGAACACAGGTGCACAGAAGCGGAGGAGTGAAGTACAGTTTTTAAAAAACTGAAAGGAGGAAAGGAAAACGTTCACAACCAGCACAACACAAAACAACAGTGCGCCTCTTCTCTGCAGAAGGTCCCCCGCTTCACTAGCCCACACCCTGCTCAGCAGCCACTCCCAGCTGGAAAAGTTGTAATAATGTGGGTGGTATGCGTATTAGAATATATCCTGGAAGGACCCTGCATGAAGATAAGAAAATCCATCTCAAGAATTCTGGAAAATAATGATAGAAATAGCAAATGAATATCAGGTTCCAGAGTGACTCGCACAAGGAAGGGAGGCGTTGATGAAAGAAACCGCAGAGGTATGAAAACGTATTTTTCCACCTAAAAGACAAAGTGCTGGGTCCAAAGGTGCCCTCCCTTCCAGAACAGTGTCTTCTGCTTCCAGAAGGACAGTTTGACACTTTGCTCTAGAGAATTACCTGACAAAGAGAACCCTAAACTCAGCAAAGTTCAGCCTCTTGTCCACCGAACTCCCAAACTGATCCCAGTATCATAGCTTTGAGTGAACTTTCATGCAAGCATCTGTGGCACATTACTAGGTATTTTCAGACTGTTTCTGTTGCTCTCGGATATGAAATCATTTCTTTCCAGCCTACGTTTTCAGTTTAGCTCCCATATGCCTGAAGAATATGGAAAGCAACAATTTTTTAGCCATTTTCGTAACAACTCTGTGAGATGAGTCGCTATTGTTCCTACTATAGCATACAGGGAATTAAAGTGGAAAGCCTTCTGCCTTGTCCAAAGCTGCCCAAGAAATCCTAATGGCTAAACAGAGATTTACATCTAGGATCCCCAAATCCAGAATTCAGTTCTATTGACTCTTCAAATGTTTCCTGGGGTATTTCCTTTGGACGCTGGGTCCCTTCCCCACTCACCTCCGTCCTAACTAAAGCTTGACCTATGCCAAGCAAATACAAGTCTAGCAAATGCAAACCAGAAATGGCAAGGGGTAGGCAGAGAATGTGAATTGCAGTGCTCTCACAGAGGAAGCCACCACGGGAACCTCCGCAGTGGTGCATGCCGTGGGCCCAACAGCTGGGAGGAGCTAGCAGGTTTGCTCCAGCATTGAAACAGAAATGTCAAGCCGGTTGCTCTGTCTACACCTCGGAGGGATCTGTGGACCCATGACCCCTGCCTATTGCATTGTAGCACACCTACTTCTATGGAATTACCATATTTGAATACCCCAGTATAAAGAGGTGCTATCTCAAAGTGGCTGTAGGGGAAACCAGCATTGGCAGGTTTGCCCGTCTAGGATTCAGTTCCCTTTCCTTGAAGACAAGAGGGGTTGTGAGCTCCATGACACAGTGCTGGCATAAATGTCCTCGGACAAGATCCACTCTGATTCCGCTGCTCTGCTCCAAGCAAGGGACCAGGTGAGATATATCTTCAGAACAGCAAACAATGTGTCCATTGAGGAAAACAAGCAAACGGTTTCTGGGATCAAGCCACGGGCAGAGTGCGAATAATCCCACCAGCTGCAGGGAACCAGACAGGGCAGCCACAGATTCAAGAGCCAAAAGAACAAAGATGGGGCAAATCTGGTCCATTTGGGGGCGGGGGAGAGGGGGAGATTATGCTTCTCTCTGTGAAAGAGATGCCAGATTCATTTGAGCCGTCAACACTGAAGAAGATCGCCACCAGCTTTCCAGCCAATCTTTGTGCACCATTCAAGTTTCCACAACCAACATGCATATATCATAGTGAAAGAACAGCAGGAATATTGAAACCGTTGCAACCGGAAGCGGCCACCTTAGGGCTGCAAATAATTGAACATTTCATTATGTTATGCATTGCCTTATGATACTTATAAACTGCTTTTTCCTGCAAGGCAGCCGGGAAAGCTTACATAATCCTTCTCCACCATTTTATTCTCACAACAACCCTGTGAGGCAAATTAAGCTCAGAGTCCATGACTGGTGTAACTCATGCGTGACTGGGGACCAGAACCCAGATCCAGGCCTACTCCAACTACACATTGTTTTGTGAAGTTGTATGGCATTTTTATTGTCTTGTTTCTATAGATTGTTGTGAACCTCCCAGAAAACTTCAGCTGTGGGGCCGTAGAGAAATAAAATAATAATAATAATAATAATAATTCTCATGCGCACATTATCAGTGCGAACATGAATAGCAGGTCACGTTTGGCAAAAGAGAAGAATGGTAGCCAAAGTTCAACCACTTTAAATACACAATCAGAAACCATGGACACAAACCAGGACAAAGAGGGCTTCCTGTTGGCATGCAGTTTTTACACTGTAATGCTGCTGTCGTCTCCAAGGCAGTGCCTCCGGGTTTTTAAAAACCCTAAGAGTTTTGAAAAATAGCTCTGTGTGTGTGTACAGCCACCCACATACGAGCACATACTGGGATGATGGCATGCCTGCCACAGAGCAAAGTTCCATCTACATCGGGGTTTTAAAAGGTGTGTGCATTTTAGAGCTCAGATCTCATCACCGTTCTCATATTTAGTTTCATGGGCAAGTTTTGTTTTGTTTTGTTTTGTTTCGTTTCTTTTCTTTAAGCCTCACCCCTTTGCCTTCTAAGAAATGTGAGTGTTGGGACCAGCCATGCCCAGGGTGGTAGCATTTTGCAAGTGCATACAAGCAACCCTCTAAAAAGTCCATATACGGCCCCAAAAGGGTGGCGTATGCCTGTTCATACCAATACGGCTTGCAAATTTAGAAATAAATATCATCGCTTCAACAGAAATAGAGTACAGCGCCCCATGCCGGAGAGGCCGGCCACAGAATATTTGGGGAGGAACCCACTGGCTGTTATCAGAGAACTGAGGATAAGGAAGAAGGGGGAATGAAGGGAGTAACATGGAAGAACGTGTACTGGACGGGCTCTGCTGGAAGAATGGTGAGGCGCTAATTGTGGTTCAACAGGCAGTGCGGTGATCTTTCCTAGAGTCCAAAAGCCAGGATGCTTTCTTGCAAGCATGCCAAGCCTTTGTGGCCTTCAGCTTGCTGGAACAGCACCAGAGGTCATTGCCTTGAAGCTGCCTTCCCCAATCATAGACAAGGGCTGTTTCTGCTGTGAGAACGAAACTTTGCCTTACTGAAGCAGCTTTGCTGCCACCCCACTTTCCCAGGAAGTAGGATTGTAACCTTTGCACCTACTGACAAACTCTGCACTAGTGGGAAAGAAGAAAATGGTCCAGAAGCTTCAATTGGTGCACAATGGAGTGGCTAGACCACTGACGGGGACTGGTAATAGTAAGCATATAACACCAGTCCTCAATCAGTGGAACTGGCTGCCAATTGAAGTCCAGGCCTGCTTCAAGGTGCTTGTATAATGTATTAAGCCCTAAGCAGCTTAGAACCTGAATATCTGAAAGAAGGTCTTCATCCATATAAGCCTACCTGGACCTAAGATCTTCATCAGAGACCCTGCCTTGGGAGCTGCCATTAAAGGAAGCTAGGAGGGTGGCTATCCAGAGTAGGGCCTTCTCCGCTGTGGCACCCCATCTGTGGAACTGGCTCCACTGAGATGTGCACCACGAGCCTTTTCTGTATACATTTTGGCACCAGGCCAAGACATTCTTATTCTCGGAGTATTTTAATTGTCAATTGTTTAATTTTAACTCGATTTTAATTTTTGGCTGTCCTTTTAATTACTGAATTTTAATATTTTAATTACTTTTAAGACATGCCCAATCTGTTAATGTATGATATTCACTTGGCTGGTGCTCCTGATGTGGTGTGAATGTTTTACTGGTTTCAATGTCTTATTATTGAATTGTTTGTGTTGCTTTTATGTTTTCTTGATGGTTTTTACTGTGTAAACCATCCAGAGAGCCTTGTGGCTATTGTGACGGTATACAAAAGCCTTAAATAAATGAAGCCATTTGAAAATGTAAAAAATAAGACAAATAGGATGTGATGCAGAACTACCCACATGAAGTAACAGACTAGCGATCTGCAGCATCATGCTATTACATCTACTTCAAAGACAGTTCCTTTGTGTTAAATGAGGCTTACTCTCCAGTAAGGGTATAAATGTAGAAGTAAGCCCGACTGAACAAAATGAGACACAGCTGGAGTAGAACAGCCTGCTCAGTGGTGGTGCCCACCAGATGTGCTGGACAGCAACTCCCAGCATCCCCCAGGCAGCATATTGGCATTGAAGTCCAACACATCAGGATGGTACCAGGTAGGGAAGGCTGGAGCAGACTCTGCTGTGGGAACCTATGAGAAAGCATATATATGTTTTTCTGTTTTAAATTGTTTTGTGTAACAAAGTGTCAGATTCCAAGACACTTTATTTGTATTCAGTGGTTATGAGAATTCCTCTTGCACTCCCAAAAAAATTGAGCATGTCTTGTTCACAGATTCTAGTGTGGGCATGAGCAGGGGAACATGTTCTCCAAGAAAAAGTCCACAAATTGTCAGACATGAGTTCACATTCTGAAACTGCACACATTTCAGAGAAAAAGCAGTTTGAACATGCAATTTTAAAAGTTGTGCAATGGTATGCTTTAGTCGATGGGGGAGAGTTGTAGAACTGACATATAATCAGAGTTTTGGACAATGCTCTCATTGAATCTTCACAATTTCCCATGCAATTTTCTTGCAGAAATCAAAGGAGAGATGAGGCAAATCAGTGCTTGCTTATTCACCATCCCTAGTCCTACATTATGCCCTTCCTACATAGAAAACATTTCTCTTTAGGAAAACTCCTGTGAAAACTATGTGTTGATGGATGATTCACACCTAGCTATTGCACTGTGCATGCATATATGCTGGAAAGACACAAATAGCCAAGGTCTCCTGGCACCACATAGATCAGCCTTCCCCAGAGGTTTTGCACTACAACTCCTGCTAGCACCAGCCAGCGTGACAGTGGTAATTGATGATGGGAGTTGCAGTCCAAAATATAGTTGTGCTGGAATGCAAGACGTTGTCTTAATCTGGTCAGACTGTTCAGCAGGCCTAGCAGTGGAATCTGGTGACTCCAATTTCAGTGGGGCTGAGTTTTTATTCAGGTTTTATTCAAACATTTAAAAGCTGTCCATGGTGCTGAACCATCCTCTAAAAAATTGTTTCTGTGCAGAACCATGGACAGTTCCTCTAAGATTCAGTTTGGGCTCAGGGATGTTGTGCGCTGTCCCACTGCCATTGGAGCTACCAGCCTGTACTGAAGCCCGTGGTCTTTACTCTGACTGGCAGCCGGTTCTCCAGGCTCTCTCAAAAAGAGGTTTTTCCCATCCCCTGCTGCCTGATGTGCTTCACTGGAGATTCTGGGAATTGAGCACGGGATCTTCTGCATGCAAAACATGTGCCACCCAGCTGAGTCTCCATGAAACAGATTATCCTGGTCTGATTATCATCCATGACAATCTCCTCTCAGCTTCTTCAGGATGAAAGAATGGGGAGCCATTGATTCCTGACTCCAATTTGCAGGTCACAGAGTGGGACAACGAGAGTATGATTTGGCAATATAACAAGGGAGGGGTCAAAGCTGCAACGCTTCTGTGGTGAACCTGAACATATGGCCAGGTCAGCCTCTTGGGGGCTGGGAAGGGACGATTCTTCTGGTCTTGGGCAAACAGTTAGTGCTATATGTGCTGATTGGCTGGAGCTTGTGTCAGGGACAGACAAACCGTCCCCACATCTCAGAGCACTCTGGAACAATTCCAGAGGCATACTGAGAGTACAGAAACATGACAAGTGAGACCCTACATAGCCTTCATCTTACAGGTGGGACACAGCATGGAGGAGAAGAAAACCTGCTGCAGCTGCTCTGAGAGGCTTTTTAAATGTTGCAAGGAAAAACCAGTAAGCCACTGCTCCATCAGCCCCACAGCAATCTAGCCAACTGAACCCTGTACAGCCCCAGTAGGGCTGCTCCAGGTTTAAGGGAAGCCAAATCATGCCATTGTGATGTATGGGTAAGAGTCCCGGGCTGAGACTTGAAAAACGCCGCTTCAAGTCCTCACTTGGCCATGATGTTCAACTTTGGGCCAGCCAGTGACGCTCAGTTGCACCTGCATCACAGAGTTCTGTTGAAAATGAAATTGAAAGGAGGAGGAGGAGGAAGGCTTTGTAAGCTGCCTTGGGTTCCTTGCAAGAGGGAAAAGGGGGATATCAATATAGCAAGCAATAATAAATACATCCTTCTGCATGTATACAGATATTCCACCCTAATATTCATTGCCCTTGGGACTGCAGAGGTGAAGAGCAACAGTCAGTCATCAGCCAAGGAACGCCTCCTACTTCCCAAGAAGGATGTGGTGACAAGGGATGGACCAGTCTCCGTCATCCATCAGCTGATGATGGAACAGCTGCAGGGAGGTTGCTTTCCCCTGCCTGCCTGCCAGAAGAGCACTCCACTCAAAGTGTCAGGTGCCTCCGCCATCACTTAAACGAGCCACATGCCATTGGGAGACAACCCCTCTGCCCCTTCCTGCCTCCCTCCAAGGAAGAACATCGTGGCAAAGACAAGACCAGTCTGCTTTCATCCAGAAAAGGAACACCTTCAGGGAGCTGACTTCCCTCCCCGCTGCCAGAAGGAACGTTTTTAAGAACAAGGGCCTGACTGTGCTTTCCCCCACCCATCTCTTTTGCAACCCCTTTTCTTTCTGTGCTGTGGTTTTGGGACTGCAAACGTTAAGGGTGGCAGAAAGGTAAGCTGCTCTGGGAACATCTCTTGCCCAAAGAGCAGAGTAAAAGTCCTAACAAGAACAACTGATGCTGAAGATGTACTTTCTACACGTTAATGTACTTACTCTTCATCCTGCAAGTTCTCTTCTTCTTCTTGGATCTGGAGATGGTTTTTTACAGGGGCCAAATTCTCTGTCTTGGCATTGTAATTCCGAAAGCAGACATTGAGTTTCTCATCAAACTCATTGACTAAGTCTTCCATGGACTTGAAGCTGATGATCTCAGAAGAGAAGTTCTCAAGCTCAGAAAGGGAGGGGTCCTCCAAGTAGTGGGGAGAGGAGCCATAAAAATAATGAGATTTTTCTCCCCTGTCTTCTATGTAGCATGGCCTCAGATCTTCAAACTCCTCATCCAAGCTTACCAGAGGGGCTTCCATCTTGGCTTAGCTAACAGGAGAGGGATAATGTCTGAAATGCAAAGCATATTAATGAACTGATGACAACATACAGCAACCCATGCAAAAATATCCCTGCAGTCCAATGTGTGTCATGGAGGAGTACCCTGGACCATCATCCTCAGTGGATTCTGACCCCTTGTCTGTAGATGAGGAGGAGGGCTACACCACTCTTCAGCCACTGGATGGTATAGCCCTCCGGGTGGTGTACAACAAGAAATCAACAGAAAACTCAGGCCAGAAACACTCAAGAGGCTTCCAACTCCCTAGAACCCACTTTTCCAGAGGAATCACAGGCAGTGTCCCTGTTCCATCACTACTTGGAACTGTTTGCTTTGCTTCCTGAACATCTGGTCCTTAACAGAACTCTGCAGCCCAATCAAGCATCATCAGCACCCACAGCCAAAAATGGCAACGCATGCAACACAGGCTTTGTGCCATCTGTGGTGTGAACTTCAGTGATAAGTTATCCTAGGTGACCACCCAGGAGAATACTTTATGGAAAGGAGCATTTCTGCAACATGAACAAATAAGAAGGGCTTCTCATCCTGTGTTAGGTTGATGCATACAGTAGCAGGAGACAGTGGCCAGAGACACATGCACCGACAGTCCAGACACTACGCAATGGAAAGCAAAGGAATAGCTCATTGCAGCCAGTCAAGGTTATCAGAAGCCATTGATGGAAACAGTGGATGCAGGGAAAGAGATATGACAATTCCATATGTTTCAATACCTACCCGCACACTTAACGTTCAAGCAAACAGTCTGGACAATAGCAGAAATAACAGCTGCAAAAAGAGAAATATGTATATAGTACCATATGTATATAGTGGTGATGGCGAACCTTTTAGAAACCAAGTGCCCGAACTGTAACCCAAAACCTACTTATTTATCACAAAGTGCAAAAACTACAATAAAACCTGAAAACTGAGGTTTTAGTTTAGAAAAAACACCTCACAGCCAGTCCAAGCAAAATATATATATCCTTGGCAGTGCACTGACTGGCCGTGCGAAAGCTCAGATGAGTCGCGTCTAATCAGTTGCGGCTCGTGATGTCATCACCTGGTGCCAATACTCCTTTCTGAGCATGTGCATGGCCTCTATGTACGCTATTATCTGATGCTCAGCTTCTGGGGTGATGCTGGCGCAACTTGGCTCATGTGCCAACAGAGAGGGCTCTGCATGCCCACTGTGGCACATGTACCATAGGTTCACCGTCAGTGGTATATAGGCTCCAAGTTCCCCCAACATGCTAACAAAATGAGCTGGTTATTAGCTGGTTTGCTGTGCAAACACTAATAAGCTATAAGAAATTCTGCATCGAGAGCTGAGAGAAAATAACTAGAGCTGATTGTAAATGTCCTCTCAAAATCCTTCACCTTCTTTCTGGGCAGGGTATTACGGGGCAGAAGGATGGGGTGATTCCAATTAGCTTTTCCAGCAGCAGAAGAAATTCACAGCAGTTTCTGCTGGGATTGCCCAGCAGCCATAGTGGTTACATCACAGTGTATCTTTTGTTTTATAGTGTTTCATGTCTGAACCATTGTAACATCATGGAAAACACCCCAAGCAATTTTCTCTTCCTCGTCTGGCTTATATGATTTCCCCCACCCTCTACCCTCTAACAACAAAGATCTTTCTGGGGGTTTACCAATTGTTCTCAAAGTTTCTTAGGCTGAATACTAAAATATGCCCCCTCCCTTACTAGCCAGTGGGCTGCAAAGGCCAAGATTCCTTCATGAAGTCTCAGCAGGCAGCAATGCATTCACGCAGAAAGAAAGGGGCAGCCAAGCTTCCTCTGCAGCAGAACTGCTGGGGGAAAGGACGAACGTAAGAAATCTATTTGGGAGACGATGTGGATCAGAAAGGAAGAGAGGAACAGGAGGGAGTGGGAAGCACCAGTGAGGGGGCCTCCACCACCTGCAGCGTACTTTCCCTCAACAAAGTTCTGGGCAGTCTGGGAAAAGAACAAAGAGAACCAAGCTACCTATGATGCACATGTTTTTGGGTTGAGCTAGCAGATCCCTGAACTTGGTCCATCCTATTTGCAAGTGGCCACATTGGGGATGGGGAGGATTCACTGAATATTTTCTAGGGAGTTCTGCAACAGCTCTGATGAATTTCAGCTCGGTTTGCATTTAATGAAACAATATGGTTAGTTCATACTGCAGGATAAAGCTGGAAAGCAGCACAGAGGGAGAGGCACACGAAGGGGCCTCATCTCTTATTTCAAGAACATGGACATAGAATCATAGAATAGTAGACTTGGAAGGGGCCATGAAGGCCATCAAGTCCAACCCCCTGCTGGTGCAGGACTCCAATTTACACCATCCCACTCACATGGCTGCCCAGTTCTTTTTGAATGTCATGTTTCGGTTGAATCCACCATTATGCTCAAAATTAAGCAGTTGCATAGGCAAAGAGATTTGAAGAGTGGGTCACCAAATATTATCTAGAGAGGCAAATTTTCCAAGTCTAGGAGGCTTCAAAGAAGAAGAGAAAATTCAGCTCTGTGTCAAAACTGAGAACTGCCCAATCATGTACCACAAGGGCTGACACTCGAGTGCAATCTAAATACTTTGAATTGCTGCTCCATCGTTCTTGGCCACCAATGATGCCAGATGGGCCTCCTGTGAGTGGTGGTCCCAGACGGTGGAGGGCTCCAGCTTGCCAAGCCTGATATAGAAAAGGGGTTGGTAATGGGGCTTGGTTGTCCTTGTTGTTATCATATAAATCAAACAGGGTGTGCAGGGGGCACGGCTGGTTCATGACTAGGTGGATCTGGTGCATTGTCCCATCCACAGGACTCAGTGACCTTTGCCACTGGTAATACGTGATACTTATTTCTGAAGAATGCTTATATGCTACTTAATCTAACCAGTTTACATATCGGAAAGGCTGCAGTCCATATTAAAATTCATATGTAATGTGATATAAACAGCAGTTACAATGTGGAAAGAAAAACACAAGAACATGATACAATGGAGCTGCATTATGATCGGTTACAAGCCAAGGAACCCTGCTAGCCCCCACAGCAAAACAGCAACCTCCAGGAAAAAAATGGACCAGCTCTTATGCAATGATTACAGCCTGGGCTTTTCAGCTAAACAAAACACTAAGGGAAAGCCCTGAGTGCTGTTTTGCATCAAGGCTCTTCTGCCAACAACAGCTCCACAGTTGCTTCCAAACACTCTGCCTAATATTTGTAGCATTTATGATTTCTTTTCCCACCAGCCCGAACCAATTCCGTGGCCAAAGGGATGCCTTTCAGTGCTACAGTCCACAAAGTGCACTCATTACTGCAGCCACACAGGGGACAAAGCCGGCACTCTGTAGCCCGCCTGCCGCATGTAGTCTGAAAGAAAGATGTTCATTTGCCTGTTGTTCCATCCAGCCCTGTTGCTGATGGATGGACGGCAGCCAAAAACTCTTCTGCTGGGATACATTTTCTCCATTGTCACGGTGGCCATTGCAAAGGCAAGGCATCATTCAATTGTCAATCCGTTTCTGTGACAACCGCTGCCACCGTCACCCTGAAACAAAGGAGCAAGCACTGCTTTCCTTTGCTGGGATCTGCAGATTGTTGAGAGCCACTTCACAACCTTCCAGGAAGCTCGGCTCATCTGAATAGTGACGTGTTGTTATTGATGCACAGAGCTCAAAGTGGTGCGCCTGAACTTTGCTTCTTAGGTGGTCTGACAGGCCAGCTACCAGATGAGGCCTTGGGGTTTCTCAGGGAACCACATGCCATTCCGAGCACCTTTAGGGCACTGCTGTGGGGCCAATGGCAAACTCATCAACATTTTATCAGTGAAAATGAGGACACCATTATTACCATCTATGCAGGCCTTGCAGTGGGTTGGAGGAGAGAGAGGGATGGGATGTTGGTCTACATTTTCTATCCATTAGTGGATGTATTTAAATGTATGCACACTAAGGGCACAAAAGGGAATGATAGCTTAATGGTAGAGCATCTGATGAGCATTTAGAAGCCCCCAGGGTCAATCCTTGGCACCTCCAATGTTAAAAAGGGCCAGGTAGAAGTAGATGGGAAAGATCCCTGCCTGAGCCTCAGGATGAGTAAGTATATAATTTCCATTGATTTTTAAATGAGAATTTACCAAAAATGTGCACATATTTGCACCACTGGGATGGAAAGAGCTCGCAACTAATGCATACAGCTGAACAGTCTAGGCTCCGTTCTGTAGATCTTGTCAAACGTTGGATTCACCGTGCAATGTTATACGTGCCTACTTAGAGGGTGAGTTGGCATTCAGTGTGACTTGCTTCCAGGTAAGTATATACAGCCTGAAAAAGGCATATATGCTAACAACTTGCCCAATTGCCACAGGTCACCAGGAGTTCTGTGAAGTCCTGCTGGCAGGGGAGAGCCAGATCGTACCTTTCATACCATCCAGCCTGGTGTCTGGGCAGCCCCAGGAGAGAAGAGGCCCTTCCCCCACAACCAGCAAGGAAACGCATCGATGTGGCATGGGCAATGGGATCCAATGGGATCCAGGGTGGCAGACTGATCTGTTCCTCTTCCACGATTCCCCTTTGTGAAGGCTTTCCTTTCCCCTTCCCAATCCACTAAGAGCCTAATAGCCTGTATTTTCAAGCTGGAAATGGAGATAGGCTTCCCATTTCTTTGGCCAGCCTGGAAACAAAGGTTATTAGTCAGAGGAGAGGGAAGGAGGGAGGGAGGGAGATTAGTAACTTCCTTGTGCTATCTAGAAGAAAGCTGGCCTAAAATTATTTATAGGCAGAAAGTCCCCCACTCAGCCTTGAAACGCACTGGGTGGCTTTGGGCCAGTCACAGACTCTCAGCCTAACTACCTCAAAAGGAGGCTGTAGTGAGGATAAACTGAAAAGGAGGAGATCTTTGTAAGTTGCAAGGCTGCTTGAAAGAGGCAGCAAGGCAGGGTACACACGCCATGCAAAGTAATCATAGCAATAATTCAATGCCCTGTACACTTCCAGTCCTAACCACCACACTGATCCAACACTCACCATGCCAGCTCAGGCAGCCCATCATGGGCCGTGAAGCATTCAGACAGCCATACTGAATGTCCAAGCCATGCCCACTGTTCATCATGTTGTCCGAACCCTGTGAGAATGGGTCGTTGGTGTGGTTAACAACAACTCACAAAGCTACAACAGCCCACTGCAAACCATTTTGGACTCTGGTGATCATGCGCACCATGTTTGGTCTTGCAGCATCAGTGGCTTCTCTTACCATTGATTCTGGCGCTGAGCACCTTCACCCAGCTCCTGCTGACAACAAATGCAGCAACATGGAGATAACATCCGCTCTCTCCACACAGCATAATCAGCAAGCTGGAAATTAAGGAGGCCCCGCGTCTCTTGTCCCCCACAAGCCACTGATCCTTCCGGTCCTGGATGCCGAACGTCAACCCGCATCTCAAATTCCACTCAAAACAGCGTCCTTGGCAGGGGACACTGAAGAGGACGACCTCCAGTTCCAAGGGGAGGCTTGATTTCTGGGCAGGCAGCAGGGCAAACGCTGTGCTGCTTCGTTCCACACGCAGCCTCAGTCTCACTTTGGCGAAACATGATGTGACAGACACAGCGGACGGTGGAAGCAAAAGGAAAATCGGTACGGAGACATTCTTTCTGGAAAGCAGTCCTCCTCCTCCTCCTCCTTCGCTTTAGCAGGTCCAAAGACACATGCATGCAACTCCGTTTTGCTTTCGCTTCTGTTGTTTTTGGCAAAGACACTTATCTCCGTTCTTCTTGCTCGAGGTTTTTTTCACGTTTGCTTTTAAACACCTCATCGCTTCTAGAGTTATGATTAGTAGCAGCATCCCCAGAGAGATCTACCTAGCAGTGTAAAGAACTTCAGTGCCCACCACCATCTTTTCTCACCCAGGGCTGTAAGCAACAGCTGCAGAATGCTTATGGTCACGGCTTGTGGCCACATGTCCTGCTTTGCAGAGGACAGCACTCTATTCGAAAGGCTTCCAGTCCACGGTTCCCTCTCTCAGAAGAGCTCCCTGATCCAAGTCCAGTAGAAAAATAAAGAGCTATGAAAATGGGGGAGATGTAAAGCCGAAACATTTGCAGCCCCTCAAAGCAGACGGGCAAATGGGTCAGCTGGTCATAGCCTTTTCCACTACAGTAATACATCGTAGTGATACTTAATTATGTTTTCCAATGTGCAGAGGGATGTGCAAGGAATCTCCCAGATTCCCTTATTTTGGCTTTGCAGCCCAGGCGTTGCGGGGCAGTGAGCAGGAACTGAGCTTCCCACAACAAGCAGGGAAGAGGCTTGCCCACCAGGAATGGTGGCGGGTGAAGGCCGCCAGTTGTGCAGCGGGGGAAATGTGTGGTTTCTGGAGGAAAATATTCCAGAAGGGCTCATCTCAACCCCAGTTCTGCATATGCAAAGCCATGCCCTCCTTCGTCCTCATTTTGATGATATGTACCTCTTCTCTGGAGTCATGCAGTTGGCCAGCCTACATGTTGTCCGTTTGTTTGCAGGCTCTTTCCTGGCAAACAAGAGCTAGAAATGGTGAGGAGGATGAGCAGGAGAGGAAGGGCAACAGCAGGAGGCAGGGTAGAAGCCGAGCCCGCAAGGAAGGGACAAAACACCAAGAGGCGACTGCAGCTCAGGGCATCTTGCCCAACATGCCCCAAGGGACTCTTTCTGGTCCCCAGAAGGCAGGCCTCTGCATTGACTGCCCCTGTCCCAAGTTCTCCTACAGAACAACCTACAGTTGATTGTGCCACAGCTAAAGAGCCAGAAATGAGCTCTGTGTGACTCGGGTAAGCAAGCCAAGCTGCACTCTGCCCCAGGGAAAGCTACAGGCAATGCTGTCTTCTCAGGGCAGCTAGCCAAACCAAGCAATAGAAACATTCCACATGGGTTGCAAGTCAGGCCCACCCACACAACTGCAAGTACAATTCTCCACAGAGCTTTCTTTACTACAGAAAAGCAACATTTGGGGCAAAATATATCAATGTTTTTTCATCTAATATCCCCCAAACCCAAAGGACAAGGTAGTGAAGAACTGGCAGAATGCAGTAGCATCCCCTCTAAATGTTGCAGGCACCCATCGGGGCAGGGTCTTAGCATCCTACTGCTACCACCAAAGGTCTGTCCTGGCGGCGCTCCTCCCCCACCCCATTTCCCTTGGCCAAAAGCTCTGATCAGCTAGCTCTAAGCTGAATGCACGGACCCTGCCAGAGCCTGTCTTCCATCAATCCGAAACCTGGAGGAGGTTTATTTCATTCTATTTTTTGCCTGATGCCAGGGGCTGGAAGTATTGATGGCCCTTCAGTAACTCAGCAACATTTCAAAATATGTCTTGACAACTGCAGGGTAGTAGATACCAAGCTGCACAAGTCAGGTGCCCACACCTATCCCCAAAACAAGGAAATGCATAATCAAAAAAGATCATCAAAGAGGATACGGAGTCGGATAAAATTTGCATAGTTTATGCATTCAGGGATGAAAATTTAGAAACAGTTACTATAATTCAAACAGAAATGCAGCCTGCCTGGGTGGATATTACAGTGAGGAGATCTGTGTGATTGCTCAGTCGGCGGCCCGGTGCTGACCGTTAATGAGGCCCTGTTGCTTCCCCTTCTTAGGATTCTTGATCTTTTAATTGGATTTGGACCAGACCTTCCTTCAAATACAGGGTGCTTCTCAAGGCAAGGCAGTCCAATAGAACACCTGGCCATGTTATATGCCAGCCTTCCCCAACCAGGTGTTGGACTATAATCCCCACCATCCCCAGTCAGCAGCTCTTTGCTGTGCTGGCTGGGGTTGATGGATATTGTAGCAAAGCACATCTGATGCTGGTTGGGGAGGCTGCCATGTGCCTGCATGCACAGCCCTTGGCCTACGATGAGATCGCCCAGCCCCCAACTCGGCAGCGCAACTTCTAGAGAGACCGAGGAAGCTGAAGCTCAAGGGCATCATGCTAACATTTCAGTTTCTGTGAAAGGCAGAAGAGGAAAGGGAAGGATCAACCAAAATGCCAGACATTTCTCTCTCTCTCTCTCTCTCTCTCTTTCTCTCTCACACTCTCTTGCTGTAACAAGGAAAACGATATTGAGAGCATGTCATTGTTGTGGCAGGAACTGACAAGGAGGCCTCAAGGCTCCCAGTCAGGGGCTGAAACCCTGTACTGGAACCAGGTCTCCCAGTTACTACTCTGTAAGTGCTCTTGCTCTGGATACATGCGATCCAAGGCCCAGAAGCCTGGAGGGACAATGGGAAGCCTTGCCCTGTACTGCACGCATCCTGGTCCCTCCGTGCCAAGGCCAGCTCCAGGTGTGAGGAGGCTCTAGGCGAATGGTACCATCTTCTCCATCATGGGCCCTGGCAGGCTGGCCTGGCAGCAGCAGGGTTAGGTGACTGCGGGCCGCCGACTCATTTCCCACAGTGCCCCAAAGCGACACTATGTCAGGGTGCCGTGGGAAATTGCAGTGGCAGTTAGACACTATCTGCTATCTGGTGGTGCTCCGGAGTGAAAAAAGCAAATCGAGACACCCCAGGTGCTCATCACAGCCCCCCGCCAAGGGGAGGGGGTCTCAGCAGCTGCCCACCAGGCCCATTGCTGACGGCCACCCTGGCCTCCTCTTCCAGCTGGGTGCTGCCTGCAGGATCTCAAGACTCCCCGGGGAGTCAACATTGCTGGACAGCTCAGTGCGAGGGGTGACCTTGCTTTGTGAGGAATGCAGAGATGGGAAGCACCCTTTCCTGACACCAAAGCTACACAAGAGGACAAGACAAAACACAAGAGCCCTCCGCTCCTTTTTGGCTGCACACATCCATCCGCACGGACATGCAACGTGCCTTCCCGGAGCGCCCACGCAAACTCCCCTGCGCCCTGACCACAAACACAACAGCAACGCCTCACGGGTGTAGCTGCCCCGTCCCTGCATATCGCACACACTTGCACGCAATGCCGGCACCCCACCCCACCCCCCACCCGCTGCCAGGCACACACTCACCGCCAGGCGTGCATGCCAGCTCACTTGGCCGTGCAAAACAACTGTAGCAGCCCGTTTCCCGCAAGCACTGCAGAAACTAACTAAATAAATAAAGAAACCCGCGAATACCCGTGGCCTCCTCTGAGTAGCCACAGCCTTCCCATTAAGAGAAAGAAAGGAACGTCCTACACGCAGTCACGTAAGCCGAACTTGCCGGAGGGCCATCGCGAGCAGACCCTCTCCCGACGCAACCCTCTTTGTCTCGTGCAAATGCACGGTCACCCGTCACAGCCTCATCCTTCGCTCAGGGTCCCACGGTCCTTCACAGCCACGTCCGTTACCCACCTGTGTAGGGCTGCGGAAACGCTTGCTCTGCGGTGTCTCTTTTCCCCAAGCAAGGAGGAAATGTACTCATTTCTCCTTCTGAGCAGGCGAACCGCCTTCTGTCTCACACAAACGCCCGCACAGAGCACGCACCCTGTTCCAGGTGCGCCCTAGCTGGACGAGCACACGCCACCCCCATGCATGCACACGTATGTAACTGTCCCGCCCGCTCCCGTTGCAACGGGCACAATGGATCCCAGTGCAGGGCGGCTGATCCCGGGCTGGCGGGGCAGAGGACGCGGCGCGGCTCCCCGCCGCTCGGCTGCCTCCCCCTCTCTGCGGAGCGCGGGGCGGCGAGCGGGCCCGGCATGCGGGTGCCCGCATCGTGCCATCGGCCTGCCCGTTCCGAGCAGACAATAGGGCAGGCTGCTTCGGAGCCCTGGCGCGAGAGCGACCCCCGTATCCCCCCCGTATCCGCCACGCCCCAGCCCGGGCCGGCATCCACAGATACAGACCTGCGTGCGGGGCGACTCGGCGCCTAGCTCAGCATCCCATCCAACAGGCCTGGGCGAGGCGGGGCGAGGCGAGCGGAGCCGGGCGGACGCCAGCCCAGAGCTGCCAGCGAGGCGAGCGCCAGCAGTGCTGCGCTGTGCTGCGCTGCGCTGCGCTGCGCTGCGGGCTGGCGGGGCAGAGGACGCGGCGCGGCTCCCCGCCGCTCGGCTGCCTCCCCCTCTCTGCGGAGCGCGGGCGGCGAGCGGGCCCGGCCCCCTCATCAATATGCACCAGCGCCGCGCGGCTGCTCCGCCGGAGCGCGCGGGGCAGGGCGCCGGCGCCAGGGGCTCCGAGGCCGCGGCCAGCTGCTGCCCGCCCTCGGTCCCGCGGCAGCGGCCGAGCCAGGGCGGCGCGAGGGCGTGATCCGCGCGGCCGCCGAGCCTCGCGCGCGAGCCGCGCACCCCCTCGGCCCCCGGACGAGCGGCAGCGCCTCGGCACAAAGGGATCCTCCGAGCGGGGCCCGTGGAAGCGCCCGCTTCGCCCGAGGCCGTTCCAGGACCCTGGCGGGCGTCCTTCGCACTGGGAGGGGGCAGCATGCTGTCCTTCAGTGCCCGAAGCAGGCATAAACGTGGCAGGTTTGGGGAGAACCCTTCTGGAAGGACGGAGCTATGTCCATTCAGAGGCATTCTCATGTTGCCCCCCCCCCCGACAAAATATCTGTCGCTATGGGGTTAACTAGGCAACGATTTCAAGGTGTTGTTGTTTTTTTAAATGCTGTATCTCTTGGATTTGGTAGGTCATGCACCATACTTCAATACTATGCACCTTTTATTTAAGCCAATATAATAACTTGAAGCTGTGGCCTACAGTCAAGTCTGCCAATAAAGTAATTTCAAGCAGAATACTCTTCTAGAGATGTTGGACTACAACCACCATTATCCCCATGATCATGCTGGCCAGGGGCAGCCCACAACACATCCGGAAAGCCTCAAGCTGAGGAAAGCTACCTTGGGAAGTCTTTACGCTCTACCTTTTTATTTCCCAAATCAGGCCTTGCATGGCTTAATTTCTGCAATAACACTGCTTCTGGATGTTATTGGATCCTCCATTCTGGATTCAAGTAGTTATCATTTTTAGCTATCTCTGGATCACAGACCAAGTTTTAAAATTCGGAATATTTACCTGCTCATATACCAATTCACTCATGTCTTGAAGTCTTTTTGGAGGCTCTTCACATTTCCTGAACATCTGTGGCAAGGTGGGTGGTGACCAGAGAGACAACCTTCTTGGCATTGGCATTGGGTGGAATTCCCTCCCAATGGAGGCCCACGTGGTGTGAACACTGTCACTTTTTCACAGAGTAACCAAGGTGCGTCTATTCGCCTCAGGCTTTTCAAGTAATTTCATTGTTATCCTTTCTTTCTCCACCTTTCATGACACATTGTTCATTTTATTTCAGTTGTCCGTATTACTTTTGCAATATAGTCTAAGGACTTGATGGAAACAAACAGAAATTGCTGATCTCCACCAAGCCATGGTCAATGACACCGAAAAACATTCTATCTGTGGATGCAGACTATGCCGGCAAGCGAAAGGCCCAAGCAGAAAGAACACTTTGTTCCAGGGTCCTCTTTGAGAAACGGAAAAGCAAACAGCAGGAAACATGGTGGACGATTCAAGACGTTTCAGAATGTCTCACTGTGATTGAGACAACCCATCTTATAGCAGGGTATTTTTATCCCACTGTTTAATACCCCATATCCACCACTTCACCATTGGCTTCCAATGGCTTGGGCATCTGAAGCTTCTGGTACACATACAGCTGCTGTGGACCTTCTCCCCTAAATTGTCTCAATCTGGTGCAGCTTGGAGACTCTTCCTGCAAACAAAACCGCCATTGAGGCCGTATCAGTGGGCCTACATTAGTTTGGTGTTTAAAGCGAGTTCTTTAACTTCCATGTGAAGCCCTCTTCCAATTTCCCCCTTACTTGAAGAATTGTAGGTACTGTACCTTTCTCAGACTGGCTGCCCTCTATGTAATTTGGAGTGTAGTGCACTTTAGCCACAGCTTCAGACAGAATGGGCAATAAGCAGAAATGCTGGGAGTTGTAGTCCAGAACTTCTGGAGGACACAAGATTGGAGAAAGCTGTTGCAAGGTATCCAATGGACTACTGCAAGGATTACCAACTATTTACTGGTCTCCATCTCCTCTTGGTATATAGGGATTCAGTAGTAACCCCACAAGCCTGGCAAAGATTCCATATACTCCCTTCTATTGATGTTCAAGCCAGGCTCTCACTATGACACTAGAAGAAGGTATATTGTTACTTATTAAATGCATAGCCTGTCTTTCCACCAAAAATGGTGCTCAAAGCTAATATTTTTTTAAAATATTAGAAGAATTAAAATTGAACATAAAAAAATTAAAAACATAACAAACTTTAAGCACCCAACCCAAATCTTGAACACCTTTTGGAATGAGGCCATCTTCCGTGCCTGTCATCTTCCAACCTGGCACCCTCAAAGTGGTTTCTGGGAAGGCCCTCTCCCTCAGCCTCACCAAGCAGGTCTCCTGTGGCCATGCAGCAAAAGCAGCTACCTGTTGGCCTTTACAGCAGTGCATCAAATTACTGCTGCTGCCCGGGAATGCCTTTTCCATGGGGTAAGTATCTTCCTTTCTTGTAGGGCAGCATTTCAATGGCAAGGCGATCAAACCGGTCAGTCCTGGAGGAGATCAACCCTGACTGCTCTTTGGAAGGCCAGATCCTGAAGATGGAACTCAAATACTCTGGCAGCAGGGTTATTTTTCATGCTGGCTGGAATTAATGGGATCTGGACAGTGGCAGGTTGGAGAAGGCCACTCTGGAATTAATGAGCAGACAGCAACTGTCCAGCTCTGGAATGTGATTCCTTCTATACTGGTGCCCACCGAAGTTGAGAAACTGAGAGCAGAAAGAACAGAAAGAATATGAATAGAGGACCAAGACAATGCTGAATAACTGTAGGTAATATCTCTGGACCATAAGGAAGGCTGAGCGCAAAAGGATTGAGGCCTTTGAGTTGTGCTGGAGGAGACTCCTGCGAGTCCCTTGGACCACAAGGAGATCAAACCGGTCAATCCTAGGGGAGATCAACCCTGACTGCTCCTTAGAAGGCCAGATCCTGAAGATGAAACTCAAATACTTTGGCCACCTAATGAGAAGGAAGGACTCACTGGGGAAGAGCCTAATGCTGGGAACAATAGATGGCAAAAGAAGAAGGGGATGGCAGAGGATGAGGTGGCTGGATGGAGTCACTGGGGCAGTTGGCGTGAGCTTAAGTGGAGTCCTGGGGGATGGTGGAGGACAGGAAGGCCTGGAGGAATGTTGTCCATGGGGCCGTGATGGGTCAGACACGACTTCACAACTAACAACAACAATTTCAGTGGCATTCATACCTAGTTAAGTGAATTTAGGGTTGCTACCTAACAGTAATAATTTCCTTCTCACTTCTAAAATCCCTTATAAAAACATTTAACAGTACAAATAGTTCAGCTAACACCCCTGAACAGATGTTTATTCTAACAGGAATGAATAGTATTCGCAGATTTAGCAAGTCTTAGCCAGTTTGGAAATTGGGTTGAACAAAAGAGACCAATAGCTTGCGTTTGAAGACTGTAATAAGTTTAATGAAAAAGCCCATCATTCAAGCCAGGGCGAGAACTTTTACATACAGCTGGCACATTGGACAAGACATCCTGATGAGAGTACTTACTGCAGGATGGAAATGGGCTACAGGGCAACACATGGCAATGGTTTAAATGCTTATTCAGGGGCAGCTGCCATCACATTACAAGACAGACATCCAAAGCCTCCAGTTGTATGGCAAGGTGACCACCGCTGTTACCATTCACAGCCACTCTAAAATCTGGGGAAGCCAGTGAATGGGAGTAATGCTGGTATTTAGTGGCTGGAGGATACAGACTGCTTTGCCTTGTAGTTACAACTGCCACATGGCTCCATTTGGAGGTTTCTGTGAGCATCCCCAAAGGCATACGCATTGGGGAAGTCACCGTTTCAGTACACCTGGTGAAGCCTTACTCAGCTGGATGCCCACCAGATGTGTTGAATTCCAACTTCAATCTTCCCTATGATGGGAGTTGTAGTCCAACATATCTGGCAGGCATCAAGTTGGACAAGGCTGATCTCATGGTTCCTGTTGATTAGCTTCTTTTTGTTTTGTTTTAACAAAACGAAACACACACCTGTGGTTTGATATGTCAACAGACACACACACCAACTGAGAAGCAATGCTTCTCAACTGATGGAATAAAAGGATTCAACAGCTTTGTGTCTCAGATATTCCTAGATAAAAAGGAAATTTAGGCCCACAACTAGCCTTTTAGTTGTGCCACAGTTCAAAGTTTAGTTGGGCTCAGATTCAGCAACGTAGAAACCCAGATGTCTCAGCTGTAAGGAACTGAGTTCGTCTTAGGACTTAGAACCTTGGGAACCAAAAGAATTATTTGTGTGTTTTCAGCATATGAGAGGATCTCATTCAGGCTTACTCTCCCACTGCAAAAACAGGGCCCATGTCACAGCTTTAGTGCTAGTGACTGGGATGAATGGATCCTGCCCAGATTGCTTCATTTTAGAATTAAGCAGTTTGCTGTTGATCCCAGGCTCCATCCTGGAGCCGTCTTGGTGCTTTTCACAGCTCCAGCCCCAAACTGAAGCCCTTCATAGCTACTTTAGCAGCCTTTTAAGAACTTCCTGTCCTCCTGGGAGCCAATTTGCAGCAGGGCCACAGAGCCACTAGGAGACCACATCAACCGGCTTCATCCACTTGTCATGGACAAGGACTTTCATGTCCTTGCTGGATCCAGATCAGCTATCCTGTTCACCCTCAGCCAGCAGGTCGCCTACTCCAGTGAAATTTAATTCCTTATTGTCAATGGTAACAGAGCTTATGTTGGGACCAAGAACCTCTGAGGAGAAAGCGCGAGCCTGGAAGCCATCTTCCCCTGTCGAAGTAGCGCTCTCATTCATGAACATCTCCAAATGTCTCAGCAGTTGCCTTGGGTTTCTTTTGGCAAATGCTTCCAGCTCTAGAGGGAAAAAAGAAACATGACATCTGATATCCACCTGCTTGGATAAAGATTGCAACACCTGGACAAAGAGAAGCACTTTTAAGGCTCTGAACTAAAGTGGGAAGATACACTGGAGAAAACCATTAACATTAAGAAAAGTCAAAGGCAGAAGACGTCGACTAACAGATGGATCAATTCCATAAAGGAAGCCACAACCTTGAGCACAACAGGGCTGTCAGTGACAAAACGTTTTGGAGGGCATTCATTCATAGGGTCACCATAAGACAGAGATGACTTGACGACACGGAACAGCAACAGTTAAGCGAGGACAAGGTGACATGAGCGGATGACCCAGAAGTCTTCCCCATGGCTATGATGGCTGGGAACAAAGGGAGATGGAAGTGAAGACAGAAGTGTTGGGACAAAGAACTTCTCTTCCCCACACGGAACACATTGCCTGCTGCCAATGTTCAAAACCACACCATTCTGTGTTGGAGCAGAGTAGGAACCAACTCTTTTTAAAGGGGCTTTCGACATTCTTTTGGTCTGTTCAGATTTTAAGCATCTCTGATGCAGGGACTATTTTGCAGTCCCCCTTAATGGCATCAGGTAAATGCAGAATTCACTATCAGGTACATCATTTGGCAGCCCGAGTAACCAATTAGAATGTCATTTCAACTAGATCAACCAACTAGAATTTCCCAAACTGGGTGCCAGCCCTAATTTAGGAAATTCAGACACAGCACTGGTTGTACAAATTACAGGAATGCTAACACATTTACTTCATTTGCCCAATGAACCCCAGACACAGAAGCCACCTTCATTTGATGGGGGAATGTTTGCTTGCCTGCTTGCTTTGGTCACAGAGCTATACATGGACTCGTTGTAGCATTCGCTTTACTTGCCCAATACCTTATTTGGATAAACAGGGCCTAGAGCGGATAATAATTTACAACATTTCTATTAACAGGGGGCACAATCTGGTATTAAAATTTATGGCCTCTTCGGAAGAAAGATAAAAGGTATCTACCCCACCATTAGTGGTTCTTCTGAAGAAGATGTCATTGGCTCTCATGCTGAATGCTTCCCTGCATCATGTTCCCAGGGATTCTTTTTCATATAAGTGCTGAACAGCCAACAGAAGAAAATAAAATGCAGCCTCCTCACTAATAAATCCAACAGCAGAAGAACATAAGAAAAGCCAAGCTGGATCGGCCCAATGGCCCATCCAGACCAGCACTCCACTCACACTGTGGCAACCCAGTTGTCCACAGCATCCGTCCAGCAGGATGGGTGCCGGACCTCCTCCTGCCCAAGCATCTCAGCAAATGGTCCATGCAGGCCTGCTGCCTCGGAGAACAAAGGCAGCACAAAGCCAGTGAGGTTAGTAGCCCCTGACAGACTTCTCCTCCATGAACTATGCTAGGAAGCCACATCAAACGTTTTTGGCAGAGGCAGGGGCAGGGGTAGACAGAAGGGATCATGCTTTCCCTTCAGTGAGCGTAATAGTGTCTTTTGGTTGCACGATTGCAACTTCGTAATGGCCTATGTGCTGTATACA
This sequence comes from Varanus salvator macromaculatus, assembly GCA_023646645.1. Classification (NCBI taxonomy): domain Eukaryota; kingdom Metazoa; phylum Chordata; class Lepidosauria; order Squamata; family Varanidae; genus Varanus; species Varanus salvator. Next base: position 13,844,063 of record JAIXND010000621.1, read on the forward strand.
ATAAAGCTTTTACATCCTTGGTTATATGTTTGTTTCATCAAAACAGGAAGTGGCAAGGAAGAAGACATGAAGATTTGCTCAGGTGCCCAACAGAGGCATCAAATCCTAGTGCCCCAAATTGTAGTTCTGCCCCCGCAAGCTCCCCACAGAATCACAGAATGAGAGAATAGTAGAGAAAGGGGCCCATAAGGCTACAAATACTTATACCTGCAGTCCTGTCTTCCTAACCAAGGTTACCACTTCAATACCACATTGTCAAGAAGGCAAAATGAGCTTTCTTTTAGAATCTTGTTTTGCTATACAAGTATATTTACATTTTGGCTGTCCTTTACAATGACTGGCTTAGATGAAGCATAACTACAATCACACACGGGTTTCACACCTCCAAGCACCTACGTATGGAGGTCTCTATCTCAGTGAGACTTGGGTGCAACTACGGCTTCTTGAATAAACAGAAAAGGGGCAGCAATTGCAGTGCATCCTTAAAATGTTAACAACTAACCTATTAACCCTGAAAGAGAACCCTGACCTTGAACATTCGCTGTGGCAAAGAATGAGCAGCCTCCGCGGCCCACCCATAATGGTACAAACATGCATGGAACAAGCAATGACTATGCCATTTATGTTTTTCTTGTGAATATGGAACTAAATGAGCTCACCTTTGAGGACAAAACCAGAGTCAGAAATGGTCTTTTTTTGACTTTTCCAGATGTTGAACAGGCGTAAAAATACAGCCACATACAAGTCGTTTAGGACTGCAATGACCTGTTGTCTTCGATTACATTCTCTGCAAGAAGCAAGCACAACAGATTTATTCCCCTAACTTAACAGCTAGAGGAGAAACAGCTCAACAGGAGTCCCTTCCTGAACACAGGGATATGGGATGCTGCCTTTCTCCAGGGCAGACTACTTGGCCCATCTTGCTCAGCACTGCCTACACTAAGTGGCAGTGACAAGCCATTTGGCTGAAACCACTATCTTCTCTCCAAGTATCAGTTTTCCATGCAATAATCGCAGAGAATAAAACACTATTCAAAGGACTAACCATGCCTCAGTTTCCCTCATTCACATACAACAAAAAATCAGGATTCCACAGAATCCTGGCTTAGTGTCAACGATTTGTATGCTGATGTATGCAGCCCATCTGCTCCCACTAGGCTCCTTCTGCTAAAGTACCTGCTAAACAAAGCAGGAATGGGTTGCTGAACATGACATGACAGCTGCAGATCCTGGCAAGCTACCCACAAACAAGACAGGAATCACAACCCAAGAAAAAACTCTGGCTTGCCATTCTGGCTTCTAAAAGACATGGCTAGCAAGGATTCTAGCTTCAGATGACACAGTAAACAAATCTTTCCTAACCACAACTTAACATAATGCTGGATGCTTGTGCATCGGCCTGTATCTGAGAGAAATGCACCACCAGAGGTTAGAACTTGCCAAAATCCCTTCTAGCAGTAAATGTATTTCTTATATACAAAATGTAATGTTTTTTACACACACAGTACCTGTAACAAAATATTGCAAAATGGAGAGCGACATTCAGAATTGTAACCAGCTGGCCACACCTTCTCCAGGAAGCTCCAACCCATTCCATTCCCCTACCTGTCCCCACTTACACGCAGATGTGTAAGTATATGTGTAAGACACTCGTGTGTCCCATGCCTGTTAGACATGCTCACCAGGCTAGTAAGGTGGGAATTGTGTTTCTGCACACCAAGGGGCTCCCCCAAGCCCACTGATGCCTCCTTCACGCACATAGATGGTGCTGCTCCGGCTACCACACTCACAGAATGAGATCACTTTTCATACTTGCACATACATTTTAACATCTGGTGGACTCCTGAGAATACCTTTCTGGCTTGAGAAAAAGACAGAAGTCAATCTTGTGATCTCCTTCAGGCAGGGGCTGGGTCAACAGATTGAAGAATTTTTAGCTGATGAATCAGCCTGATTTTTTAACCTGATTAAATTTGACTAAAACTGCACATTTGCAGAACTCAGTAAAGATGCCAGGCCAAAGAGTGGAGAAAAAATGTAACACAGCATGGAAATGAAGAGCAAATAACCTTTATCAAGGGAAAGGCCACCTGAAATATTGTCCTTTTCACTCCCTACATAAAAACAATAAGCAGCCTTAATAAGTAAACACAGTGCTGCCTTTAAGCCAAAACTTCACGGATTAAGATTTGCCCATGCTGACTGATCTGATTAGCTTAACCGATGGATCTGAGAGGTAAAGTTTGCATCCCCAGCTGTACTGTGCCATGGAGTCTCTAGGGGTACAAAAAGACCCCCACAAACTCACCTGGAGAGCCGTTCTTCCCTCAGAACCTGGATTACAATACGAGTGATATTGACAGACATCACACAGAAAGGGAAGTTCTGTAAAGGAAACAGAGGCAGATTTTAGGAAGCGTCTCTTGCTCCACATGAGCCTGGCGAACAACTGACTCAGTCGTCTTTAGTGTGGCACAGTGTAGGTTTGGATAAAAATTCTGCCTGCAGAATGGGGCCCTGTTTGTCCTGATGTTGCAAATGAGGCAGGTTCAGATACTAAGAGCAAGATACTGAATTCCTTCAACAGATAAGTCGGTTTGCTTTTGCTTATTGTGCTCACAGAACCCCAATTTAACCCGGAGTTTGAGAGACCCATTTTACCTGGGTTTAAGGCACTGTGCCTGCATGCTGTGTTTTAAGAAGGGCCCGGTTCTCATAACTGGCTATCTAAGGGACACAATGCTTTAAAAGGAAATCAGACCAAGGCGACTTGTCACCATGGCTTTCCATTATCTCCAGTATCTCTCAGAACCAATCACCCAGGAACAGGACCAGAATGTCAGGTGCATCTGTTTGGCCCCTGTGAAAGCAGGATGCTGAACCAGGCTGGTTTGTTTCAGCAGGCCTGCTCATGCATTTTCATTAGGACTTAACTGCTGTGTCAGGTATCAATGCAGCAAGTTATGCTTTGCCCACTAGGCTGCAGTACCGGCTGTCCGCTGAGGATTGCAGGGATCCATCCCTGAGCATCTGGCCTGCTAAGGCTTGAGCCTAAGGGCTTGCTCTTTGATCTGAGTAACTTGACTGAGAGAAGATACCTGTTTTCCTTGACTGCCTTTGCTCCTTGGTCCTTTGGTATGATTTAATTGCTTATAGGATTCAAGGCAGAAGTAGAGAACTGTAGGCTCCAAGGCCTAACTCTGGCCTCCGCGAGACAAACCCAGATTCCCCATATGATCCAGGTCCTTCCCACAAGCACTGATAATGTGGTAGTTTCACAGCTTTTCTGCAGTTCTTTTCTCCCATTTTAAATGGCCAAAATGCTTCTCCTGTGGCTAAGCTACTGGCAGTAACAGCTTCAAGCTACAGTGCACTGGACATTCTGCATTGTTGGTCCAACCATTTTGCCTCTGAAGCCACCCCCTTAGCCTTCCGCTCCAGCATCTTTGGATTACTGTCCTCTACTGCTGTTTCAGAATTGAGCTTGGCCTTCTGGCTGAAAGAGGTTCCCCACTACAGATCCATGGGCTGCTCTACAGCAAACCATTTGACTTGGCCCACAACAAGAAATAAAGCAACTTGAAATTCAACAAGACTAAAAGCAATGAAAGCATAAATACAGCATGAAGTTGCAAATGGATCCTTTAAATGCAACCTCTAGTTACACTTGAACTATGTTTTCTGCCTCTCGTCCCTGTGACTTCTGCCTCTGGAACTTGACCCATTCCTTACTCCAGGCTGTGCTAACTCACCCCTTACCCCTTTGGCTGACAAAAGTCAGGTCAGGCTAGAGACCAGTTTATATGGTACCACAAATATTTATAGCTATTCATGACTGCTGAGGCTTTCTCATGGAGAAAAAGAATGAAGTCGAAGGGAAATAACATGAAGACTTCCTTAGCTAGTGCCAATGCAGGTAGCCATGTTGGGGGCCCTGTTCTAATTTCCTTCTCTCAGGCACAGGGGAAAGGGTAACAGGAACACTGAAGCTCACATCCTGGCACCCCTAAAGGCAAACCATGCCCTGCCATTTCTTAGAACAAAGCCAGTGGCTTCAAATAATTAGACCCAGAGCACCTTCTCAGGTGGCATCAGTGAGCATGCATGCCCTCTGGACTGGTGACCAGCTGGACATATTCACAGTGAAATTTAACTCCCCTAAATATTGATGTAACGAGTGTAGTTAAAACCAACTGTCTGAGAGAGGTGAAGGACTCCTTCTGACACAAAGAGATACATAGGAAATCTCCTGAGGACCCTTTCCTGGAGGGTAGATTGAAGGGGGGGAAAGGCTGCACTCTAGTGATCTTTCCAACCATCAGGTGTAATCGAGAATTTTGAAAAAGAAAGCTTTCCCCTGCAAATACTAGGAGATCATGCTAGCAAAATTATTTTTCCTGTAGGTTTGCAAAAATACATTTTAGACATCCAGAATTGAAGGAAATAGGAAACATGCCTGTGTTTCATGATGGGACAGCTTGAAAATCTCTCGAGCTATAGGCAATATCCGAGCATCCATTACAAAATATAGTGTTTGCATTAATCCTAGCAATCCGGTCCCACGTAGGTCTGTGCCAGGATCCATCCCTTAAGAGAGAGTGAGAGAGAGTGAGAGAGAGGGATGAGCCAAGACAATAAATATTCTTTTCCAGGTCCTGTTTGTGAGATATTGCTTATGTAAAGTTACATTTGAGAATTCTTAATTGCAAGTCAAACCCACAAAGGCAACACTAAAACTAATGCGACCTGCCGAGAGCTTAATGCTGTCCCTTGTGAGCGCACAACGCAACACATCGTCCCATTACACAGTCAGGCCAGATTGCTTCCAGATTTGATAACCAGAGAAAAAGAGTGAGCAGGACAATTTAGCAAAACTTTTTGGCCTATGTTTTACAGCATATGCTCACACAAGAGAGAAGTTTGGACTAAGGTATTGGAAGGACCACTTGAGTCTGGAAGGACCTTCCTACTCTTGTTGGATCTTCAGCAGTGGTCTTCCCAACTTCGCCAACCTTCTAAGAAACAGGAGACAGCCTTGGGCATGGGATCCTAATGCAGAAAGCTCTCCAAGGAAGACTCACCTGGGCCTTTCATCTTAACTTTAAATGGCACACTGTCCCAAGCTTTTAATCAAACATATAACATTCAGCCGCACTATACTTTATGTTGCTATAGGTGCTGCTTATGCTGTTATCACCAGATTGGTTTTGGGTGACGTTGGTTGACTTTCTGGCCATTCTGCATCAGTTGTTGAATATTCATATTGACCTTGTAAGCTTTTAGTAGCTGGAAAGCAGGCTATCAATTTTTAAAGCAAAGAAAGGAACATTCACATTAAAGAGAACCTCCCCCCCACCCCCCATCAAATGCTTTTGCTCGTAAACAGTGAAAAGCTCCTTGCAGCAAGGACTTCTGACTCCCAATTATTTAGCAATTTAGCAATTACAGCAAAAAGAAATTACTTCCTTCCTAAACACCCTCCAATTCTACTTCTGAAATGGAAGATGCTTGGGATTGCCAGGAATGGACCTTTGTGCATTTAGTACAGGAACCCAAAATAAACTCCTGGGCTCCCAGTTTTTTTAACTATAAGCATTTTGTCTTTTGCACCTAGCTCCAGTCAGTAAATCTAATGGCTTCAGAAAAGAACAAAGTAGATCCCACAAGCTTGACGTCTACCTACCACCACTACTATGACAGGTGGGCATAACACCCTATACCTAAAATGGAGAGGAGGAAAAACTTGCGAGCCACCTTGGGTTCCTTGTGAGAAGAAGAAAGGTGGAGTACACATGCTAACGCTAATGTTGTAACAGCAATATTAACCTAATGTTAATTGCCTTTAATGACAATACACCGCCCTTACTGGATCAGCTTGGGCCTGTTCTGAAAAGCTGCTTCCCCCTGCATGGGGACTCAGGATGCCCGCTCCTCAGGCCATTCTCACACCAGGCGAGAGCCCTGTGGGCTGCGGTGTCCAGAGAAACAGCGTTGTGCTGTTACAGCAGGAGAGAAACAACAGGCGGGCTCCTCCCCACCATCCTCCATGGCAGAGGGGTCCAACCCCAGGCCCACACGTGGCCTGCCTGGGGTGCCAATCAGGCCCCGCAGGGCTTTCCCCACAAGTGTGCGACCCCTTCCTCAGCCCCGCCCTTTCCCCGCAACCAGCTCTCATTTGATGGCTTCCAGGCTTCTGTGTAGGGTTCTTCCCCTCACCTTCTCAGGCTAAAAGGCCTCTGCGAAGGCTCAGTTTCCGGCTGGATGTCCTTTCAGCTAAACTGTGCTAGAATTTTTGCCATGCCCCTTTCGGCATACCCGACCCATGATGCATGCAGCCCCCAGGGTTTTGTCCATCATGTACCTTGACCCTCAAGCTGAAAGGGATCCAATGCCCCTGTTCTCCGAACGTTAAATATGCTCTCCCTACAAAATGTGAAGGCGCCTGAATGAGCTGATCTCGCCACTGTGCAAATGGGCATTTGCAGAATCTTATTCGATCTCTGGCCTACCTTGGAATCCCAGATCCTCCCAATGGGCTCCATAACGGGCACAATCAAACCGGGATCCTGTTAATTTCTTGTAGACAGTTTGCAAGATCCGCATGTGCACTTTTTCATTGTTATCCAAGCCACCTGGATAGGGAAATGCCACACAAGAAGGTAAGAGTGTACACTTTGACGGTGTGAGGCTCAAGGTTCATCTGCAGCATCTCTGTGTAAGATCAAGAGGCAGCACACAGAAAGAAAAACACTCTACTTGAATCCTTAGCAAGTCGCTAGAAGGCAAAGTCAACAGGACGAGCGTGAAAGAGTAAATGCTCAGTGTTGCTCTCTGCATCTTTATAGCAGGGGTGCAGAACCTCTGTCCTGGGGACCAAATCCAAAGCTCTGGGATTCCACAAAGGGACACGTCCCCTTTCCCCAACCACTGCTCATTTTGGGTGGTTTTCCAGACTTCTAAAAAGTGGAAATTCCTTTCCTAAGGCTTTAAGCTAAACTATGTGGATATTCTGGCCTGCCTCCTTTGTCTTCAGCCCTGTCCAACAGCAGCGCACACCTTCTGAGAGCTCCTCCAAAACAGAGCTCAGTCCTCGGGCTAAAAGAGGTTCAGCAACTCTGTATCTTCACTGGAGCTTCTGAAGCTGCTTCTCACTGAGCCAAAGCACTGGTCCATCTTGCCTGTATAGACAGAGCTTCCCAGGGTTTCAGACAGAAGCTTTCAGCAGCCCTCCATGGAGATGACTGAAACCAGGGCCTTCTGTATGGAAAGCATGCACACGGCTGCCGAGCTATGGCCCTTCCCAGACTTTCAAGGCACGGCGATATTAAACAGGCTGCAGTCAAAACACGGGCTGCCAGCTGGCAGTTGAGCTACAGACAATGCTCACCTTGGTCACAGGAAGCAATACTCACACTGGGCTATTGCCAGGGCTAAGTCCCGCTCACTTTGCAACTGCTGATGGAGACGGGGAGGGCCGAAGAGGAAATGGGCAATGGCAGCCAGTCCTCTTCTTTGCACCGTCGGTTGGATTTTTTTCTAGAAGAAGGAATATGAAAATAAACGCAATGGAGGCACAGTCCCAAGCAAGCCTAACGACTAGTGGCCAGAGGGGGGATGACTACGATTTCTAGTAGGGTTCTAGGAGTTATGGGAAGGTGTATTTCAGGGTTCTTCCATCATGCTTGAGTGGAAAACAAACAGGTGGGTGGGATTACTTTGAAAATGCCAGTGCTTCTACAGGTGATCAATTCTGGATCCAGGCTAACATTACTGGGCTAACACACACACAGAGCTATTAAAAGCAAATCATGTTTCAAAGTAGCCTCCTCAAAAGATAATTATCTAGTAATGTCCAAGTTAGAAACAACTGTGTGAGGCTTCTTTGAAAAGTGTCCAGAACCCTCAACTGGCACAGAATGTGACAACCAGGTTGTTAACTAATACTGAAGTCTCTGGCCTATCCCATTCTGATGTTAAAAGATCTTCCTTGGCCCAACTGTGTACCATGGCAAACCACAACTGAACCTGGGCTATTGAGCATTTCATCCAAGCCAGGATATCTCTGGCAACAAGCCAAAGAAACAGCTGACAGCTTGTTGTAGGGCTGTTCCTCTGGCTTCCTGGGCAAGAGACAAGCCGCAGTCCCAGGTTCACATGCTGTCCTTAGCCATCCAGCACAGTAACATTTGCTTGTTCCCAAAACCCATGATTTAAAAAAAAAAGACTTTGGCAGCTAACTGGGCCACTAACTTGCAATTTGTTTTTGTATGCAACTCAAGGCACTGGTTCGGAATGGCCTGTTCATGTGGCATAGCACATACTGTATATGTGCACTTGCCTTTTCAGCCATCGCTCTCCCAAAAGCACCATCCTGCCAAATCTCTCACAACCCTGGAGTCCAGCTTACTGCACAAACCACTGCCCTCCATATGAACCTGTCCTCTGATTGAGTCCATCCTGAGCAATCCTTCACCACGTTCCCTGCCTTCTGATGTCAGTGGGTTGTTTCCAGAAAGAGGAACTTTTAGCAGTAACACCCAAAGCAAACGGTGCCTCAGTGCTTTCTTCCAGGGTCTCCCCTGGCGCTATTTAGGATCTTTTCCCTGGTTTTAGCTCTGCCTACCTTGCCATTCATTTTTCTGCTCTATCTTTTATGATACCTCTTGGGACTTTTTACCTGTCATTTTCTTAGCTATAATTTATTTTGGAAGCTGGCTTGAGGGTGCTTGTCAAAGGGCAGGGCTTAAATGCCACCGAAAAAGAAAAAAAAAAGTACTGTGCTACTCAATGCCAGGTAAGAAGGGTTACCCTCATGTAGATATTAACGTGAAAATACTTACAGTGCAAGTCTTAAGCCCTTGAACTTGCATGCCTGGCTCCACTGAGGCTAATGGCACTAATTCACGTCACGATGTGAAGGCACAATCTAAAAGCATTTGCAGGTGGCAGTCCGCTGCTGGTAACAGCCAGGCAAGGCTGCCATTGCTTGGTTCAAAGGTACTCAACAGGGAACGCTAGTTCAACTATCTGGTAACAGCGAACAACAGTGGCCCGCTTCACAGCAGCACCTAAGCCACTGTGTAGTAACTGGGAATGAATCACACCAAGCCTCAGGCTTACCTGCAACCCCTACACTGCCTGTGAGAGGAGGAGAGGGCAGGAGTCTGCTCTCACCTTCAAACAGGGATGCATAACCTGCAACTTGTGAGTGCGAGCGGCTCCTCAAACCCTCTTTCATGCTCCCCCAACAATAATCCACAATTCATTTCTGTTTCTCTGTAATGGTAAAAAGGGACACTCTGGGATAGGGATGAACCACACAGTCCCATGGGAGCTACTCCATTAGGGCCTTTTTTTAAAAGTAACAAAACAGAATGATCACAAAGTCATTTTCCTATGAAGGAATGTGGCTCTCAGCTTCAAAAGAGGACATGTGTCCATAGTGAAGGGGATTGTTACAGCAAGACCAACGTCCCTTTCCCTTCCTCTCTGAGCTGTTTCACACTCCTGCACCTAAGAAAAAGAAATGCTCACATCTGGAGGCATAGCAATATAAACACTTGCATGAATACAGGCTTTAGAACATGTGTCCTAGAAGTGCTCAGGCAACACAAGAGGGGCTTGTAGAGAACTGGGAGATTTTTATTCAAGTCTGGAGGAGATCCATCAGCAAAAGCAAGCAAACAAATTCTTGTGAGAAAGGACTGGCTAAGTGGCAAATGGGATGGAGGAGGCAGTTCAAAGAGACCAGGACAGCACCTTGCTTGCAGAGAAACTGCAGTCTCAAATGTATCCTGAATTTTAAAGCACAGGTGTATCCATCTAAGTTGCATGGGAACTGACTGTTCCTAACTGTTCCTTCCCACCATGAGGCTGGGCCAGAAGGAAATCATGTGCCACGATTCCCCTTGCGAGCTGGCAGAAACAAGCTTTTCTGCAAACTTCTGCAGTTATGGTTACTTGTTGCCTAGAAGCTGGAGCCACACAGTCTTGCCGGCTTCCCCGACAAAGGTGAGGCAAAAGAGAGAAAGCAGCTGAATCATGGAAATTCCGGTAATCCGAGCTCCCACGATCAACACGAAATAGGAAGAGGGAGTGCTCACTTCCAAAGTGCTCCCGGCACCCAACATGAACTGTCAACACAGCATTTTCAGTGCCTAAAATACTTAAGCGGTGTGCCTATTCAATCAATCCTACTTGGCGTGTACATACCCTGCAGTCCGAAAGATCTGCGGTTTGGAAATACTGCAGTGCTTCATTGAAAGAGATTAGCGGTGTGGGACCAAGAGGCTTCTCCACGATTCCTACGGTCACATACATGTACAAGAGAAAAGGAAAGCACATTTATTTCGCTCATTTTCTTCTCACTGTTCTTCCCAACATGCACACGAGGCGGCTTACGATGTTCACTTTATAACTGTTAGGGCATCCAAGCAGCTTATTTTTTCAAATGTCACACTGAATTTGTGTCACTCACTCATACGTGACCCAAGGCCAGGGATGAGCAGCAAAAGCACCAAGTTAAGGCAACTTATGGGTGAAGGCTCCAAAAAGTCTCCTCATCATTAGGCGATTGAGCAACGAATGATACAACAGCAATACAACAATGATACACACTCAATACAACAGCAAATACAATTCAAGGCTAGAGGAACTTCTTGCACATGGAGTCAAAGAATTCTATACACACGGAGAGAGGGGGAGGGAGGGGGGGAGAGAGATGGTGACTTTTCCGCAGAGATGCAGGGAAGAGATCCTAGGAATAAGGTAGCGAGTATACTCAAAATGCCAGCTCAGAGTATAGGGGCAATGGAAAAGGCCAATGGTACCAGGAAACAGTAATAAACTAAACTTGCCAGCATTATAAATGTCCTCCAAGCCGTCTAGGTGGAATCATAGTGCACAACTGCACGTCCAGCTCTGACCCCCGCTCCCCACAAAAGGGTATTGGAGAGTTAGAACAAATCCATCAAAATGATCAGGGGATCAGAGCCACTGTCCAATAAGAGAAGGCCGACGTGCTTGGGGCTGCTTGGCTTGGCAGGGAAGGCTAAGCTAGCTCTGCTGCTAACAGTGTGCATGCAATTAACCCTGCATGTTTTGGGTCATGCAAATAGCAGGTTTGCATGATTGCTGTGGCTCATTTAAGCCACAGTGGGTTCTGGTGCAGGTAGGTGGCAATTTTAAATATTTTAAATATTCAAGTTGTGAGGGGGCGGGTTGCCAGAGTTAGTTGTGTCATCTGGACCCATACGCAGGAATTGTGTTAGGTTTAAGCCTTGGATTCGGAAATCCAAAGTTTTCTATGGCCCACCAAGAAACTGCCCAAGGGGCCACGGGAGCAGTCGCTTGCCCTCTCGATCATTCCCTACACGTGTCAAAGGACTGGAACTCCCATTAGTCCTAGCCAGCACAGCACAGCCAAGTGTGAGGAATTATGGGGCAGCTCGACATCATCAGAAGCTATCCGTTCCCAAGCCTTGCCTGATAGTAAGATAGTGCTAGAATTGTGATGCCGTGCGGAAAATGGGTGCTCTCAGCTTAGATCACAGGCTTTCTGCACTCTTAAATACAGTATCTTTCTGCCTTTGGGGAGGCAACTAAGTAAAAGCAAACAGTGCAAGGTTTGAGTTGTGGCTTATCTGTGAAATAGGCCCTAGCAAAAAAAGAGAGAGAGAAAGCAAGGTCAATTCACTCATTCAGCCAGAAAACAGCACCTGCTAAGTAGATCAAAATTAGCTTTTGAAAGCTTTTGTTTCCCTCCAGCTGGTTGCTCTCTGCCATGACTTCAATGCCATGGCTTGGGCACTCACTCGACGGAACCACATTTATTTCTTTGAAAAAAGAAAAGCGGGAGCCAGGAAGAGTAAGACAGTGGCACTTGGTGGGCAGAGAAAAGTTTTTCCTCCCTCTCTTCCAATCAAGCTGAATGGTTGAAGATTCGGGACAGATAACAGAAAATGCTTCTTTACCAAGTGCACAGCTCGGCCATGAAGCTGCCTACTGCAGGATGCAGTGATGGCTATCCACTCAGATGCCCTCAAGAGGGGATGAGGAAGACTCAGGGAGGATAAGGCTTTCAGTGACAACAAGTAGCGTTCCAGTTGCAGTTCTGCTAGAATCCACCTCTGAAATTCTCCCATACCTACCAAAGGATCTGCCATGCTTTCTGTAAACCCATCACACTTTCCAATCTGGATCTGGAAGTTCTTGTTATATTTAAGTTTTTATCAACAAACTTTATGTAATTGTCATAATGCTAAGCTTTCTTGTAAAATCTAATCTTCCCTCATCTTTCACCCCCCCTTAATGCCTAGACCTGATGCCATTTATTAATTCTGAATCAATCATTCATTCTTGCTCCATACAAGATCAGAAGAACAGTAAATTCTTCAGGAGTTGATGGCTGAGGTAGCATAGTACTAACCTATTAGTAATATTATAGGTACATATTACTATTACTTTGATCCACACTATGTACCCTGGAAATCCTATCCTACAGTACAGCTTGACAGTAAATAATCTGTGGTGGGGAGGCCTTTGCATTGTTCCTGTCCAGCAATACTCGGAATAAACTTTGCTACTGATTGTTCTAAACTGCCCAGAGAGCTTCAGCTGTGGGGCAGCATAGAAACGAAGCTAATCATCGTCCTCATAATAAAATAGAGAAAAAGAGGAAAGATTCGAGACAGCATGAATTCCAATGCAATTCTTAGGATTTCTTAGGATTCATCCTCTTAATAGGGTGTTGTGTACCCATGCATGGCATTGCTCTCATTAAGAAGCATGTGGTGTTTTTGTGTGTATTATTACAGGGCTCAGCTCTGGGATCCTTGCAGCATCTTCCATTCATTCATTCATTTATTTATTTCATTTTTATACCACCCAATAGCCAAGGGCATTCCGTGATTACCTCTACTAAATTCTCCCCATGCCCACAGCACTCCGTAACAGATCAGCAAGAAGCTGTCTAGTTTAAGACAACGCTTGAAGCACTGTGACCACCACTTCGATTTCCAGACTGTACCTTAAGTTTGACACCCACCACACTGCTATTCTTAGGCACCCTTCCTGGCTCTGTTACCCTTCTCTTGCCACTGCTGGTCCCAGTGCTTAACTGCAGAAGCTGCCCACTTTGTATGCGCAATTCCTGTGCGAAAAGCTCGCATCTGTCAGCCAATCAGCTCCCAGAACTAGTTCACTGAGCTCTGGCTGGTTTATAAGGCCCTCAACAGCTCGGGAGCAGCTTCCCCAGCAGGCCCTCTTCCGTAGAGACCAGCTCTGTCTTGACCTTCTGACAGGGAGGACTTGCTTAGCCTGCTTCCATGCCCCCGCTGTGGAGTGAGCTCTCACCAAGAACAAACAGGCCTCTCATGTGACACATTTCCCCTGACAATTATGCAAAGACGTTCCTGTTTGTCCAGGCATTTTCCTGGCTGCTACCATTGCCGGGCTGTTGCCTTCTTGTTTGGTTTCGTTCTACTTCATCATGGTTTTACTTCTGAACTTCTCTGGGATTGTTCTTTTTCATGAAAAGCAGTATGAAACTTTTCTGAAGTAAATTTATTTATAGCTCACCTTTTTCCTTTCAAGAAACTCAAGGAAACGTATGGAATCCTCCTGCTCTCAGGTTTATCCTCACAACAACCCTTTGAGGTAGGTCAGCCTGGCAATCAGTGACTGTCTCAAAGTAAGCTTTGTGGCCAGCTGAGCACTAGAACCTGGACCTCCCAGATTCCAGCCCAACACTCTGTCCTCAGATAAATGAATGAATAGAATACCTCCCGGCTGGATGTGTGCCACGGCGTCCCATTCTTCCCTGGCTCGTAGCACCTCTTCACTAATACCTAGAGAGAGAATAGTTGAAACATGTCAGAGGCAAGCTTTCGGACCCCTTCCAAAGGAACAGTTTTAAGAACCCTACAATTTGCTCCTTTAAAAAACGTGCTGCATTCTCCAACAGATAACCAGCTCTATTTTGCTGTTGTGCATTATGGAATAATCTGGTACTCTTCAAGTATTTTGGACTACAACTCCCAATATGCCTCAGCCAGTTCTGCCAAAGGTCATGGGTGAAGGGAGTCACAGCCCAGCCACAGGTAAGCAGGGACCACTCCACCAGTTTGGCTGAGTACCCAGTCCTATGTGGCTCCTACTCTCCCTCGGCTATCATCTAGTAGCAGCTATTCCGCTAGTTTGCAGCAGAGGGAGAGAAAAAGAGAGGCCTTCCTCACTCTGGTTGGCTCCTTCCTCCCTCCTCTGCAACCTGGAACCATTCATGCCCTCAGGCTGCAGCACAGGGAGGTCTGGGCATATTAGTTCTGCTCCATTTGGCTCTCCTTTGATTTTTTTCCTTCAAGCTAATCATTGGTAACTTTAAGAACTCGTGCTTCAGTCAGCTTCCTGCCTCCCGACCCTTCTCCTTCTCTATCCCTTTTTTCTTCTTGTGTCATGACTTTTCAATTGTGCACCTATAAGCATGAGCTATAAAGTGCTCTTGGAAACCTTATGTGGCCAAAGGGTTGGGCAAAAATTCTTAAAATTAATTAAAATTTTAAAATTAATTTAAAAATTAATTAAAAATTAAAATTAATACTGTAAAAGCTCTTAAAATGTTAGTGCAAGGACTTCCAATCATCAGCTATGAAACACTGCCTGGGATACCCAGTGGACACAACCACATGCAGCAGCAACTACTTTTCTCTTCCAAGTGTCACGCTCCCCTGCTCACGACAAATGGGTTGTCTGACCAACCCAGCAGGAGCAAGAGCTGCCATTTTGCACAAAACCACCAAAAATGTGGGCGGCTGTCTGTATCTGTCCTCAGAGGCAGCATCTGCGAGCCAGCAGACAGGAAAGAACCCCTTATACTGCTACCCTTAGGTTGTCTCACCGGAGGCATGGCATCCAGTCCATCAATTTGTTGTTGTCAGTTGCAAAATTGTGCCCAACCCATCACGACCCCATGGACAACATTCCTCCACCCAAGCCCACACCCACTGCCCCAGTGACTCCATCTAGCCACCTCATCCTCTGCTGTCCCCTTCGCCTTTTGCCGTCAATCGTTCCCAGCTTCAGGGTCTTCTCCCATGAGTTGTTCCTTCTCATTAGGTGGCCAAAGTATTTGAGTTTCATCTTCAGTATCTGGCCTTCTAAAGAGCAATTCCATCAATAGCACCCATCTAATTCATGCAACAGTAACACTTATTTCTTTATATTTAAGATAAATGACATGCCTCTCATGTTCAAAAAGGGATGAATTAAAAAAAAATCATGAACTCATCGTAACACGGTAAGTCAATCACTAAAAATACAGCTTTTACTGGACTGCATCACGAATCAAAGAACTGCTTACAAGCATAAGATTCCTGACATGGTGACTGAATGAGGAAGGGGTGGGTCTGATTAAGATCACAAGGAGGATGAAGTCAAACTTCATTGTGTTTTAAAGGAATAGGACCCTGCCACTGATGGAAGGACAGGTACAACTTCTTGGGGTCCTACATCACCAGAAAGCAACAGAATCAATTCCAAGAATGAAGGGATGACTGAAAATGTATCAGTTTCAGCTCAGATCCTAAGAGCAAAAACTTCGGGAGTCAGGGGACAGGCAGCAGAGAATGTGAAAATAATTGTTGGTGCATGATATTAATGCATAAGATCCATGAACATGCATGAATCAAACTCCTTCCGCACTCAAAAAAGGATTACTTAACTCAACGGGAGAAATGTAATCCATACTGGAAACATGATTTTTAAAAAATTCAGAGAAAAAGGTATTAGAAGGTGTTCAACAGCTAAGTTATGGAGAGAACAGAGAAGGTGCCAGAATCTCACCTGCTTCTCTGCATCCATTGGCAGTTGCTGACAGAGACTGGAGGAGGCCATTCTGTTTCAAGGCAGAAATCTGAAAGGAGGAGACACCGTCAGAATGCAAAACAGTGTAACAGCCCGTTGGCGGCCCATCAGACAATTTCTGTCAAGGCTAACGTGCTTGAATGCCCCCAGCCTGCGACTGGGACTATGTGGTGAAGCTGCTGCCATGGGCCTCAGTCCCTGGAACGCATGCCACGCAATCCACCAACTTCCACGTAGACAACTAACTGATCAGAGGCAGCTGAGGACACAGGCCAGCAGAGGAGCCACCGAGCAGGTGAGCCAGCAAATCTGCAGCTGAGTTGTGGAGAACTGGAATCTAACCTCCATCCAACGACAGACTGAATAATCCTAGACAAGCCCTTATAGCTCAGATGAAGCTATTTCACAAAGTTACAATGAAGACAGAGTGATGCTTTATTCACTGTTTATGGTTTGCATTCGGTATTTGCACTGCATTGTGCACTATCCAAACAAGCTGGATTATGGGGCAGTTTAAAGATATACTTACGTATGTATGTATTAAAAGCTTTTCTGTCCCGTCCCCTACAGAATGTCACGGGGTAGCTTAAAATGAATAAATAGAACAGAACAGCCCCACAGCATCCGAGCATTAATATACTAAAACCCCAATTAATATCAAATAAATATTAAAATAATGGGAAAATAAAGAATATTTTGCCTGACACCAGAAAGAATATAACGCTGGCGCCAGTCGAGCCTCTCTGGGGAGTGTATTCCATAGTCGGGGCGCCACCGCAGAGAAGGCCCTCCTCCGGGTGCTCTCTCTCCTAATCTCCTGCAGATGTTGGACTGTCACAGGAGGCAGGACCATCTCGGTGCTGGAAGGCCCCTTCCTAGAGGGGACTCCCGCACAAAAGATGCGGCCCGCTACTTTGGAAGCAGCCGATGGAGAGCTGTGCTCTTCACAGCAATTGTTTCTGTAATGCTGCTCTTTTATTGCCTCTTTAACTGCATTGTCTAGTTCCACTTTTTATTTTTATATATAAAAGGGAAAAAACAAGGAAAAGGTTACATGAAAAAAGATACCAAGGGACTTTACAGAAAAATTACATATAGCGCTAAGTTCAAGAAATAAGACAAAAAGTCAATTATTATTTCTTCTATCAATTTTATGACTACAATTTTGAGTTAATAATACTTGGTTATTATAATAAAAAAGCTTTTGCATGGGTACCAAGTAAATAATAATTCATCTTATAACATATCTACAAACCCACCAGCAAGTAATTATGTTTTCTTTTTGTCTCAGATAAAGCAATGTCAATATAGTTAAATTGTAAAGCAATTATATTAATTCGATCATTGTGTACATAATAGTAACATTCTCACTTGCTGAATAAAGGATATATAATAGGCTCTTTATTTTACATAAAATTCCTTAATCAGACTTCTATATATGTAGCTAATTAGTAAATGTACCAGCTAGGTCACTCTTACATAAATTCTATTTTTTTCTCTGTATTGTTAAGTAAAATATGCATAGTAAGCTTTCCATTTAACATTAATTCTTTGGATGGTCTTCTATTTATCTAGCTGGTTAATTGTGCCATTACTGCATATTCCGCTAACTTATTTTTCCTATCTTCACTAGTTGGGCAGTCTTCTGCTTTCCATTTTGTTGCAATAATAACTCCAGCTGCTGTTATCATATGTTTAAATAATTCTTCATATTTCTTGGAATTGATTTTGGTACGATACTCAATAGCATATCCTTAGTGTTCATAGGAAAGTTAATTTTCAGCATTCCATGCATTTTGGCATGTATTTCTTTCCATTAGTTTTACCTTCCTGCACATTCACCACAGATGGTAGCAGGTCCTGTTCACTTTCCTGCATTTCCAGCACTTTTCATTATAGTTCTTGTCAACTTTCTGAATATCTTTTGGAGAAACATACCAACAAAAGAAATATACTGACAAAATTTATATCTTTCATCCATAAAGTTTCATATTGGCAGAAGGAGATTTCTTCCTCAAAGTTCCATATAATTTTTGGCTGCCTCTAGACACCAATAGATAATTGGTGTCACCAATTTCAGTACAAATCCTGAAAAGGGCCTTTACATTGAAAAATGTTTCACAAAATGATGAACAATTCAATCATTTATAGGTTCATTTACAATCAAATAATTGCAAACAGATGTGCGGGGGCAAAAAAACCCCCTTCAACTTACTATCTTGCAGAAACAAATTACCAATATTAATTCACTGCAGATTGAAGTACCTTCATTATTATTTTGCCCACACAGTGTAACCCAGCTGAAATGAGTGCTTTATTTTATGCATTTGCTGCCTTTGAGTGTTATAACCAGTTGTGCTGTTTTTACTGCATGCTGTAGGAGGACATTTAAATCAATTTGGCACACCTGCCTGGACCTTTCAGCATCGTCACAGGCCCTCTCCAGGTGACCACTTCAGATGAAGCCAGGCAGGTGCCTACAAGAAAGAGGACCTTCCTGGTTGCGGCTTCCCACTTATGCAATGTCTTCCCCCAGAGGCTTGCCTGCCACCCAGACCAACAATCTCCAGAGGAATTCGACTCCATCCCCAGGCATTATGAAAGAACAACTCCACTGGCTCAGGATGCAGATGCTGATAAATAATAACGCAGTGCCAGGCAAAGGCATTTCCCTCCTCCAGCCGGATGCCAGTCTTTCAAAACAAGTATGCAGAACCCCGTCCAGGCCAAAGACCACATTCTATTTCAGCGAGTATCTAAGGGGCTGCATGCCACCGGTAAGAGGGATACAGCCAAAGCACCAGCACAACTACCCTGAAGGTCTTACTACCAGTAACAAAGCTTCAACCTCTAAGAATGGGTAGCACAGTTTCGAATGGCACAAAAGAACAAAGAAGAGAAAAAGATTACTGGTTAGGGAAAAGAAGAAGGGGCCAGGCCTTTGGGGAAACTCAGGGGGGCCAGACAGAGCCCCCAGACCTGAGTTCTACACCCAGGTTTTAGACACTACATTTTACGATTTAGATTCGGTCTTAAGAATACTGGAATAGCTATTTTTATATATTTTATTTCATATTTCCTGCCCAGATTAGTATTGTTTTAATTGTGTATTGTTTATATGTTTTTATTCTTGTATCACACAATCTACCTTTTGTTACTGGAAAAATTGAATAAATAATCAGTAAGGACAGCATAAAATAGTTTTACTAAATAAACAAATATACACGTTACATATAAGGATAGGAATCAAGATAAACCGCAGGGCACAGAGCCAGCTACTTAAATTCCCTGCCACATGTACTCCCGCTATAGCGCACCAAGTACACACGCACAACACTGGTGCCAGACCCCAAAGCAGTCAGAGCACAGGTGGAGAATGTGAGGCTCTCCAAATGCTGCTGGGCCACAACTTCTCCCAGGCCTGGCCAGTTTCGCCCTGGATCGAGGCCAACGGGAGCTCCAGCCCAGCAACATCAGGAGGGCCACAGAGCCCTTACCCCTGGCTTACAGACCGACAGCTGAAACACTCACATGCACGGATTTGTAAACTGGGTAAGTAATCGCTTGTTCCTCATGCTGGCAGTTTTCTGTGCTGCATCGGTTCATCCCCTGATGGAAACAATGAAATCAGAGTCACCAGGGAGCAAATTATCACTTCAGAATCCCAAAGGCACTTGGTTTCCAAGAAGGAACAGAGAACATGGTGAAGCTGCTTGTATAACTGCCTTTGTCCACTGACAACCTCGGTGGGCACCAGTATAGAAGGAATCACATTCCAGAGCTGGACAGTTGCTGTCTGCTCATTAATTCCAGAGTGGCCTTCTCCAACCTGCCACTGTCCAGATCCCATTAATTCCAGCCAGCATGAAAAATAACCCTGCTGGCTGGGGATGATAGGGTTTTGGTTCAAAATATCTCAAGAACAGTTTGAGAAAAGTTGGCCTAGGGTACTTGCATGTTTAGAGAAGCGTGGTGGTGAGAGATTTTGGGTATAAGGAAGGAAGATAACAGAGAGGAAGAGGGAGTTTCATATGGGTGGATGAGAAATGCCACTCACCCAAATAAAAGCAGTGTAATTGCTTTATGCTGTATGCAAGAACATCTCATCATGAGAAAGACGCAAGTGCCATGCAAGTGAGGCTGTCCTGGGAAAATACACAAGCTGCTCTAAGTTCTTTGGTGAAAGAAGAAGATGAAAGTTTAAGAAATAAATTCTGCATTTACTAGTTAAATGACATCTTAGAAGGCCTTAGATGTCTAAGAAGACATCTTAGAAACCCCTGCAAAGTAGGTCCATTATATTATTCTCACATTACAGATGAAGACACTGAGGCTCAAAGAGGGTGGCTTGCCTGAGACATGCAGTCAGTTTGTGCCTGAATCTAGACCAGAAACGCTGGCTTTTCTTTATCACTGGCACCACAACACCATACATCATCCTTCCCAAGCTGATGCCCTCCAAAAATGTTGGAGTTCAACTCCCATCCTCCTCAATCAGCATGGCCTGGAGTATGCTAGGAACTGTCATCCAACACATCTGGTGTACACCAGCTTGGGACAAGGCTAGGAAAAACTGCAGCTGAATCAGTGAATTTGAAAGGTACATGCACGTTCTTCAGGTTGCAACCTGATGACTCCTAGGGCTTGAGCCTCTCTAACAGCTGCCTTGAAGGACTATTTGGTACAAAGATGGGATAGCCATTTTCATTCCTTAACTAATCAAACAGCCAATCGAAATGTCACCTATTCTGACACGGTTTTTGGTGACTTTAGAGTGCCATGAGCCTTCCTGAAGGGGCAAAAAATGGGGGCTGCTACAAAGCAAGATACTCCCCCTCCCCAGAGCAATAAGGACTACCCACTTGTAGTCTTGGATCAATCAATCATCCCCTCTATTGGACACGGCCAGTACACCTCCTGGCCAATGAGGTCTCCCCAACCTTATTCGATCCATCATACAGGTTGGGCAGCCCTTAGACACTCCATCAGTCATATAGGTCCACTCATCAACCCACCCAACGCACCTGGTAAGGGCTGCCAACTTTGCCCTCCCATTCACACAGCTCCACCATCATTCCCCCCAGCCCAGCCAACGAGGGCTGCTCCCTTGCTCCCCCACCCCTGGTCCTCCTATTACGCTATCCCGAGCAATAGGGCTACCCTGCCCCGCTTGCTCTCCTGACCAGGCCAGATCCGTGGGGAGAACCTTCCGCCCTACCCCTGCCCCAAGCCTCATCCACGCCCCCTTCTCCCTCATACACGGATATAAATGCACACGCGCGTCTACATATTCCCACACCGGCAGCCTCGCAACACGCCCCCCGTTTTCCCCCACAGGCCCCTTCCCCTCATTTGCTCCCCCCCCCGTACCCGAATAACGCACCCAAGGAGGAGTCATCCCCGACAAGCCGGACCGAAGATGAGATTCTTCTCTTACACTCTCCAACCTCCTCCTCTTCCTCCAATCTGTGCTCTGTTGCTAACTCGCCCCCCTGCCGCGCTCCCCGTAACACCCACCTACGCCAACGCGCCTGCGCGTCCCTTTGCATGCCGGGAGTTGTAGTCCTAGCTTCGCATCTGCCGGGGGAATCCACTGCAAACCGGCCGTGGTTAACGGGTGCGGGTCTGTTGCGTGGAACGGACTTCGGCTGTTAGGCAGTTGGGGTCTCTGCTGTGTTTAAAACTGGGTCTCTGAAAAAGATAGTTCTTGAGAGTGGAAGTTGCAAATACAGCATGAAAGACCTGCAGCCTTGAGCTGGTTTACTCTGGAGTAAATCCCACAGAGTGAAAAGTGGACTTACTCCTATTTCAGAAGCGGGCAGACGTTCAGGAAGCGGTAGGATAATCGCAGCAAGGAAAGAATCCAACGCATGGTTAGACAGGGGGAAAGACTAGAGTCGGAGCCCCGAAACTTTCATTTGGAGCCCCGAAGCTCTGAGATGTCGTCTGACCCACGAAGCTGCTGTCCATGAGCACCTGCCGAAATAAAGTGCACCTGATCCGCCTGGATTACCTGGTTCTTTGCCGCACGTACTTAAACGCCTGCTACCCCCACATCTTTCTACCTCATTTGTTCCTGAAATCAAAATGCCCTCCCCTCTGCTGTCCTTAGACCCCTTCCTTCCAGTAGGATCAGTGCTTATCAGCTAAGAGGGCAAAGCTGCATGCAGAGAAAATGCAGCGTGATAAATTTGCTCCAGAGGGTTACACCTGCACGAACTTCCCCTTGCATTATTTATTTCTATTTATTGCTCTCTGACCCACCAGCAGGAGCTGTTCGCCTGGCAGATACTACAGATAAAACGGTAAGACACACTGTGCAAGATCAGACCAAAGTGCAGCAAGATGTTTTGTGCTCATTAATAGTAGGATATGAAGATCAGAGCTCTTCTGTCCACTGCTGTTTGCCCACCAGCAGTAACTGATACGCAGAACTGCATTTCCTCTGAACTTTTTCTATTTATGAGGTACTCAAATTTCCCGGATGTCTGTCGGGAGACAAATTCTGACGAACATGGCCCCTCCAAGAAATTCCTAATACTGTATGTGTTGATGATAATTTCCTCCAACAGAAAGTGGAGGAACAAGAAGAGGAACAGCTATCCGCAACTTGTTACTGAACAACAGGGAAGACCTAATGGACAGAGACGCAATTGCAGGAACTCTGGAGGAATTTGAATTTGAAATACTTGATTTTTTTATTCTAAAGGAAGGAAAAGCCAAATGCAGTCCAATATGGAAAACTGATTTTTATGGAAAACTCGGCACAATGATGAGCAAAGAAGTCCCATAGCAAGTGGTTCTAATAAAGGGCCAGTTCAGCCATAGCCAGAAAATCCAGAGAAAAAAATTACAAAAATATCACCATCCTTTGTTTGATTCAAGGTTGTGTGTGTGTCTGTCCAAGTCTGCTGCATGAACAATTTTATACCTGTTTTTAAGTCTGACTTTCCCCATAGAGTCAGGATAGTATGGGAAAATGGCTTATGCTAGAGCTGATGATATGTAATATTATGTGCCACACATCTCTGACCACCATAACTGGGAAGAACCCAATCTATTGTATCATGCTGAGAACCTAATGCCACCCGTTTGAAGAAGGGATCCAGACATAGATTTAATGTAATAATTATAATAAAGATTCCAAAACTGATCAAGGTGGATAATCTAATTGAAATGAAAAGGCCTTAGTACAGATCAACAAATTAGCCCTATAATATGAAGCAAACGCTGGAAGGCCAAACCTGCCTTCTTTAACTTAAAATTGCATCCATTTTTAAAGAATTGTAGGATTCTGTGCATTGATATTTGGCCTGTCTTAAGTGAATCATAGCGTAACTCTTTTTATTCATTTAAATGTTCATAGGAACACTTTTCATCTGTATCTAGTGAAAGGGTGCAGTCCAATGGGGCACCACTCGCCT
This sequence comes from Varanus salvator macromaculatus, assembly GCA_023646645.1. Taxonomy (NCBI): domain Eukaryota; kingdom Metazoa; phylum Chordata; class Lepidosauria; order Squamata; family Varanidae; genus Varanus; species Varanus salvator. The sequence continues at coordinate 13,867,345 of JAIXND010000621.1, forward strand.
TCAGAACTCAGAGGACCATGGGCATCCCTGTTGAGGATGGAGGGAATACAGAGATGAAAGTCACCTCCACTTTTCCCAACCTGCAACTGATTTAGACTGGTGATTTGGGCCATCTAAGCTTTTTTTTAGAATTGGTCATGAGCACAGGCTGAGGTGTCACTGGATACAAAGTCAGACTCCTCAGTTCCTCAGCCTCCAGCACTGACTCTGAGGTTGGCCTTGTGACCACAGAGCTGCAGCCACCACAGAAAGAACTACGCTAGTGCAAGGGCAGGGGCAGGAGCAGAGCGCTCCAGGTTTTCCTATGGCCAACTGGACTGCATCAACCAGCCCTGGGACTGCTCCCTTGTTCTAAGTCATGTCTGAACATTCCACTTTTCTCTCTGTTTTCAATTTTAGTTTTGCTTTGTTGAAATTTGCAATAAACATTAATTGAACAATTAAAAAGCCCTGTCGTATGCCATCACGTACCTGGAAGTAAAGGACTATACGATTGTATTTTTATGTTTTTGTGATATTGTAAGCTACCTTGCAAGGGCAGGATACCCTCAAGACCTGGTTATAAATCTAAAAAGGGGAAAAAACATTTTCCCCTATCTGAATCTCCAAACAGGTCCGTTTGTTTTTGCAGCTTTTTATGGGTCTTTCCAGCAAATATTGCACGGCAAAAAGGAGAACCAGTGTGATATAGTTTATAAAGAACTGGACCAAAACTGTAGAGGCTTAAGTTCAAACTGTGACGGCATGTGGAAGAGAGGAGAACATTGGGATCCTTGGTGCAAAGGTGGGGTATAAATATAATTAAAAATACTGATTAATGAACCTCTTAATACATAATTCTATTACAAAATTACATAAATTGTACTTCACATAATAAATAATGGATAATGGTTTGTTTGTTTGTTTGTTTGTTAAAAGCTTTTGTATGCCGTCCTATTATATAAGATCTCAGGACGGCTTACGATTTTTAAAAGGACAATTCAAACAACAATTCGGTAATAAAACAGAACAAAACAATAAACCAAACAGAGCAACTAAACTAAAAAACTATTAGAGTTTCAAATACTGTTTAAATAAAAAGGTTTTGGCATGGCACTGAAAAGAGTATAAACTTGGCGCCAGGCATACCTCTCTAGGGATTCATTCCAGAGTCTGGGCGCCACAGCAGAGAAGGCCCTACTCCGAGTTGATGATCTTTTTACCTCTCTTAGAGAGGGTTCCCGGAGTAGGGCTTCTCCCATAGATCTTAAGGGGCATGAGGGCATATAAGGAAGGATATGTTCCTTCAGGTCCTTTAATGATTAAAGGTTAATCATTAATAAATCTGAAAGAATTAGGTGTGCCTAAATTCTGTATAGGATTCAGCTGTCAAACTGCACTTCTAAATATATTTGCTAATAAGAGAGTGCCACTGAAGTTGGTCCTTGCACTAGGACGATACATCCCATCCAGCAAATTCACAGTTTTGAACTTCTTCCAAAAGAAGCCGCACTCGCGAAAACGTTCTAAAAGGGCATCCATCAGGACTGCCTCCAAATGGCCACAAGAGGAACTGACATGCCATGTTTTGACGCTGAAAATGTGGTTCCTTTTAATAGTGGAGGAAGGAGAGGCTAGATGGGCTACAGCCTCTAGTGTGTGATGGCAGGGTGGGGGGAATGAACTGCTCACAGGGGGTTGCAGTCATGAAAGTACAACCTTCATCCACAGTGCAAAAGTTCCATATGTTCAGACATTCTGGACAAACACAAACCTTGCATTTTCGTGCAACAAGAAATACACCGCCACACCTCAGTCACCTTGATTTGGAAGTAAGTCCCACAGAACTTGGTGAGCATTCCAGTAAACGAATTGTGTCTACTTCATTTGTATGTTACGTTTTAGGGTTCTGCATCCAATGTTTTATGTGCACAGATTTTCAAAATGTAATGATGAAGCAGCTGTGTTTTGAGGACCATAATGAATATATTCATTATGTATTCATCAATGATACTTGTATTGCATTTAACGAAATTAAGTGCCTAGACGAATAAATACCTTAAAACACTGTTAAAATACACTGGAAGCTGCTTATGTTAAAACACACTATTAAGAAACTGTTGCAAGTAAAATGAATAGAAAGAAACCATAAAATGAAGGGTGCTGTTTTCCATGTTGCTTAACATGTCACTGATTTCAATGTGCTTCAATCTTCCACCGTGCATCAGGGCTCTCTCTTCTTTTCCCCTTCTCTCCTGTGCATCGTTCAGATCAGCTCTGGAGGGGCCCCCATCCCTCCGGAGCAGATCTGCAGGTGTGCGGGGAGAAGAGATTTGTTCTGTCAGTTTCCATTCTGTGTGCAGATGGTCATCGTTGGAAAGAACCCAGTGAAACTTCCTTCTCAATTATCATTCACAGGATGGTAACATATGCCGCATTCCAGCTGTGTTACAAGCAGCAAGCGAGCGCAAGCATACCATGTCAGCAAGGGAGACCAGCTGCAGGATCAGAGAATCCGTGGTCAGCACTCAAGACCCATGATGCCAAGATCGTTCTGCGTCACAAGCAGGCCAAGCCCCAAATGAGGTGCATTTCGATGCAGGGTTCTGGATGCTGGGGAAGTCTCGTATTTGGACCTGCACACCTTCGTGGCTGGAGGGGAGACGACGGTGCACATGGGGGCACATTGTAGTTGGGGCCGGTGTGTGTGGCTACATCCCACTCACACCACCGCGAGAGCATGGGGCCAGCAGGGATAGTCAATTTTGAAACACAGACACTCATCTGGATGGTCCGCAGAGCCTAACCTCCAACATAATGGGCAGCAGCATCCATCCATATCCGCCCTCCATTTTTAGCCATCTTCATCTCCATGGGAAGCAGGCCTTGTTTACTCCTTCATAACCAAACCACCTCAAAATGGCCTGTTTTTACAATTTTACATGTAATTACTGCAGCGAGGATTGCATTTGCTCAACACTGGAGAAATGAAGGGTCACCTATTGCAAAGTTGATCTTAAAAAAGATTTTGGACTGCATGAAAATGGACAGATTGACCTTGTTTCTGAAGGAGAAGGAGGATACATACTTCTATCAAACCTGGAACTCTTTTTATTATTGGTTAGAGAAACGGGACTATGCGTAGAACTGAATATGGCTACTGATTGTTAAAAAGAGATGTCAACCCAGTTTGTCCGATGTCTTAAATAATTGATGTTTTTAATGTTAGATTGTAGAGAAAATAATACAATTTATTTTTAAAACGGCTTGTTTGAGAAGAAGCAATATGTCGCTGGGAAAATCACCTCCCACCACCACAGGTACTCTGGGGGTTGCACAGCGAATGGGGAATTCTGAGCAGGGGGAAGGCTGGCAAATACATGTATTTCTTAATTTGTAGTATTTGTATACTACTCCACATCTCAACAGATTCTGAAGCAGTCAACAGTAAAAAAAAAAAACTTAAGCAGGTAAAAGAATACAAACAATACATTAAAAACAAGGTAACACTAAAACCCTTGCTGTCACCTAGAACTGCTTCCAGAACAAAGATGTCTTCAGCAATGCCGAAACCAAGGCAGGGCAGGGAATTCCATAGAGCTGCCACACTGACTGCTAGACTCCAGTCCTGGCATGGGTCCCTAAGGAGCCTCCTGGAGGATCTCCTCCAAGGACTTTTGTGACTGGACAGGCTAATAAGGGAGAGGGGGATCCTCTCCCAGGAAGCCTGGTCCCAGGCTGCTCAGGGTTAGGGTTACACTAGTACCGGAACCTCAAACCTGACCTGGTAGTGAACAGGCAGCCAGTGCCTACATGCTGAAAGAGCATCACGTGACCACAGCATTGCTGCTGATAAAATACAGCTGGTGCTACATCCCCGCAAGCCCTGTTTCCACTACGCCATCAATGAAGAGGGACATAGAAGCTTGGAAAATCAGGTCTCCAAATGGCGCAAATAGCCTCCATGGGTAAAGGAGGCTTCCCACAAAGGAGATTTGCTCTCTGAAAGTGGAGGATGATGAAAATGGAGGGAATGGCTGGGACTTGCATGTTTATCTTCGCTCTAACCCTGGTGAGACAAAGGACCAAGCCAGACGTTTTCCCTGGAATCAGTAATGACAAAACTGGAGCTGTCCTACTTTGGGCACATCGTGTGAGGGCAAGACTGCCTGGAGAAGACAATCACACTAGGGAAAGTCGAAAGCAGCAGCAGAAGACGAGCAGGGCCAAGCACGGAGTGGGTCGTTGCTAGAAGGAAAGCCACTGCCTTGAGTTTACACGGGCCGAACCGGGCTGTCGGGGAGGGCCCTCGTTCGGGGGTCGACTTGACGTCACGCCACAAAAGCGACAAACTGCTCTGAGCGCCAAGTCCCCGCCTGCGAGCCGTGGCAGAAGAGGCGCGCCCGGCCTGCGTCTTTAAAGGGCAGAGCGCTCTGCAGCCTGCCTCCGAGGAGGAGGAGGAGGAGGGCGGGGGCAGGCGCGGGGTTGCCCACCTGCCGGCTCCTCAGTCCCCGCAGCCGCGCTCCGCCGGCGAGCGACCATGTGGGCGCACCTGCTGCTCCTCGGCGCGGCCCTCGGCCTCGCCGGCCTCTGGGCGTGCTTGGGCAGCCGGAGGGGCTCTCGCAACCCTTTCGTGGCGGATGCGCGGCGGCCGCCTGCGCCTCTGGTGACGGAGAGAGATGCGCGGAAAAGGGTCCTCAAGCAAGGTAGAGCGCCGGCAGGCTGGCGGGGGACGGGCGAGCCGGGAAGGCTGGGTGCCCGCTCTGGGAGCCGGAGCCGGAGCCGGAGCCGGAGCCGGAGCGGGAGGATGCTGAGCGCCCCAACTCGCCCAGCGACTCGACGGCGCGGGAGCGCCCGCCGCTTGAACTTGGGTGCACCGGCTTCGGCGTCCCCAGGCCCGGCGCGGCGCCCCGACAGCGTTGCGCGAGCCTGCGGATGCTGGGGCGACGACTCCCGGCGCGGTCAGTGGTGGGAGAGCTGCCGCGGGGCGGAGGATCGGGCTGGCGGAACGACGCGCGGTGCGCTCGGATCCTTATGCCGAAGGCGCGGGAGCGGCGCGGTGCGGCCGCTGCGCGCGCGGCTTGCAAGGGGAAATACCCCTTTTTGCTGCGGGGCAGAGTCTCTGGCGGGGCCACACTAGGAGGAGGTGGGCGCTGCAAAGAGACAGGGAAGATCCTCGCCCACCCCAGCGACGCGCTGCTTACAGGTCCTTCTGGTGCAGCTTCTGCGGGGCAACTAGAGCGACTCGTCCATGGGATCGCACATCGTAGGGGTGGGGGACCCAGGTGGCGTTGCCTTCCAGTTGTTATTTTTTGCCACGGCTTCCTTTCTCGTTTTTTCTTGCCCCTCCTCGTACCAAGCATTACAGGAGAACAGTCAGAACCACCGTGCAGTGCCCTTCCGCAGCACTAGCAAGCATGCCTCGGGAAGGCCCCTGCTCCTCACCTCCAAAGCAGGTCCGAGAGAGAAGGGGCTTATCCTGGTTAAACGTTGCAGTGCCTGAAAAGTGCCTTGTGCAGCAGGTATTGTCTAAACCATGCTTCTCATCTGCTGCCCCTCCAAATTAAGTGGGAATATAACCAGAGGGCAAGATATCTGTCGATGCATATATAAGGGAGAAATACTGCATCACTGGAGTTGTCAGCTCCCCTTGCCCACCAAATGATACCCAGATGCTTAAATTTAACAATCAAGTCAAGATCTATGACACATTATGAGAGCTTTTCAGTCTCTCCTTTTCTCGTCCGAAAAATGCTTGGGCATTGCAAACTGATTATGTGCCTTGCGGAAACCCAGCCCTGAAAACAGGAAAGTTTCACGGCTCTTCCAGAAAGCATTTAGGTTTAAATTGTTATGCTTTCTGGGGAGAAGGGATCTGTGAGACAGTCCCAGAGAAGGATATGCCTGCGCCCATCCCTGGAGTTTAGACTTGGCATATGGATAGTGCATGTCAGAAGATGTGCTCAGCTGAGTTTAAAATGCAATGGTGCAAAGGGGAGGAGAGCCAACTTTCAGAGTTTTATACATCCAAAAAAGGTAACCGGATGTCACAGTAGATGCACATCCAGTGGACTTCCTTTGGGACACTTCCATTTTTTTTTCCTGCAAAGAGTACTTTAAAGCATCTCATTGCTTCTGCAAAACGGATAACCAAGTGTGCGCTTCATCATTTCCTCTCCCCTCCTATTATGTGTGTGTTGGAGGGGGGGGGACTTCAAGAAGCCAAGGAACTACAGACACCCCCCATCATGAACTGTATCCATGCGGATGCCAAAAACCAGGTGCAAGTGATAAAATGCGCTGCCCATAGTAGTGCCGAAGATCAACACAGTCAAACTGAGCTTGGAAACAAGCTAAATTTGACCCTTTTGGGAGTGCAAAGCAGCTCCAGCACCCTTTTTATTTGCACACAAAATACTTTCACTACACAAGGGATTCCAGTCCCCCAATTTTTAGGGCTGAGGGTCCTTCCGGGAGGCTGAAGTGGCAGCATATGTCGTGCGGGCTGCATATGGCCGTCCCAGACCTATTTTAAGCACAAACCCTGGACATTCTGCTGATTTCCCAAAACTGATATGGCACAAAGTTTCTTGTGTCTCCAAAACTTTCCTTCTGCATGTTACTGCCTCTCTTCCTGCTCTACCACGTCTCGGCTGATTGCAAAGTCCTACCACTTCTCTCTCTGCAACATCTAGTCTGTTTTGCACCTATCACTGAAAATCTTTGCCCATGTTCTGATAGTCTTTCTTGATTATTAGAGCTGCTTTGTTATTTCTTTCCTCTCCAGTTAATAGCCACATTCACACATGACAATAAGCCAGGATTGCTGGCTTATCCTGGTTTACTGTGAATGAGAAGCAAGCTTGGGTATGCAGCCCTTTTCTTCCCATGTTGCACAAGCAGGTAAAACAATCCACAAATGGAAAACTTCACGAGTTTTGGTTTGTTGCTCCAAACCAAGCCAAATTTTGTAATCCTACAATTGACACGCTTTCCTCCTGCTTTGTTTGGGACCACCAAACCAAGAACCTAGGTGCAGACAGTACACAAAGCCTTCAGTTTCTCATACAAAGTGAGAATGTGCCACTTGCCATAAACCAGTAAGCCAACAACTCTGGCCATGTTTGTGCATAATGATAAGCTAATATGTTGTGTAAAATCATGTAACAGCCTGCGATTTGGACAGCTGAAAAGGAATGCTAATAAAAGAGCCTTGTATTTGAGCATTAGCCTGATCACCACAGGCAACCTGGAACTGCATACAGGTGAGTGTGTGGAATGTGATGTAGGTGAGGGAAGGAGAAGCGGCAGCGGAGAGCGCGCGCAAGCACTGCATCACTTCCCTGCACCTAGCATAGAAGCCTTAGAGCTGCTAGAGAAGAGAAGCTGCCCTCGCCATGCCCAGCATAGAAATATCTCCATTTCTGCTGTGCTAACCCCCACCAGGCTAGTAAGAAAACTGTGCAGGCTAGTAGCTTTCGTGCTTTATTCAGAAGGCTGTGCTAGAGATCTCTGGAAGAGTTTTAATTTGCCAGCAGGGGGGACCCTATCAAAGCTCCCTGGGTCTCCATCCAGTGAGAGGGTCTCTTTCAGAGATTTACTTGAAATGAGCTGGGATCAGGAAGGGATATTGCAGAAGCTGCCTGCAGCTTCTGTTCCACTGTGGACAATAAATTCCCAGCAGATTGTGCCTTCCACCCGCAAAACCCAAACATGACCTTTTTCTTTCCTCCTCAAAGTTCTCGGATGAAAAGAAGTTTGCTTGCATCACCTCAGTTTGGACTCAGATTCTAAAATCTTTCTCCTCCAAGTGAAGAATATTCATGATCTTCCCCAAGTGTTGCTTTAGGTCTCTGATCTGTTCTAGCAGAACTAAGAGTTCCTACACATAATCTAATTTTGGATATGATGTAGCACATTAGGATAACCAGCAGGAAGAAGAGATTGGAAGGGGAGAGGAGAGGGATTACAGCAACAGGATTACATTGGAGGTTGGGGGTCAGGGAGGTGGGGGGGGTGAGAAAGGGCAGAGATTAGACTCGCCAGATTATGTGGCTGTTCAGTTCTTTGGCTACCGGGTCATCACTAGCCCAGCTGTGTTGGTTTGGCAGAAATGGAAACTGGTCATGCATGTCTTGCTCCTGTCCTCCAGGCTTTTCCAGGCAGAAAATTCCCGACAGTTTGGATGCCATCATTATTGGCAGTGGCTATGGGGGACTGGCAGCTGCTGTGATCCTCTCGAAAGCTGGGAAGCGGGTGCTGGTGCTGGAGCAGCACGGAAAGGCAGGAGGCTGCTGCCACACCTTCAACGAGAGGGGCTTCGAGTTTGACGTAGGTAAGAGCAAACCAGGCAGGCCAGAAGCGGAGCCAATCGGTTGAGAGTTTAGCTTTGTAACACCCATATAAAACACACACACGTTTCTGGACACGGGTGCACACACCTGTCCATGCATTCTAGTAGATGTCCATGTGTGCACACAACCATATGCTTGTAAATGCACATACAGACCTGGAACTGCACATGCTTGATAGTGCACTGTGGGTTCCCTTCCAGGGATCCATTACATAGGACAGATGCAGGAGGGCTCTACTCTGCGCATGATGATTGACCAGCTCACAGATGGACAGCTCCAGTGGGCCAAGATGGACTCTCCCTTTGATGTCGTAATTTTTGGAGACCAGGAAAGCAGCAGGCGGTATTTTTTGTACAGTGGAGAGAAGGAATATGTTGAAGGCCTCAAGAGACAGTTCCCTGGAGAAGATGCAAACATTGATGGATTTGTGACCCTTATAAAGGTGGTCTCTTTCGAATTACGAGGATTGATTGATTGATTATATTTATACTATACTGGTTACTTATGGATTATATTAGGAGAGCAACCCCGTGCTGTCTAGCAACCATAAGATTCTTTTGATTCCCAGCTCAGACTTTGGATTGGAGGCGCCATGCGTGGTTTCTACCCCACACGCATGCGCAGGCAGAAGCCGGCATGGAAAGGACTGTGCCAACTGCTTCTCGGAGACTGTAAGGCAACCTCAGAGAAGGCTGTGGCACCACAATACGTGGCGCTGGCGGCACCTCAGACTCCTTTCCTCCCCCTCCAAAGTGCTGCACTTAGAAGACTGAAATCAGACATCCAGCTGCTCTGCAGGGCGCTTCTTCCCAATCCACACAGGCTTCCGAGCTTGGATAGTTACAGTAATTCCCAATTAGTTGCACCCTAAATCACTTTGGGGTTTTGTGTGAGCTCAAAAAACAAAAACTAAACCCTGGGTTGGGATTAGGAATTGAAGTCTAACATCATCTGCAGCAGACTCAGATTACCCAGTTCTGCCTGTTGTATCAACAGCTTTCCTCTAGCTACCAGACACCAACGCCAAGATCCCCTCCCAGCCCCTCCACTTCTAATGCTGCGGTCATTTTTGCCACATCGAGGATATGCGTGCTAATATCTTTCTCTCTCCTTTCTTTCCCCTGCCTTGCCCACTGCAGAGAGTTGCCAAAGGAAGTGCCCACATTGCTGTCCTGAAAATGCTCCCGATGCCCTTGGTCAGGTTTCTGCACTGCAGTGGCCTGCTGGCTTTGATCTCACCTTTCTTTCGGATGGTATCCAAAAGTGTTTCAGACGTGGTCTCCGAGCTCACTACCAATGCAGAGCTGAGAGCAGTGTTCAGTTACATCTTCCCTACCCATGGTACGTGATGCTAACCCAGGTCACCTGAATGGAGCATGAGATGCTTATCTTGGGTATCTTGGGGTCACTGAGAGAGGGGCTAAGGCACATTCCTCCCCATCAGGATCTCTGCCACCATTAATGGTGCAGAAGCTGCAGCTGTGGTTGCCTTCTGTGGGTCAGGGAGGGAGGGGACATCTAAAGTTTCCTGCCCATGATCTCAACTGGATCGTTTCCCTGATGCTGCTAAAAGCAGCACCCAGAACAGCAGCCTCTCTCCAGTCCAGCTGGGTCACATGGAGAGCAGCTGAGGGCCATGCTTGCCCCTGGATTGCCTGACTGAGTGTTTAACACAGGCCTCTAAGGCTTAATTTAAATGTCTCAACAAAGGTCTCAGGGTTGTGTAGAACTAGCATGATAAACAAGTGGTTTAAAAGCACTGTTAGAGTCAGTTCAGATGTGAATTCTACTTAACAAAAACTAATTCTGCATAGTAGAAGGCATAGCTTGTCAAACTGAAAACCAGCATCAGGATCATAAACTCACCCCATTCCTTTGCAGGCTGGGCTCACCCTTGCTGCCCTGCTCAGCTGAAAGCTCAGTTTCCTCTCCTCTCAATATGAATATCCGTTTATTAATGTTCATTAAGACAGGGACACCAGAAGAGACGTCTCCAGATGTTTTGGGCCTCAGATGCCCCTGCCACCAGTGGCCAATGGTCAGGACTGGGAGCTGACCTCCAGACTTCTGGAGATCAATTTCTAGCCTACCCTGTAAGGTGGTTTAAGCTAACTGGGATAGAAATACAGAAACCACTGAGCAAGGTAAGGGCTGACCACACAAGTCCTATGCTCCTTTTTGGCTTCATAAACTGTGACATTCTGACAAACAGAAGAACAGAACAGAGTAAATACTTAAACTAAAACTTCAAGAAACAAGTTTGAAGTTAAGGCAGCAACATCAGCTTTGGCACCAGATGAGCCTCTCTGGGAAGACCATTCCAAGAAAGACAGACAGACTGAAAGAGAAAACTTCTCAGTAAATTTCTAATGGTAAAAGAAGAAAGAGGAGAGCCTCAGATGATTAATGGGATGTTCAGGCAAGCAAATAACACCCCCAGCTGCAAACAACCGACATAGGTAGCTGCAGTCAACCACATCTTTTGGACGGAAAGGTGTGCCCTAGTCTTTTATCTATTTATTTTTATCAGTGACTTATTTTCATTCCTGCTTTAAATGAGTCATGTTCTCCAGCCATGTGGACTTTCCCTATGCAGGCCCTGGTTGGAATGGACCTTAGCAAGAAAAAGTGTATTTTAGCTAAAGTGCATTATAGTTCTCGCTTTCCGTTTTTGGGAATGCCATGGGCAGGACATTTTGGCAAGCTTTCATGCATACGGTTGCCCTGAGCTGGAGATGACTCAACAGCACACGACGACGACGACCGCAAATCTCCCTTCCTCTCTGTGTCTTACAGGAGCGTTTCCTGCCCAGTCCTCCTTCCCTTTGCATGCAGTCCTTGTGGATCACTTCCTGGAAGGTGGGTGGTATCCTCAGGGAGGTGCCAGCGAGATTGCATTTCATTCCATCCCCATCATTGAACGGGCTGGAGGAGCCGTCCTGACCAAGGCACCCGTGCAGAACATCTTGGTGAATTCTCAAGGCAAAGCCTATGGTAAGATCAACCGGTCCAGCCTCTCTCTTGCTCCCATCCAACTCCACCCCTCACACGGAGAATTGCTGTTGCCATCGTGGCCAAGAGAGTGAGCTATGAACAAAATAGTAATAGTAATAATCCCTGGTTCCTAAGTAACAGGGACAGGGAACCTCAGACCCTCCAGATGTTCTTAGACTTCAGCTCTAAGGAGAAGGATTACTGGAAAAAGTCCTGCCTGAAACCCTGGAGAGCCACAAACGTGAAAAATGCATCCTCATCCAAGCATGCATTCCAGAGACACACTTGCACTCCCACAGGACACAGCATGAAATACCAGAACATGTTGTGGGTCAGAACATGCATTTTTGCAAGTGCGTATTTTTAAATACGAATGAAAAACTGGGAAATGTTTTTTTAAAATCTCAAGAATTGTGCTTGTGCCTGCAAATGGGAGCATGTTTGCATGTTTTGCAAACAAGAATGAGATCCTTGTACATTCCTAAAGAGGCGTTCTAAAGCAAAAGGAACAACCCCTCCCTCCCCAGATCCTTTTCAAACCAGTTCAGGCATGCACTACAACAGGCATGAGAGAGCGGTGTTCCCCCAGCGCTTCTCACACGCGAGGGAATGGCTCTTGCGATGGCCTGTTTCACCTATTTTATTAGTACTTGAATTAGCCCTGATTACCAAGTTTGAAGAACGCTGCTTACTAATCGTACAGTTGGGCCTCTGGATATTAAAACATGTATTACTGGATCCATCTAATCAGTTCAGCGTAGCAGCCTCAGATCCTAAGGAAGGGGTCCACCTGCAGCTTCTTTGGGCATCTCTTAAGTTTTTGGCCTGGTTCATACCTTGCTGGCAGCCAGGAGTCTGAGGAGCCCTGGCTTATCAAGATGGGGGGGGGGCATACTGGTGAGTGTGGCCTGAATGTTCCCATTGGCTCCTCCTGTAAGTGGAAGTGGTTGACCAAACCACGGACCTTCTGTCTATGCCTTCATTAAACCGGCATCTGAGCCAGGGCCTCTCTGCCTCTCCCTGAACAAGTCCGAGTCACAAGGCTCCATTCATTTCTGATGCTGCCTTGTTGAGGAGCGGCCCGCCTGAGTTCCCAGTGTGGACCTCCAGATAAACTAACTAGGGGGAGATAAACTAACGGGGGCAGGGGGGCATAGTTAGTTCAGGAACTCCTCTTGCAAGAGGAGCCAAGCAGGAGCAATTGGTGCTTGCAAACGTCAAATCTGGTTTATGACCGCATCTGAGCAGGGCTGGGACAGGAACTTGCCCTGCTTGCTGTCTGGCAGCAGCTGGATGTGGAACAAGGATCCCACGGAAGTGGGAGCTGCAGCTGCCACCTTTTCTTTCCGTGGTGTGTGCTTCGCACAGTGCGTTTAACTAGAAAAATGTGCACCACTTTATCCTCTTCCTTTGCGTGGGATTTGGGTATATCGGTGAGACTCTCCGGAAGGGAAGGGAAGGGAAGGGAAGGGAAGGGAAGGGAAGGGAAGGGTGCATATTCCTGAGAAGCAAGGGAAAGAACAGTCCCCCTGAGCTCTTCCTACCCTCATGAAATTTCCTTGAAGGTGTTAAGCGGCTTATCTGCTTAAACCCTCCCGTTAATTACTCTGAGCCACTGTTGCCCATTGAGGGATTGTCTGCAGCTGCACCATCTCGCTCCCGCTGCCCCCTCTGCTCTGCAAAATGTGGATGCTGATGTCCGCCTACCTGCTGGCATTGCTGGAAGGGTCCTGCAGCTCCTTTGCACTGCACGCCAAACACACAACAGCCAAAGCCCCACGCGCACCGCAGGCTCGACCGTTCAGCACCGTTCATTTTTACTTGGCAATAATCCCCAGGAAAGCAGTTTTGCAGTAATCTGAATAGGAATGTTCCGAGGTCTTAATACTAAACGTGGGCCTTGTTTCTGCCTCTCCCCAGGGGTGAGCGTAAAGAAAGGCCAAGACACTGTTAACATCTGTGCTCCAGTTGTGATTTCTGATGCCGGCATCTTTAACACCTACGAGCGGCTCTTGCCAGCCAAATGGCAAGCACTGCCAGGTAAGAGACCACGGAGCTCCTGGTGCTTCTCCTGCGGGGGCTTTGCAAGCATCACACGCGTGTCAGAAGCCTGCAGTTCTCAGGATCATGGGAGCTGTACAACCTTTTCACTGCCTAGACAGGCACGAGAGCGCCCTGTAAGTCGCAAGTCATGTCACGAGAACCATGCCTTTAGAACTAAATAGGGACTGGTTTTGACGACGTAAGTGATGAAGACACACAACCCCCATGGGCAATCTGGTCCTATGATGTAACCTGCGCATAATTTTTTGTGCTGTTCTCAGAACGGAGAGTAGCCAATAAACTTTGTTTTTATCAGAGTGCATTTGTGTCAGAAGTCTAGCTCCCTCCATAGAGACTGGCCTTCCCCAAACCAGGCCCCTCTAAATGCAAACAAGAAAAGCTATTTTTGCTTCTGCTATGAATGGGAAGACAGACTGGGCAACACTGATATATAAAGGTTGGGAAAGACTGACCTATAAACTAACCTAGCTGGTTGGTTCTCCTCCCCTTGCCCCTCCGCAAAGCAACAAATATCTTTTAGAGCAGCCTCCGGGATCCTTGTCAGAATTGTCAGCCCTTGTGCATGGTCTCCATCCCTTCTGAAAATGTGGATGCTGAGAAAAAGATCCTCACAACAGTCTTGGGTCCAGATGGCACACGCGGTGGGAGATGTGGGATGAGATCTCCAGATGTTTCCATTCACTTTAGAACTGCCTTGAGAGAACTCCAATCTGGAGTGGAGCAGCAGCACTGAGGGGGAAAGATGCCAATCCTCCCTTCTCTGTGTTGTTTTCCCTAATCTAAATTACTTTGCCCCATTTAGGGGAAAGAATGCAAGGGGAGGCGGAGGGTTTTTTTTTCCTGTTGCTTAGTTAATAGCTCTGGTGAGTGCATGTGAGAGAGAGAGGCAGCAGGACTGATGGGAAGGGGTGTTATATTGGATGAACACGGCTGGACACATGGTTTCCATTCTAATCCCTCAGCACCATGGCCCCATTCCAAAACTGAGGGGTGGGGGGCAAGAAAATATAGCACCTCTTTTGTTTTTCTGTCCTCAAATCAATGCATACTGTACTATAGGCATTTCTGTGCAAGAATTACACTACTGCTGAAGGCGAAAATAATGCCACAGCACCTAATCCCACTTACTATTCCTCTTACTTACATAGCCGGGGCACATGTTAGCCTTCTTAGCTATGGGATTGTGCTAGGAGCTCTTATCTTATGACAATCCTATGGGCCCACGTTTCTTTTCTGTGTCACTGCATCCTCCAGGCAGGCCCCTGTGGCCTATATTCTTCCCGTGTGCATTCTCTCCTTCCAAGAATTAAGAGCTTGCACAGACGGAAATGCTTCTCTGGATGTAAGCCCATCCTACAGAGTGATCCAGATTGTACTGAAGAATTGCATTATATAGGCCAATAGCTTACCATTTTTGCTTGTGGGTATTCCCCCCTGCCCAATATGTACTTTAAAAATAATTTTAAATAGAGAACAGAGTTCCCTGTAATGTAAAGTCAAAATAAGTTGTAGGGTGTACATTTTTCTCCTGAAAATGAGAGCCTCCAATGGAGGGGTCCCAGTACTATCTGAGAGTTTTCTGCAGGCTCTGGGTTCTGGTCCCTGCATAAGCATAACCCTTGCATAGGTGGCCCCCTGATCACTTGTAAAATCTTAGCCCGGTTGGGTTGAAAGGCTTAACAATTCTTAAGCATTACAAGAAGGAGCTTCCCATCTTGCAAGCTCTACACACACACAGGCAATTGGAAGCAGGGGTAGGCAGACTTCTGGCTTGCTGGATCAGGTGGGAGGGATAAAAATGCTAGTGCTATGGATAAATCATCCCTTCCCATGAAACAGAAGCTGGATTCCACACCCAATTTGCAATTTCACATCATTTCTGCAAGTTGGATGATCTGGGTTACAGGCCAGGATCAACTGATGGATCTCAAGGTGATTGGCAGCACACCAGTGGTGTTCTAACTCCCAATTTCCTATCCGTGATAATAATCTGTTAGTTCAGATCTCTAACCATGCAACCACACCCCAAACCGGTTTCTTTAATTCTAAACAAAGATGATCTCCATATCTGTGGAGGACGCCAGGGCTCCTGCCCTCAGGCACCTTTCAGGTACCTGGAAGGCACCTTTCAGAACCAGCTAGCTGGCTGAAGCTGCACGGGAATGTGTTCCCAGCTCAAGACTTCCCAGGGCCTTTTCTTGGGTGCCCTCTATTTTCTTTGCCGTACTCTGTTAGCTAATAGGAAACGTTCTGCACACACATGCAATTGCTTGCATGATATGTGTCAGAGGCAAAATCCAACCCTTCTAGGTGTGCAGATCTAATTGAAGGAGGAAAACATCCAAATGTTTTACATCCTCATGAGCAGTACTGCTTAAGAGGACTTAATTCTCCTGGACCGTTTTTCTTGGCACAGCCAGTCAAGGTGAAGAGTTGAAGCAGGAGGCCGAGTGGGAGGCCCAGTGAACTCCTGTGAGCTCGTGACCTTACGGCATGTTCACTTTTTACCATTTAAGAGGAGATGATAGGAAAACATGAACTCCTTTGACCCTTTGATTCTGTGATTAACCTTTAGCAGGAGATTACGGGCCTCTCATGCAAAACCATTTACCTTTTGCTAACCTCCCTTTTCTGATGGCTACTCTGCCCTTTTCCAAGGGTGGGGAAAGGTTTGACTCATTCAGATGAAGTGCCTCCTCTAAATTATTTGAAGAAGAGAGTGATGTGGTCATATCAGTCAAACGAAAGCCCTCACATGCTTACACTACAGTAAATAAAAAGATGGTTCGGAGCAACCTGTGACACAATTAGCATAGTATGCGGTTTGGCTCTAAAAAGAAGGAAGGATTGGTGAATGGGGTGGTGCAATTTAGTGTCCTGCAACGGGGGAGGGGGGGACCCAATGGCCCCTTCCAACTCTTACTATTCTATGATTCCAAGAATAAAGGGAGGAGGCAGGATGGGAGGAAAGTTCACCAGAGAGGTCCGCCTGGCACCGTCGTTATTTGTTTTTCAGCGCCAGGTGAGGACCTTTTTATTCAAACATTTTAATTGTTAATATCATTTATTTATTTATTTATTTATTTATTTATTGGCCAGGTCGACTCAAATTATATTGTTTTTATATTGTTTTTATTTATTTATTTATTATTGTGAGCCGCCCCAAGGCTTCGGCGAATGGGGCGGCAGAGAAGCTTTCTAAATAAATAAGTTACCATATTGCTGTTGCTTTCAATTAATCGTCAATGACGCATTTCAGATAGGCATCCCGTCTTGTCTTAAATGTATGTAATGCATTCCTTCAGATATGTGGTGTACATTGTTAGGCTGCAGCTGCAGGATTCCAGATGTTTTGCCCAGCCAGCATGGCCAATGGTCAGGGATAAAGGGATGTTCCACATACCTGACTCCCTCCCGCACTCTTTCAGATTGAGCAAAGAGTTTAAACATCCAAGCCTCTAATACTATTGCGTAGCAAATAAATCTGCTCACTGAATTTGAAAGAGGTGGACAGTATTTGGGGCACATCGATTGTTTCACTTGATGCTTTGGATTGGTCCAGCTTGTCTGCCTAGCCTAGAAGATTATTGTGTTTGGCTTCCCCATTTTACTTGTAGAACTTTTACTTCTGGGACCAACGTATGTACAGAGTCTCTCTCTTTTCTTGCATCCCGTGTGGCAGAGATTCAGCACCAGCTCTCCATGGTGCATCATGGCATAGCGGGATTCAGTCTCTTCATAGGACTCAAGGGGTCCAAGGAAGAGCTGGGACTAGAAGCCAAGAACTACTTCATCTACCGGCACAACGACCTGGATGAAGCGTAAGTCAGAGCCTTGTTGCCATAGATGAGAAATGTGTACTTTTCACATTTGACCTTTAGGGGTATACAAGACTGTGTGGCCCATTGAAGTCACTTGCAGATGTGTCCCAAGTGATCCTTACATGAGCCCATGTCAGCAAAACTTTGGGAAATTTTGGGGTGCAGTTGGCACAATTAGGGGAGGAGGAGCACTCTCTCTCTACTCTGGTCACATGTAGGATAGCCAGCTTGGCATTGCCAAAAATTATCAATAAAGGGGATGCAAATTTGCATAAACTGCATAAAATTACTCAACACTGTGAGGGTGGAAAATATTTTTATGGTGGCACAAAGCTAAAGTGAGCCATCTTCCCCAACAGGGTACCTTTCGAATATTTAGGACCAGGACTCCCAAAATCCCAGATGCCCCCAAAAATCTGGAGGGCACCCAAGTTGCAGAAGGCTGTAACAGTGCCGTCTGGGTTGAAAGAGCTTTGGGCACAGTCCTGGGCAGTTCTAGGTATTTATTTATTTAAAGTTTATTTATTTAAAGTTTTTATATGCCGGACCCTTGCTATATAGCCTCAGGATGGCTCACAAAGGAAAGGTCCACTGGAAAGATCTGACCCACCAGACAAAACAACACACAGATTTTCACTTGCTAATGTGTGTGCATTAATGTATCTCTGAACACTGCCTCCACAGGGCATTCCTATTTGTAAAAAGGGATATGAACAGAGGAGACAATGGCATACGATTTCATAAAATAAACACTAAAGCAGAAAGATCTGGGGGAGGAGCGCCAGGAGATGGGCAAAAAGCTAGCTAACTGAGGGGGATTACATGCAACAGCCATAAGCATAAGTGCCCATGGAAAGGAGTTGGCACCTGAAAGATCCAGGACTCCACATGAAACATTTGGGGCTCTAACCCCTAGCAGGCCAGCCTCTACCATCACCTCTGCTTTGGTCTGATCCAGCAGGGCTGCTCCAATGAAAGGGGGAAAGGGGGCAGATGCAAAGTTAGCTCACACAAGGGGCAAATCAACAGGGGATTAGTAATGTTTGGCTCGGTTCCTCTAAGTCTTGTCCACAGCACCAGCTCTGTAGGAAAAAAATCTTCAGTGACCTTACATCAGTGAATAGCGTCCTGGAAAAGAACTCTATGGTAGCACCAAGCTCCATTATATCTCACTTAGATGGCAGTGCAGATGCAACATGTTTGGGACTGGTGGATCCAGACTGAATTTGCGGGTCAATTTCTCCACGTTCAACACCTAATCAGGCAAATCATGAAATACCATCTGGACATACATCACTGCTCTAATATGTTCTTTCCCCTCTCTCTGAGCAGAATCTGAAGTCTTTTTCTTAGGCCCTGAGGGAACACAGTGCTAATTGCATCTTATACCAACAGTCATTTAAATAAAGACATTTAAAATGCTGACTTCACATTTTATCTTTAAGGCCATTTAAGGTGGCCTCATTGAAATGGAAAAGTTCGGGCAGAGTCTTATTTCTTGATAGGTACATTTCTTACTTTAATTCTTCACGAGAGACTGCTGCAAAGAATATCCCTTCACTGTACATCGGATGTCCATCAGCCAAGGATCCCCTGTGGGAGAAGAGATACCCAGGTATTGGTGCTGTTTGAGCAGGAAACACAGCTTTGTCAGTAGTAATAGTTGGAGGTGTGTAGTCGTGGTAATAGCATTTCTTGTTGTTTCAGTAGGATGAAAAAAATGGGAGAGAGACAGAATGAGGGCTCACTTGGGTGAAGAATCTTGCAGCAGGTTGGCCTTGGCTTCCAGGATCCTGTCAGGCCTGTGGACCAGCTCATACCAGGTTGCCATGGGCCCCTGGCCAGAGGGAGGAGGCATGATTTCAGATGGGATGTAGGTCAAATTCTGGACTGGACCAAAGAGGTAGGAAGAAAGGGAATCTGTGTTGTTGCCTGATGGGGCCAGCTGCCCAGTGTCAGCATCTGGGGCATAGGCGGCTGACAAGCATGCAGGAGCACTGGGATCCAGACAAGCAGGCTGTAGCACAAGGGTCAGTCCAAAGGCTCACTTGAACAGTTCAAAGGTCAGGGCTGGGGCCTGAAGCACAAGGCCCAGCCCACTCAAGAAGCAAGTGTGGTCAAACCAGGAGTCAAGGAACCAAGACAAACTGAGGGGAGCAGGTACCTTGTGGGCTGGAGCAAGATCACAGGCAGAATTGCAGGCGTGAAGCCCAAGAGTCCACAAACCAAGAGCTCTCCAGCTACTCAGCAAGCCCTTGTTGCCAAAGCCAAGAAGGGAAGAGCCAGTTCTGCCATAGCTTGTCCCCCAGGGCTCCCAGGTGGAGCTCAGGAGAGCTCTGGCAGCTGCAGTAGATCGGGGCAGTAACCCTGCAACTACCTGGGCTGCTATGTTGGTCCACAATCAGCAGGGGGAGCCCTGCAGCTGCCTTGGTCTTGACACCCCGGTCGCAAAGCTGCTTGTGGAAGAAGGCTGTATAGGACCCTTCTCAGGATTAGCTAAACATCTTCCGGCTGTGGGTTCAGTTGGACACAACTCCACCCTTGCCCTAAACAACTAGTCTGAGGTCTTGAAGACACACAGATACTCAACCACAGTGCCTCACAAACTTTCTACATAAGGGAAGCCTCTCTAAACCCTGTGCCCAACAGATGTGAGGCTGCAGCTCCCATAATCTCCCTGACAGCTGCCCAATGGCCAGGGGGGCTGGGGATAATGGGGCTTGTAGTCCAGTAGATCGCAAACATTGGGGAAAGCCCTTATAGGAGATTGTAACATGGTCTGTTTGCAGCAACTGTATCATGGAGATACACAACACATCATCTCTCTCTCAGGCAAGTCTGTTCTGACCATCCTGACTGCTGCAAAATATGAGTGGTTTGAGGAGTGGAAGGAAGAAAAGGTGACCAAGCGTGGGAAGGAGTATGAGAGCTTCAAAAGCAGCTTTGTGGAGAGCATCATGGAGAGCATCCTGAAATTTTACCCTCAGATCAAAGATAAGGTAGGAGCACTTCTGGGTACCCTCAAAGTGGCACAGCAAGAAGATACGCTTTTCTGCTGTCAAGAGGATGCCTGGTTTGGTATTTTGGGAATGACTTTGCATCACAGTCTGGTTTGGCAAACCTTAAGGACGCTGCCCCAGCTCCCTCCGGTCACATCCTTTTGAGAACAGCTGAGGAAACTCTGCTAATAGCTACCGCCAGCAAGCTCATAAGATCACTAGGATTTTGATCCTGAATCCTAGCTAATTATTTCTAGAATTGCATCTATAGGTCTACATTAGCACGTGGAGGTTTTATGAAGTTTAATGACCCATGAACCTGGAACCTGAATCTTTTCAGTGTGTAGCACCTTTCTTGAACCTAAGACCATTTGTTGGCATCTTCATATGCTGATGGTCCAGTCTCCTGGGCCCAGGTGTCGGGGCACACACAACTTAAATAGCCCAAGAAAGGGGTGGAGTCTTATGGACTTTGCATTTTTTCTTTAAAAATAAAAATGTTCGATATAGATGGATAATACATCCCAATAATGCTCTCCTGCCACTTAATCTGTGTCTTTTCCTGAACAGATCGAGCTTATTTCTGCAGGAACTCCTCTCACCAATTGCCACTACATCGGCTCTCCACGAGGAGAGATGTATGGGGCAGAAAACAGCATCTCTCGCCTCCAGGTAGAAGTCACAGCAACAGTGAGACCTCAGACGCCAGTTTCAAACCTGTACCTGACAGGTAAATGCTGACCAATCCCAAGCTTCCACAGCTTTCAGCCATTGTGTTTTATTTTTATTGGTTGTTGTTGCCCATCACATCTTGTGGGTGTAGAAGCCGCTGGAGTATTCTATAGCATGTGTTCAGAGAAAGGCAGAAGGGCTGTGCCTTTGAGCTGTAGGCAAAGTCTTAGGAGGATAAATTAACGAGTTGGGCATTGTTGGTCTGGAGAAAAGACCATTAAGAGGCTATGTAATGGCCTTCAGCAAGTATTTGAAGGATAGTTAGGTAGGGACAGCTGGACAGGGGAGGCAGGATTTTGTTTCCGTCTTGCTTGAGAGCATGTTATACCACAACAACAAGCAGCAAAGTTCTGTTATACAATGGCAGCCCATACAGCCATATTAAAGCCCTTCTGCATCCAAGAGGAAACGCTAGTAAATGGGCAAGAAGACCCCATCAATCAAGATTAGGTGTCTTGTCTCAAATTATTCATGATCTTCATCCCATTAATAGTCACCGGCCAAGTGCCCTTACAGGGGTGAAAGGAGTCGGGGAAAGAAGTGAGGGTTTCACTGAAGGTGAAAAGTCATAGTAGGCCTGTTCTCTGATGCTGTCAAGGCTTTTTAACAATCTGCAGCCATGCACAAAATGTCCAGTTCCATGGAAGAATAAACTGTTTCAAAAAATAATGACTGTAGTCCAAAATTCAAGCCATGCAAGAGTTGCATTGTTAACTGACGCAAAGATGGTTGATAATGGGAACAGAACCCTAAACCCTGATCCATTAACCAGAATCCATCATACTGGCCCAAACAGAACTCTAAAAGCATCCCTGCATATCTAGGATCCATACATGGAAGACAAGCCAAATCTATCACAAGGCAACTACTACTCATGGGATCATGATTCAAAATTAAGAACAGATCCAAATTCGAAGGGTAGATGAAAGCAGGTGGGCTACCTAAACCTTTTGCAAATGTAACTCGATTCTTGAAGCAATGAGGGGGCAGAGCTAAGATTGCTGGAGAAAAGAGTTGAAGCTTCAGTTCACTGCATAGGACTTGTGATTGCCCACCACTCTGCAATCGGTGTAGATAAGGAATAGTAGGAATGGCAGGAAATACAGAACTGATGCAAATGCATGCCGTTTTGCTGAAGTGGCAAAATTTGTACACTAGTTCACTGTTCTTGCAGGTAAGAGGGTACAGGGAAGTTAGCCCGGGGCACCATTAAGTCTGGTGGGCTTTAATTACAAATGCAAACATGCAGGAAAGTGCTACAAATCGTTTCAGTTTGCAAATCACTCAGAAATATCCAGTTTGCAACTGCAAACATGAACAGAAGCACATGCTTTCCAAACATCTTTGCAAATTCTTGAGCCTGGGTTTCTGCTCACAAAGTGTGCACTTTAAAGAACCACAACTTTTGAGAAACACAGAACTTCTTCTGGCTTGAGTTTGAATGAACAAAACAAAACAAAAACAGGTTACCCTTGAGAATAGGAGCAAATAAAGCTGAGCCTTCATGTGAGGATCAAAGAACTTCAGCAAGCTTGAACATCTTTGGTTCTTCTTGACCCTAATGGAAATATTTGACTAAAACGTTGCTCCATCTCCTATGACCAATTCACTAAAGCAGGAATGTCAAACTTTTCATCTCTAGGACTGGATTTAGTTTCTGAGATGTTCTTGGGGACTCCCTTTCAGTGCCAGTCACAGCTTCTGACAAAAGGGGGTGGAACCAAAGGCAAACGAGACTTGTCCAAATGCAAAAAAGCATATTTTAAATGAAAGCTTCTGCTGCTAGTAACGAAGAGAGGTTTCAGCATTTTAGTACATGGAAGAAAATGTGCAAAAGCTGAGAAAGATTTTCTCAGAGATTTCTCACATCAGGGTGACAAAAATCTTGCTGCCTTCTGGTAAGTGCAGACCTCACCATTGGGAAGAGGGCAGAGCAAAGACCACAAAGAGGCAGCGATGTCTTTGTTTTCTTCCAGGTCAGGATGTTTTCCTAGGTGGCTTCCCAGGAGCGCTTCATGGAGCCCTAGTCTGTGCTTCGGCCGTTCTGCAGCGCAACCTCTACATCGACTTTATGTGGCTAGAAAGAAAACTCAAAGCTAACAGCTTGAAAAAGAACAACTGAGTCTTCATGTCTTGCCTCGTTAAGGGGTCCTACTGCTCCTGTTTGCCGTAGGCCATGACTCCGAAGCTGCCTGGGTCCCGAATTCCCTTTCCCAGCAATGGATGATACCTGGTCCTGAGACTAGCCATATATGGGCCTAGGCCCACCTCTTAGGGCAGTTCCGCTTCAGAGACATTGCTGTGGGGCCAATGTTGTAATTTTGATGTGTAGTAGGCACATTGAGTGATTGTGCTAGGTTTGTCTTGATGTAAATGACGCTCCCACCTTCAACTAAATCAGAACCTCAGAGTCCTGCTGGATCAGAGCAAGGCTCCATCTAGTCCAGTTCACACAGTAGTGACTGGCTGCCCATGGGAAATTTAGGACACAAGTAGAACAGCACCCTCCGCCACATGTTCCCCAGCATGACCTACTGCCTCTGATACTGGAGGTAGCCATATAATCATCAAGATTAGTCGCCATTGATAAACTTCTCTTCCATGAATGTTTCTAATCCTCTTTTGAAGCCACTCAGATTGGTGGCCATCACTGCAGTAAACCAGGTTCTGAAATGACAGTTTGACGTTGGTTTGCAAACAACCCTTTGTGCTAACTGTGACTTGCTGTTCCGTCTGAATTCCCAGGCCATTTATCAAGCATGCTAAGAGACATGATCCAGATGGGAATGGATTTTTGAAACTGGGTCCTGAAGCCACTCAGAGCCATGGCTTGCCTGTTGTATCCTAAAGTGTGTGGGTTCTTAACTGTGATGGGGGGGGGGGGGGACATAGTCTGGAATGCTATCTGAGTGGAGCCACTCTGTGCATTCATGTGCAGTATCAGCAGTGGCTTACAGTGCGGTGTCTCCACCATAAGGCCAGACTTCAGATCAACAATGAACCATTCCAGCTTGGAGAGAGAGAGGAGATACCTGGGCCTTGTCATAGTTGTACTTTCAGCCTGTGGAATAGTCCTGATGAGGCCTGGCTGTATAAATGGCTCCATACCTGCATCTTAGTGAAGGCCAAGACTTGAAGTTGGCCAACTGCTCTCCAGCCAATTGCTGCCTCAAAGTGAGATTTCTACTTATCTCTAGCCTATCAAAGACAACTCGATCCTCTTACTATCAGTTCCTGGGGCTCCTCATCCTGCAGCTACTTGGTCTAATCTCCTTAGGCTGACTACACTCCATGGCTGACCAGCATGCCATCTATCATTACACTTAGCTCAATTTCTTATTGAAGTAAAGTAAACCATCACACCCCAGATTGAATTAATTGTATCTATGCTGGCTATTGCAGCAGCTTAGCTCAATTGGTTTAAAATCACATCTTCCCTTAAGCTGCGAACCATAAATATTTACACAACACTGGAATCAGTGATCACTCCCAAATCTATTTTAGACTATTCTACTTTACTAATTGCAGAATTTTGTCCCTTTATGACACTTGTGTCACTGTATTTGAACAGTAAATGACAATCTCCTTTTCCTGGACTGCATCATCGATGGGCACTTGGTTTTTAAAACTGGGTTTTGAGACAGGGAGAATATTGAAAGGACGTCCATGACATTATTCCCTGACACCATACATCAGGAACCTTCCAGATGCTGGTGGGTACCAAGTCCAGTCATCCCTGCCCTGAAGTTCACCAACATCTGGAGGATCACACACTCCATACCTCTATGATGGGTAGACCAAAGAGTAAGAAATACCCACTTCCTGTCTCATGGTTGTGTCAGCAACAACTTTGCATCCCTGCATGCTTACATTTTTTCCTTAACTCATTCAAGAGGTCTTATACCAGGGAATGAAACATGAGTGAGGTTTATTTTGTTCCAACTCATCCGTCACTACAACTTTTTACAAATCCTTTAAAGAATAAAATAGGTGGTTTTCAGAAGTAAAGACACACTTGCTTTTCTCAATTTGTGAGTGCGCTTCCTATCATCTTTTGTGGAGTGGCACTGGAGAAATGCTTTTGAGCATTCCTTAATTTTATGCTGCTCATGCTTACTTCCATGGCTGAACTGGGGTCTCTTCTACACAGCAATGAGACTGAAAGATCAAAATAGTTTTCTCAACAAGGGGCAGAGTGGAGAGAAATACCACTTGTGGTCCAGTGCTAAGCCACCTCAGTCTTTCTGGTTTATGACTTAAGTTTAAAATGCACACTAGGCTTGGAGGGGCTGAAACCCAGAACCCACCCTAAAGAGAGAACGCCACAATGCAAGAGTGGACACCATGCTGCCGGTGGACTGCATGTTGCCCCATATCCCATACACCCCAGCACCACCACCACCACCACCACCACAATTCACAGCAGTGCCTAAAATAACTCATTTGCTAACCATGTTTGCCAAAAACAAACAAACCCTACCAGGGGATGCCTCCGTGCCCAAACATAACTTGTTTCCAGGCTGTTGTGATCTGCCCTGCTTTGCTGCCACAAACCAGCAGCAAGTCCCCTGCCTTCCTTACTGCGGATGCCACCAAATTCTGCACAACACCCACAGTGGAGGCGGCAAAATGACCCCAGGCCCTTTGAGGTTGCCCACCTCTGCATAATACTTCTACGTTCCCCTTCAAGACCAATGTGGGTTTGCCTCTTTGCTAAGGCCCAGCCGGACCTTCCTCTGCCTCCCAGCAGTATCTCTCTGAGGTGAATCACCCACACCTCCGCACATAAAAACCAGTATCAGATCTCTTTAAGGCTATCAGTTAAGGGCCAAATTAGATGCCAGATTTTTTTAAAATAACACCGGCCCGTTCCCATGCCAATGGGAATGTTGTCACTAAGGCTAAGAAGGAATTATTCTTCCCCTCCCCAGACACTAAAATCCCAAAGAAAATCCCTTCACTGCACACTTACTACTAGTTCTACCTTTAATGGATCAGTTTCTTAATGATGCATTTAGTATCAAGTTAATCTGGTCCTGCTGTCCATTTCAGTAAAATGTGCTCTTCAATTCCTTCTGTCTTTTCCCTTCCCATCCTCTCCTGTGTTACAGCTGCGAAGAAGACCAGCAGCTCTTTCCTGCTTTTAACTTGCCACAGTTATGCCTGAACTGAGTCAACTCCAATTAGTCTTTAAGTGTTAGTCTTAAGGCAGCTGGTTACAGTCTATCAAGCTATAGCTGAGGTTCAGACATGATGATCAAGCGCACTCAACTGAAAACAGAGGGGGGAACTTTCCGTCTGTTTGTGGAGAAAAAGGGAAGTCCATGCGCTCAAGACTCGTGTGCCTAACATGTAGCCACTGTGTCTGCCTGCATCTGAACGAAATCAGGGCCTGAGGTAACCTGGTTCCTGCTGACGGTCACAGTGCTAGGAGGCCATCCTGCTGCTAGGTCTGTGCATTCCCGCCAGAGAAACAGCAAATGCAGAGGGCTGAGGGGACACAAAGCAAAGTTTCAATTTCCAGAGGCCAACAGACACCCCCAGATGAAGCCCTTAAAAAAGGCTAGGGGCTTGCTACTGTTGGGAAAATTTGGATAAATCCTGGCAGAAAAGCGTTGCTCATGTGTGCTTTTGTGATATAAAACCAGACCTGCACTCTTTCTCAAAAGCACCAGCTTTCCAAGCCAAGTCACTGTTTGATATTGTTGTTAGATTAAGAAAATGGCACTCCCTCCCCCTCCTCTTCTCCCCTCTTGCTGTAAACCAGAGCAGACAAGCCATTCAGTGAATACACAATCGCTGCTACCATGTTGCTGCATAGTCCCTGCAGGAATTCACAGTTTACCAGGAAGTATTTAGTTAGCTAGCCCAGAGCCTTCCCGCACTACAGCGAATCAGAAAGGTGCTCAGGGTTTGAGCCTTCCTAATAATGGAATGTAACAAATGAGCTTACGATTTCAGGGAAGATTTCTTAATAGCTTGAAGCTACATGTCTAAGCAGACCCAGAGATGGGTTCAAGTTTCTGGAATTTACTCAACTGAAATGTCAAGACACTGCAATTCGAAATATTGTCACTTGTATGTTTGGCTGATCTTCCTGATCTGTTCTGTATATGATGACCTGAGAATTTCATTGTAATGTCTGCATTCTGTCATCAATTGCTCTGTCCCTGTGTATGTGACCGGGAGAGTATAAAATGCTCTGTACTGGGCTATGTTTGACCTCTCCTTTGGGTTTTGAGCATATGTGTGATTTCCTCCCATGTTTTCCTCTGCCGGATGACACAGGGATCTGCCCTGTGATTATTCAAGATTATTCTTACCTAGCAAAGGTTATGGTGTATGCAGATACTTTTGCTTTTCAGAGCCTCCATCTCAGGTGCTGCCCTCTTGAGGTTTGGTGACGGCCATTAGGAGAAAAGAATGCCAGCACAACCCCCAGAAACAAGCTCTGTAGGGCCAAGTAGGGTCACACGCTTTTGTCCCTGGGGTGGATGCCTGTTAGGAACTGTTGGAAAGTCCCTGGCTCCTAGTTTATTTATTATTCATTTACTTAGAAATTTGTATGCCGCCCCTTGCAACAAGCCTCGGGGCGGCTCACAACCACAAATAAAACATCCAAAGAACATTAAAAACTAACATTAAAAACTGGCCCATCTCGAGGTAAAAATAAAAATACAATAAATAAAAAAGTAAACAAATATAAATTAACAATTAAAATAACTTTTAATTAAAAAGGTCTTTGCCAGGCACCGAAAAACAAATAACAACGGCGCCAGGCGAACCTCTCTGGGGAGCGCGTTCCATAGGTGGGGCGCCACCACAGAGAAGGCCCTCCTCCGGGTGCTTACCCTCCTTATTTCCCTAATGGAGGGCTCCCGGAGAAGAGCATCTACTGCTGATCATAGGGGGTGGGAGGGCAGATCTGAACAGCCACGGATCTGAACCCATGGAGACACTAGTGAGGTTAACTGTCTAGCCCACAGGCCTTCAGTGTTACAATTTCTGCTCCATATTCCTGAGCTCTAAAGAAGATTCAGCATTATTGTTTAACAGCACCAGCTACATCGTGCCTACTCAGAAGTGAAACTCGCTGAGTTCAAGGAAGCTTACACCTAAGTAATGAGGGCAGCCAAAGCAATTTTACCCATCATGTATTTATTCTACATACTGCTGGGAAGTAATGCCTGATGAATCACATGAGGGCTCAGCCTGAGTTTACAGTCATATCATAATCATTGTTAGGAGTGGCATTTTTATAACATTTTATTTCCTTCCTTTCTCTTTCTTTTCTGGTCCATGCGTGGGGGAGATCCCAAGCCCTTGCTGATACAACAAAGTTGCTGTTGCCAGAGCCTTGCAAACTTGCTCTTTACCTAATGTTTTCCACCTTTTATTGAAACCCTAAAAGGCAGGGATAGGCAACTGCCAGATGATTTGGACTACCACACCTACCAGCCACAGCCTGGATGGCCAATTGCTGGGGATTGTGGGAGCTGTCATCCAAAACATCTGGAGGGCTCCAGGCTGCCTAGCCTAACTCTGCTAAATGATTTAAACTTTAATGAGGAAATAGCAGGAGAGAATTCATCAGTCACTGCATGCCAGGAATTAGTGCTTTCTGGAGGGATCATGTCCCTTGGCATTTGCCCATGGGAGGACCCACAGCTCAGCGGCAAAGCACACGCGGTGCATAGCAAGGTCCTAGGCTCGGCCTCTAACAAGTCCAGTTCAATAAGGAAAGGAGAGTCAGGCTGCAGGTATCAGGAAAGCTGTCCATGGAAGGCACTCTGCCAGTCAGAGCAGACAGCACTGGGCTAAATGGACAAGTGCCATAAGCCAGCTTTATTTATTGTATTTATATCCTGCCTTTGTTCCTTTCCTTTCAAGAAATTCAAGGCAGCTTACGTGATTCTCCCCCTCTCCATCTCATCCTCATAACAACCACCCTGTAAAGTCGGTTGAGCTGAGAGTCTGACTGTCCCAACGCCTCCCAGAGAGCGGCATGGCTGAGTGGGGACGAGAACCCTGCATCCGATCCCTGCACTCTTCGCCACTACGCCGACCTTTATGCCATTGCTGGGGCATATATTCCAGGCATGCCTCCCTGTGTGTGAGGAGGGGTGGGGTGCTAGATCACACGGGGAGCCGACGTGCGAGAGCCGCAGCCCACCTGCTCCGACGCAGGGATGGGGTTGGGCTGATGCTCTGCAAGCTGGCAGCAGCAGTGGGGCCGGCGTGTGCAGCCCTGCTTTTCCTGTCCCACAAAGCTGTGCCCAAACGACACGGCTGGCTCCGGGGGCCTTTCAGCAAGACACCCTCCATGCAGCCCCTTTTCACAGCCGCGTCTTTCCAGCTGCTACCGCACTTCCTGTTTTCCCTCAAATGCTCCCTGGACAGCGGCCCTTACGCCTTCCTTCACACCAGCGCCACTAAAAAGGCAGGTGAGCAAGGAAGGGGCAAGGTGAAGAGGAGGGGCATCTCTGGAGGGCGGCTCCAGTGGGGTGCTTGAATGCACATCCTATCTGCGCAGAAATCCCCTCCAGCTGTTCTCGTTTACACACAGCCGGCCGGCCACACACCTGCTTGAACAAAGACTCTTGATTCTTTCCTGTTCACATCAGAGTCATCTCAGGAGCTAAGAAAACCGAACAGCCCGTTTTTCAACCAAAGGAGGAAAAGCAGGACCGAGAGATTGTTTGCCTCAGCTTCTCCATGTGGCACCATTCAAATGTGTTGGACTACCTGTCCCAGCATAATCCTGAGCAAGCTTGGCGGAAGGCTGGGGAAGATGGGAGTTGTAGCTCCCCACAGGTTTAGGACAAGCTTTTCAAAGCACAGTGCCCTGGGAAATGTGCGCGGCACCCTTTCTCACCCCCACCCGCCCTCGTTCTCTGGGAGAAACCACAACCCAGTGGGAGAGCAGCAGTTTCGCCTATGGGAGGCCCCAAGTTCCAACCCTGGTACCACCAGGTTAAAAAGATCCATTCCCAGGGGGTGCGAAAGGCCCTCTCTCTGCCTGAGACCTTGACAAGAGGCGGCAACTGCCACCCCAGCCAGGGTAGAAAGCCTCAGGCCAGTTGGATTAAAGGGCCCCTTCCCTCACCAGCAGCAGCCGTACCAGCGAGCTGAGATGGAGGCATTAATTCCCTGTTCCTTTTCCCTCCTTGTTCCTTCATCTTTGCGTGTGGAGTCTTTGTAGACAGGGCACCCGCCGGCAGCAAGGGCCTTCCTTCATCACTTTTCTGTAAGCTCTTCTGGCAGCCTTTTTGGCTGAGAAGCAACAGAACCCGTCTTCAAATATAGGGATAACCCAAGCTGGTATAAGGCAACTCAGGTCCTTCCTTTCCTTAATTACATGGAAATTTTGTTTCATAGTGTGTGTAAAATGGCCCAGATTAATGGATTTCTATATTAAGGTAAAGGTAAAGGTTTCCCCTTGACATTACGTCCAGTCATGCCTGACTCTCGGGGGCGGTGCTCATCTCCGTTTCCTAGCCGAGGGAGCCGGCGTTTGTCCGCAGACAGTCTCCATGGTCATGTGGCCGGCATGACTAAACACCGAAGTGCACGGAACGCTGTTACCTTCCCACCGAAGTGAAACCTTTTTATCTACTTGCATTTGCATGCTTTCAAACTGCAAGGTTGGCAGGAACTGGGACAGCACACGGGAGCTCACCCCGTGTGCAGATTCGAACCGGCGACCTTTCAGTCTACCAGCCCAGCAGCACAGCGGTTTAAACCACTGCGCCATCTGCAGTCCCATTTTATAATATAATTTCTATATTATAAAAGGCAATATTTGTGATGTTTGATTCATGTCCTAATTAAACAGGACACGAATTACCTTTCGTTCCCACCCTCTAGTGAGTCATAGCAGAGCTAAGCAGGGCAAAGATTATATAATGTGTGTGCGCGCACATATATCAGGTGCTTCGAAATACTCAGCACTGTTGGTGCCAGGCTATTGTGGGACAGCCGGGCAGTTTTTCAGCATGTCACACAGAGGAAAGAACAGGGCTTTGCTGATTGTCAACTGTGAATTCCACAGCAGACGGTCCTCCGAGGAGCCTCAATCAAGACCAGGGGCTAAGAGGGAAGCAAAAAGGCTTTTTAAGGCATTATCCAAGTGCAACTATGCTGTAAAAGTGCACTATGATTTGACAGCTAAGGAAATAGAAGACATTTATGAGGAAGGTATGCCAATTACTTTGTCTCCTTCATGTTCAACAAATGGGGACCTGACCAGAGGAGAGCAGTCAGGACGGTGAGAAAGGGAGTGGTTGAAAACCAAGTCTTGGTTGAAAGAGCTACAGCTCGGCCATCAGGAGAAACATCCTAGCAATACGAACTCTGATACTCTTAGGCTCATCAGTATTTCTGAGATTGTGAGAATACAAAGGACTGGGGGAGGGCTATGGAGAACTCTCATCCCCAGGTGGGCTCACCTACTGCCCAGGAAGGCATCCCCATCATGGGCTACACTCAATAGGGCTGGTGGAAGTTGAAAGACCAAGCCCCCCACCCCTGCCTTAGGGGGACAGAAAGGACTGTTCTATTTTGGTATACCTTTAATGAAGGCTTAATAGATTATGACATAGTTATAGTACAGAAGGAAGTTCCACTGTATTCACAGTAGAGCTTTCATTTTTATAAGATTGCAAACTTGCTGCCTTTTTGGCTGAACTCCCATGTACATTCACCTGGGAACTCGGAGGGATTTATCTCTGTACTGGATTGTATTGTTCAACTATCAGTCTGTAGGCTGCTTTAATTGATCCTTCTTCTGTTCTTTTGTCATTGTTAGTATTTTTAAAAAACAAATACATTTTACCCTTGATTGTAAAATACTTTGGTATTTCAATGACAGGCAGAAGATGCATTTGGATAATAGAATAATAAAAACAACTCTCTTGTGCCTTTGCAGAATGCAATGCAGAACACGGGGACTGTTTCGTAAGTATCATTTCCAGTCATGGAACAGAAGGGAGCATATTTGATTGTGAAGGACAACCTGTTCAGCTCACACGGATTTTCAACATATTATCACCTCGGAGAAGTCATAACTTGGTGGGAAAGCCCAAAATCTTCTTCATTCAGGTAAAAGGGGGAGCGCAAGCTTAAAATTTCAGTACATGCTTTTAACAGTCAGTGATGAGAAAATTCAGCTCATCTTCTCTCGCTTGTAAGATTCCCGGCATTTCTGCTGCAAGCAGAGAGATGTGTTTGTTATATCCAGCGCTTTTTTTGTCATGGAATGCACCAGAACGGAGTTCTGGCACCTTTTTTCAACAGATTTCCCAAGTTTTAAAAATAACTTTTGAAAATTTGATGTTTGGTCCACGTGGATTTGAATCACCCTGTCAAGTGTAGCAGGTCAGCAGCAAAATCATTAAAACGGTGCATGCGGGCTGCTTGTGTGTCAAATCCGATGCATGCATACTTCGTCTGCACTGGTTGTGATGGTGCTGCTTGGCTTGTGGTACTGCTCGGCTTGTGATTGGTCATGTGGCCGCGTGTTGAGTGCATACGGCATGCGGTGACCGTTATGTTTCATTACACAACTGACGTGTGCGGGTGTGTGTCCAGTGAGTGACTACATGCAAAAGATAAATAATTTCATGAGTTCTGGTACCTTTTTTCTTACAAAAAAAGCACTGGTTATATCCCAGTTCTCAAACTCAACAACAGTGTAACCAAGAGAGGCACACAGGGCAGACTTCTGCAGTCTCTACCCTGTCTGCTGCTTTGTTCTGGACACAATGCTGTGCTGCAATGTTTTAGAGTGTGTGCGGCTATGGCTGTTCCTTCAGATCAGGGTTCCAGCCAGCCAGCTATGCCCTCTCTCTTTTCATTCTCCACTCTCCTGCCTGTTTTCCATCCCCTCTCTAGAGCCAACATTCTTTGGTGGCTGAAATTGTTCCATTCCCTGTGATCCTTCATGTTTTCAGGATGGTTCAAAACTACTTGTAACCATTAGCGGGGAATTGTCGGGATGGCAGCCAGTGACAAGTGGGGTCCCCCAGGGCTCTGTCCTGGGGCCAATCCTGTTTAATCTTTTCATTAACGACATGGAAGAAGGGGTGAACAGTCTGCTGATCAAATTCGCAGACGACACTAAAACTGGAGCAGTGGCCACAACTGAGGAGCAGGTACTCCAGATCCAAAAGGATCTGGACAGACTATGGAAGTGGGCAGGAGACAACAGGATGGCGGTCAATGTGGATAAGTGCAAGGTCTTGCACTTGGGGCATAGGAATAGCTGTCATAAGTACAGGTTAGGTGACAAGTGGCTGGAGAGCAGCACTTGTGAAAGGGACCTCGGGGTGCTGGTTGACTGCAGGCTAAACATGAGTCAGCAGTGTGATGCGGTGGTCAAGAGAGCGATTGCCACCCTTGGTTGCATAGCCAGAAGTGTGGCTTCTAGATCAAGAGAGGTATTACTACCACTCTACACGACTCTGGTGAGCCCGCAACTGGAGTATTGTGTTCAGTTTTGGGCCCCTCATTACAGAAAGGATATAGCCAGGTTGGAGTCAGTGCAGCGTAGGGCCACAAGGATGGTGGCCGGTTTGCAGGGGATGCCATATGAGGCAAGACTGAGGGAACTGGGTCTCTTCAGCTTGGAGGAGACTCAGAGGGGATATGTTGGCGACGTACAGGTATGTAAGGGGGTGTCACATGCAGATGGGTAGAGACCTGTTCTCCCCTGCAGAGGAAGGCAGGACGCGCTCCAATGGAGCAAAGCTCAGGGAACCCAGGTTCCATTTGGATGCCAGGAAGCACTTCCTGACAGTTAGGACCCCGAGGGCGTGGAATGGGCTTCCACGAGAGGTCGTTGAGGCCCCATTCGTGAGGGTGTTCAAAGACAGGCTGGACATGCACATGGTGGGCATGTCGTGAGCGGAGCCGGCTGGTGCCGGAGGTCAGACTTGATGGCCCAGGAGGTCCCTTCTGACTCGCTCTGTTTCTATGTTACTTGTGCCTGCGGGTGGCATGTTATACATACGAAGAATGGTTGTGAGAAGGAGTGTGTGAATAGAGGAGTTGCAATTGCTTAATAGCAGAGCAATGCTTTTCAGGCCAAAGGTCCCAGACTCAATCGGCAGCATCTCCATGTAGGCTAGGAAATGACCTTGTGTGAACCCCCCGGAATGGCTGCTACTAGCCAGTGCTGGCAATATAGCAGGGTCCCGGGCTCCGGTGTGCATCGCGTGTGCAGGTGTGTTGGTACATTGTGTGTGAATGCATGCGCTGCAGAGGGAGTGGTCCCACCCAAATTTTGCAGTGGGCTAGAAGTTGGACACCTTCTAGCTGAAAGCCAGTGGGGAAGAGTTTGCAACACTCCACGGAGAGAGTAAGCATGAACTAGTGGAGGTCGGTTCAAAGGGCTAGGAAACAGGCACAGAGGGCTAGGAAAAATGCATGTTACTTCTTTAAAGTGCTTGGTGGGTTGGCAACGGATGTCCTATATGCAGCCAGTGGCTAGTCATGACCACAATGCACCATCTGTGATTGTGCTGGAAAGCTTGTGGGCAATTAGCCGGATGAGGTGTGTGATCTTCCAAAAGGCTGAGAGTGTGTGATGGAGAAGAAGCAGGAACCAATTTTATGTTGCTCCCAGGACCTCTTGAAAAATCTCTATTTCAGGAGGGTTGCTTGATTTTTATTTATTTTTTAACACTTTTATATACCATCACAATAGCCTCATGGCTCTCTGAACAGTTTAAGGTTTGATTAACCAGCCACTGTTTTTAGAGACATCTGCTTTAATATAGTGCTTCATTCTTATCATTTTACCTTTTTGTTATTTTAAATTACACAGTTTGATGGCTTTTTGGCAGATAATAGATAAATGTTAATAATAAACTCCAAGGTTTTTCCTCGAAATGGAAAGCAGCCTTTGGGCTGAAAATAGTTTGTCCACTCCTGCTTTCAGGTGTCATGAGACTGTTAACAAAACTAGCAGTTACTAGCTTCCTGGAATTGGCAAATTAGATCAGCAAAAAGCTGCACTGACGCATTAGGCTGCAATTCCTAGTTGGGAATAAGCCCCATTTAAGTGAGTGGGACGTATATGCAAGGGGGATAGCCCCATCTGCCATTTTAATCCAGTGGGTCAAAGCAAATTTCACCCAAATGCACGAAACCCAACCCAGTGAAACCCGCATGCAGGAACTCCACCTTCACCAAAAAACCGTATGCCAGGTTTCAGTTCTAGAGCGTGCACATGAATGATTCAGAAGTCAAAGTGTCAGGGAAGTACGCCACTTCTGCCTGTTTCCTGTAAGAGACTGGCCTGCCTTCCACACCGAGGAATTCCCAGCTCTGCATGACTCTTGGTGAGCCATGTGATGCCCTGCATGCTTTGACCCACACCGATGGCTGACTCACGACGGCAGAGAAATTCCCACACACAGCAAGGCCGCATCTAGCTTGACCCTGAATGGAGCTCAGCAACAGACTGCAGGCTGGTCAGGCTCAAGCAGTCACATGTCTGGGTTACTCATGCTCCAGAAAAGGGAAGAGACAATCCATGTGAGAGGGCAAAGGATTCAGACAAGCTTTCTCTGGCTATGCACACCACACAGGGGGCTGCTGTCGGGAGCCCATACAAGGTGGCTCAACAGCTGTCGCACTCACTCTGTTTTCAAGGCCTGCCGAGGAACAAGCATTGAGTATGGTGTAGACCTGCAGATGGACAGCCCAGGCCTGGAGACAGGAGGCACTGAGCCACAGACGGACTGTTTCTCACACTATCTCTCCATCCCTGACAACACTGCAGTCATGTTTTCTTGCAGTCCAGGTATGTAAATCTAACAAGCACACCCTTTGTGTGTTTACTCTGAAACAAATTCCACCAGGTACGCCCATGCAAGTTGTGAGACTGCTGCCAAAAAATTATCATTATTACATTCTCAAATGTTTTTTTTTTCCCTGGAGCTTGATGTAATTTAAGTTTTTAGAGAAGTAGAGGAAAATCCTGAGAATAGCTTGTTTGAGGCACAGAGAAGGCAGCTGGTCAGACAGAATGGCTTCTCATTGGATTGATCTCTGCTTGCAATTAAGCATATTCAAAGGCAGGTGGAGGGAGAAATCAGATATATGTGATGGGCAAAAATATACTTCAACTTATACAGCAACTTTTGAGCTTCACCTTACCCATGTGCAAACCAGTCTGAGCAGCTAAAGCACATTTCAGGAGCAACAACAGCTCTAGGTATATCCTTAAGTTCTCCTAGATTCAGTGAGGGTCAGTCCAGGTGCAGCCTCTGCTTTTTATTTAGTTCTCAACAGCAGCCGTGAGCAGACTTCTGGCTTACAGGATCTCCTTTACTCTTTCCTAGAACTCCGAAGTCCACCTCCTACAGGCGCATGCAAAATAGTGGCGCAGGCTGGTGGACATCCACTGAGAAGGAAGACGCAGGCTACCTCTGTTTGCTCATGTTCAGCCCAGTGCCCAATCTGAGCTCTCAAGTTCTTTCACACAAAAATGCAGCACTACCCCCTTGTTATTTTCAACATTGCAGGAGAGTTAAACGAGCTTCTTTGTTGCCGCTGTTAGACAATTGGGGCTCAAAAAAATCAGTGTATCTGCCGTAACGTACTCCTTTGTTACAAACTGGCTGTGCCTAAGGGCAGACAGGCACCCACACAGAGAGGGCAAAATCCATCTATGATTTGTCTTCAGTGAAGGGTTGCTATTATACAGCAGAAAACCTGAGTTTGCTTCCATTGCACCATCTGTGAGGAAACACAACCCAATTCTGGCCCTGTGATCCCAATATAGACA
This sequence comes from Varanus salvator macromaculatus, assembly GCA_023646645.1. Classification (NCBI taxonomy): domain Eukaryota; kingdom Metazoa; phylum Chordata; class Lepidosauria; order Squamata; family Varanidae; genus Varanus; species Varanus salvator. The sequence continues at coordinate 13,904,081 of JAIXND010000621.1, forward strand.
AATGTGGATGACTGCACAGCCAGAATTTACTAGAGTTAGTTCTGATGGACCAGGTCTGAAGGCTACAGCGAAATCTAGCTGGCAGGCACCAGTTCAACAGAGGTGAAACAGTGTCCTTAACTTATGTTTTCTGACATTGGCAGGCTATGTTTCCTTCATCAATCTGTGGGAATCCATGTTCCTCCGTGCCTTTTTGGACCTGCTCGAAGGAGAAGAACACCATTTTGAAGTTGCTCGTTTAATGACTCGAATTAGCTGGAAAGTTGCATTCTTCTGTGAAGCCAAAGGAAAATACCGAGGTGCTAAAGAGATGCCATGCTTTGTCATGAACATGGAGAGACCAGTTTACCCCTTCTCATCACAAGGATGACCAGCCTCCAGTGACCAGGGCTTGGACTGACTCTGCAGGAAGGAGGCACCAATCCTATTTCATGAGAAATGACTCTTGAACTGCGGAGTAACAGACTTGGATAGGCCACATTTCTATGCTGACAGCGATCCCCATGTTCCAAGGAGCAGCTCCACCATGTGAAATACATCATTGCCCAAAATAAGTCGCCAATAATTCCCAGTCTCCACTGGAAGATGAATGGCTGACACATTTGCTGTTGCTTCGCTCCGACTTTGACCATTTTAGGTTGTGTCTGGTGTAATCTTATACAACTTGAGAGGCAATCACTTTTCCTCCTCTGTGCTTGATTAGGTTAGATCCAAGTTGAGATATACTTTGAGTAGATCCCTTGAAATTTTCCAGACTACTGTACTCCTCTTAATTTCAGTGGGTTTACCCTAAGCATGACTAAGTCCGAAGCCAATCCACTCTTCCTTAATGATGCTAAGGTTAATTCTATAACACTATTGCCTAAATGCACAGCTTATTCCAGCACCAGGGAGAAGGGCTTTGTCGCCACCTGCTTTTATTTGCAAACTGGGTAGATGCAAGGGAATCCCTGGTGGAATGAAGTGCTTCTGCTCAAGTGTTTAGCCCACCATGACCTCTCTTGCAACCAACTCCAGTGCAATGCCATCAGGCCATTGACCCTGCTCTGTTCTATCAGGCAGTTTTGGGGGTCTTTCTCTGCCCATGAAGTTTTTTCTTCCTCCCTTCTTTCCTTGTACTTCTCTTGATATTGGGGGTTCCCTGAGCTGGCTGTCATCTTGTGCATGAATGGAGCCATTTTAGCTGTCTAAGGAACCAGACTTTGAAAATGAATGTCATTCATGTACAGTTCCAGGGGGCCCGTTCTGGCATTTGCCCCAACCCAGTCCTCTAGTGAAGCCCCCAAAAGCTTTGCTGAAATGGAATTGGGTCCTGAGGTTGGAAGAAGGTTCTCCACCCTGGTTACAAATAATCTGTTCCTGCAGCAGGTTACTCTACGTACCTTGATCTGTAATTCCAATTTGCATTTGCCTTAACTTCTTGTTTACCAGGGATAGTTCATACTTTCTTCTAGTTGTCACTGATAAATCTTACTCTCTATTTTCCTCCTTTTAGATAGCAAACTAACACAATTTTAACAAGGCTATTGCCAACATGGTCACTTTTCAGGGTGCATCTCCCTGTATTATTTCATAAAGCACAATGTATAGTGACCTTTCAAACACAGAAGGGGAAAATGTCAGCCCAAAACATTTTACTTGTTCACATTTTGTTTACCTGGATTTTTTACATGTGACTTTTCCAAACTTAGGCCCTCCAGAAGTTCTGGACTACAAATTGCAGTATCTCCTTGTAGCATTGTCAATAGAAAGCATGATGGGAGTTGCAGTCCAAAACATTTGGTGGGGGATCGAGGCTGGGGAAGGAAGATGAAATGCAACAGAGCAAAACACCCATTAAATGTTAGGGAGCCAAATTGCCACTGGTGCCTTCTGCTCCTTTGCCAAGCTGGGGCTGGTCTCCTTTTCCCTTAACAAAACCAACAAAGAGGGAAAAGATGGGAATGAGCAGCCCCAAGCTGTTTTCTGCTTAAATGACCACATTGCTTCTTGACCTCATGTATACCTCTAAGACCGTTGTCAGATGTAAGGTGCAGCTGGAGTGGCCATACACCCTACTTTATAGAGGACAACCCTCTAATGTTTTGTATACTTTTAATTATGTTGTAAGCCGCCCCGAAGCTTGGTTGCTATGGGGCGGCCTATAAATTTTTAAATAAATAAATAAATGGCATCCTCTATTAATAGGGTTGTGCAGGTGGAGCTCCGTTTAAAGATGAAGAGCCCATAAGCTGGTGACCAGGGTGCCTTGAAGCTAAGAAGGCCCACAGGCTACCTGGTTAGTCTTCCTGCTATAGTGAGATGTGCATTTCTCTTTAGAGTCATTATTTTGAAATTTGTACCCACACCTATAAATTAACAATATGCAAATCTGTGTCTTCTGTCAGCAACAAGTTATGCACCCTTGTGTAGACCCTCTGCATGTAACCAGGAAGCCTTCTGGTGTATCCCAGAGGGCATGAAGGAATCTTGCACCCAGGTCACAAGGCATAACCCATGAATGGAGGCCGGGGCCCGCCCTCTCAGCTCCTTCCCCTCTCCACATGTTCAGCGCAACCTCAGTGGAAATCATCTGCACAGCCAACAGAAATGTGTGACGCATGTGTGCATTTGCAATGTATGGTCATAAAATGACTAGATGTGTGTCAACCTTCTTGGGATGAATTCAGGTATTCTAGTAGGGCTCACCCTGGAAATACTGACAATTTATTTGAGCTCCAACTGCTCAATGCCTGTAATCCCTTCTAGGCCACATTTTGTTAATTTGCTGTAAACTGGTGCAGAAAAAATGCCCTTCCCTCCCCCCCTCCACATTGCACGCGCGCGCACACAGTACTCACACAAAGAAAAAGCAGCTGGCAACCGGCAGCACAGTTCCAGCTCCACCTTCTACAGTTCACCAATAGAGTCCCGGGGGGGGGGGCGGGGCGGGGGGGCACTATGCCACTAGAAGGATGCAAACTGTTGATGTCACCCAGGTTTTACTGCCCTGCACTTTGCATTCTGACCGTAACACATTTGCCAAAGTCTGTCTGAGCTCCACTGATTAGCTCCGGCTAATCAGATCAACCCACAGGTGGCCTTGTTTGCCTTGCTTATAAGGAAACCTGATAAAATGGGCAGCAGCTCTTTGCTAAGCTAAAACTGCTTTTAAAATAATACATAGAAGTGGAAGCAGTAACTGATTGAAGGAGGCAGATGTTGCGCATAAACCTAACGAAAGCCACCGCCCATGAAATACACTTCAAATATTTACAAGGGCTAACATATAACATAGCCTGCTTCAGTCTTGGGGCCCTGCTACCTTTCCCAACCTGGCCCACAATCACCCTGAGCCAATATAGCCCAGAATAAGGGGAATTGTAAGTGAACACACCTGTAGGGCTCCCAAGTTGGGGAAAGTTGCAGGAGACCTTGAGAAAAGGGCCACCACATTAATTGCAGACAAACACAGACCACCTGCCACACGTCAGCTCCAGGTTCTTGCGGGCTCTTGACGAAGGACCCTCATTCGGCTCCCTCTCTTGGTACATCCTCCTTCCATCACAAGCAAATCTACCATGGCAGATGCAGACCTTATATGGAGGCCACCCTACAGCACCATGTATGTGATAGGTCTAGTTATGGACACCACCTTTGCTAGCAGGCAAGTACTGCGAATATGGAAGAGTTTCCTTATCCATTCTCAGGATTCTGTTACCTGGGGATCCATAAAATAGATGTTAGGAATTCTGGCCTCATGTTTTCCCTTTGTGTTTGCATCTTGCACCTGGTCACTGTCAGAATTCAAGCATTCTGGGTTGGGGAGACGTCTGTTCAAGAAGCAGAGCCCGCTTTACTTTCTCTGACAACCCCAGTTCTACTCCCTTGGACACAACTGGCCGATCTGAAACTGGAAGCAGAGCAGGTCCTTTTGACCGATTTGGCACAATTCGGGTTAAAATATGGATAACTACCAAGATGGCTAACAAGTTGCAGCAGTTATCCGCAGAAATCCATTTCAGAGCATTCTTCAAAGTAGATGCCAACGTCCACTGTGACTGTTGGCCACCAGACATCAACTGGATCCCCCCGGGTCAGCTGGGTCCCCAACAGCGCCTGGCAACAAAGTTATAGACTCATAGAATATTAGAGCTGGAAGGGGCCAAGGTCATGGAATCCAACCCCCTGCTGTTGCAGGACACCAAGTTACACCATCCCACTCAGAAGGCTGCCCAGTTTCTTTTTGAATTGTCTCCAGTGTGGGAGAGCCCACCACCTCTCTAGGCAGCAGGTTCCACTGTCGTATTGCTCTGACGATGAGGAATGTCCAGCCTGAATCTGAGTTGTTGCAAATTGAATTGATTATTCTGTGTCCTACATTCTGGCATCAGCAAGAAGAAATCTTGACCTTCCTCTTTGTCACAACCTTTGAGGTACTTATAGAGGAATATCATGTCCCCCCTCAGCTTCCTCTTCTCAAGGCTGAACATGCCCAGTTCTCTCAGTCTCTCCTCATAATGCAGTGTTCCCAAACTTTGGATCATTTTTGTTGCCCTCCTCTGTTGCTGAATCTTTCTTAAATCTTGGTGCCCAGCACTGGGCACAGTATTGCAGGTGAAGTCTGACTAGTGAGGAGTATAGAGAAACTACTGCTTCTCATGATTTGGAAGTTAATACTTCTGTTAATGCATCCCAAAATACCATTTTCCCTTTTCGCAGCTGCATCACATTGTTAGTTCATGTTTAGCCTATTGTCCACAATTACTCCGAGATCTTTTTCTTCTTCAGTCCTGTCGAACCACGTGTTCCCCATCTTGTAGCGATGCCTTTGGTTTCTTCTTCTCAGGTGGAGGACTTGGCACTTGTCCCGACTGAATCTCATTCTGTTACACTTTCAACCCACCATTCAAGTTTTTCTCTGGTTAGAACAGCAGCCAGATGCTTAATGATTCAATTCCAATAAAAAAAATCCTCCTCACTATGACAACTTAACAGAAATTAAATGTTTTTCAGAAAAACCAAAAGGATGTTTGGTATCATCTATTTATTGAGATCACCACACAGGAAAAAAGAGACTACAAAGAGATTAAAAACAAATCTGAACACTTAAAGTCTCTCTCTCGTTTTTTAAAGCTTCCAGAACCACAACTACACACTTGTGGATTCAAGCAGGGGAAGGAGCTGATCTAGGAAAAAACAAGAAACTTTTGGCAAGAAAGCGAACCATCAACAAAACTTGACTCCTCTGAAGTTGAGGTTTAAAAAATTGCAAACACAAGAGAATATTGAGCAAGCTTTCAATATTTAAAACTTCATGCCCAGAGTATAGTAAAAAGAAAAAAAATGCATTCCAAAGATTCCATTATTATGAACTGAGGACACTATGTACTGAATGTTATATCAAATACAACAAGAGGATTCTACTCACCAGTGCTCTCATTAACAGCTCTGTGCCACAGATTCCATTGTGCTCTAGAAAATCTAGTTTTCATGCTAGAACGGGCAGTCATTTGCTAGCAACAGGTCAAACACCCTTTTTATGGCATGGAAATATCATACAATTTGACCATCTGCAATTTCTATTTCCTGTAGCACTACAAAGAACTCCATGGGGATACAGTGGACACCTGGCATACCAAAGACCGGAGGATCTTTACCCTTTAATAACACTGCAGGAGCCCTTAGCTGGCTGTTCCTGTGCTAAAATTATGTGGAGCTAGTCTACTTACAAGGTGGGATGAAGGGGTGGAATGAACTGCACTATTTCCAGCTGCCAGGGTGGTGGAAGAGAACCAGCTCTGAAAGCTTCCCTAAGTTAAAAATAAGTGTAGTGTGTTTGCTAGAGACAGGTCTGATAATCAAGCTACCTTTCCACACACAGGCAGAAGCAAAGTCAAGGAGCTGCAGAAAAGAGTGATGCCTTTGGGTGGGATATGGGCACTAGCACTGGTGAGGCTTAAAGGCAACAAAGCTTAGCTTGACTAAACAGGTTTCACAACATTGTTCTTTCAACTGAATGCTCTGATCGGAAATGCATATAAACTCAAAGGTGGCTTTGGGCAGACTTTAGTTTCTTGTTCACATCCGGAGTAGGAAAAAAAGCAAGTCAAACTGAACAGTAGAAATGGGCAAAAGGCCACAAGCTCAAGTCAATCATTAAAAGAACAAGCTTCTTTGCTTTACAGCCTGTTCTGTGGAATTACAGGAACCTGTAGCAACTTTTACTCTATATTCAGTTTTAGGAAAAAGTGTTACTATACCATATATATGCTGTTGCGCTCGCTCGCTCTCTCACACACATGCCCCCCCGAACCACCATTTTCTGCAGTGCACTTGTGAATGATGCTATTTCTACGCAAGTGTCCTTCAACATTTAAAGTGATCCTCAACACAGGGCTCCAAAGTGTTGATTTATACAACAGCAATTAAGATCTTGGGTTCAAAAGTGACAGTCTAATTCAATACTGGAATGGTGAGTTTATGGTGCAAAAGGCAAGTGTTTACAAATGCTTCATTTTTTAAAAAAATGATCTTCAAGGACATATTGCCACTCTATTTCTTATGGTCTTAAGGTGGACCAGATCAGTTCAGATCCTACCACCATACTCTTGAGACATCTGGAATGAGCATATGGGACTGCAGGCTGACAAACTGGTAAAAAAAGAAAAAACCCATGACTCAGAGGATTTAAAACACCCACCCAAATTATTTCTTATCAGCAGCCATCAGATCACACGTCCTTTAGTCTAATGATCAGAAATGTTACCATACAACTGCACAAAAGAGGTGTTAGGAAGCCAGAAGTCAAATGCAACAAAATCATTTCCCCCATACCCTTAGCATCTCTAGAAAGACATGCAACATTGAATAGTCATTTCTCAATATTGCCATCTATAAAGAGAAGATTTCTGACAGGTCTGTCTGGCAAGACACATGCCTCGGCTAGTGCAAAGGGGGTTTCAGTTTTCAAGCCCATGAGCGGAGGTTGACAGCGTCCATTACGTCAACCACAAACCACCCTGTTGGCTAGGAGGACATCATCAGGAATCTAGGAGACAAAGCCCATGTGTTCATCCGACAGGCAAGGCACCCCTGAAATGCAGCCCTTTGAACTGATACAGTAGAAGATGAGTACCACATCATTTGGATGGACACACATGGAAACACACAGTACTGCCCATTACTGATTCATATGTCACAGTACAGGATAAAACAGTCCAAGAAGCCGAGGGGAGGTGCAATTAGCCAAGGACTTCAAAAGGTACCAGACACGATCACTGTCAAAGTGCATGTGCACAGTTAAAAGCACTTCTGTTCTTCCCTCCACCTGGGCACAACAGCACAGCCTAAAGGCTTCGGGGCTGCACTGATCGAAGGCGGGGTGTCACCTGTGCTTCAATGAGCTCATTCGTGGGACAAGTCTTTATCCAACTCAGCATCATGCTGGAGTTTCTGGATTGACTTTAGATCTGCATAGATTAAAAAGAAGAGAAAGGACATTTAAATAAAGGTGCAAGACTAAAATTCCTGTGCCAAGGTGAAGCTCCAGCTAAGAACGAACTAAGTCGGAGAGTGTTTTATGTCAATCATGGTGAAGACAACACAGTGGGTTTCCTAAACAAAATGCTTTCCTCTGCACATCCCGAGATATGACATTGATTTCTTAGCAGGACTAGGTAATGATTGCATCTGGTCACAGTCAATGCTTATCTCATATGACTGTGTATTTGCTTCCATGGATTTCAGCCAGTAAACTGCAGTAGAGGGGAAGCAAAAGCAAGCAGGATATGGAAGAGCAAATCCTGTAGTTTTAACCTAACAGCTTTTCTGATTAATCTGACTTGTTAGATTAGAAGACAACCTGCTTGACCCTTGAGTTTTTTTTCAGCTGTCCTCTGCAGGAAAGAACCTGAACCACAGTACTAGCTCACATAGACTACTCTCCACACCCACAACCAACATTACAAATCATATAGTATCCCCACACATATTTCCATGGCAAACTTTTGAAAGAAGCACTCTTTTCTAAAATGGATAGAAAAAAAATCATATCCACAACTGTCAGTTATCTTCCAACAAGCTAATACAAAGCCAGGGTACAGAAGCTTACTTTTTGATCCAGGCGTTGATAGTCACTAGACTTTGGTCTTCTGGTTAACTTTGATTTTTTTCCTTCTAAAGCAAAGGCAATGATCTTTGAATGGAAGAAAAAAGAGAGCTGGTAAATAATTGGGCAATAAATGGGCAGAAGAAAGCATCATCTTTCAATTAAAATTTGCAAGGCAGCTTAAGCAACAATTAAAATAGAAAATAAGTACTAATGAAGCTACCAGATAAACAAACGAGAGGGGATTGGAAGACACCATGTAAACTCCTTGGTTTCCAGGTTCTTAAGTCATTCAACAGTTTGGCAGGCCAAACGCCAGCAAAAAAAAAAAAAAAAAGTATTTGCAAGCCCGAATGTCACGAAGAAAGAGATGGGGTAGCCATCTTCAGAAAGCAGCTCCCCAGCCTACCTGTCTTCTGCAACATTCACATAACCCTAACACAGACTGAGTTACACAAGGATTGTTTAAGTCTCAAATAACCTGTTTGACAGGTTTGCACAACACAAGCCACACTAACCCCAACTGAGGCCTGCACATTCACAATGGCAGCCAGCACACACCAGTTCCTTTTGGGATCTGAGCCTGGGGAGAAGGTTGCACTCCCTCCGAAGAACCAGCTTAGACACAGCGTTGCTCTTGGGGATCCTCAAGCAGCTGCTGTGGCCAGGAGCACATTTCTCCAGGCTCAGCCGGTGTGCCATCTATGTCCCTCCCTTGGCAGTTATCACACTCCTTAATTGTGATTTGCTTTCCATGAGGCTGACCTTGTAAAGGACACAAAATGTACAGCATGTGTGAAGCTCAGCAGCCATACTATTGTCTGGCATTTGCTTTACAGACCATTTTTCACTGTCTTGAACCAATTACTTGGAAACAAATCGGAAGCCAGAGCAACAGTCAAGGTGTTGGTTTTGACCTATAAAGCCCTGAAGAGCATGAGGCCAGGTTTCCTGAAAGACTGTCTCTTTCCATACAAGCCTGCTGCTATTTTGAAATCTTAATCAGAGGCTCTTTTGTATGCCTCTGATTAAGGCATACAAGGCTTCAGAGGTGAGGTTGGTGGGTGCATGAGACAGTGTTTTCTGTAGCTACATCTCATCTGTAGAACTCCCTGTCAAGGGAGGTCAGGCTGGCTACATCTATTTTAAAGTTTTAAGCAGCCAATAAAAACTGCATTTTTGTCAGCCCTTCTGGACTTTAAAATTGTGTTGATTATTTATGTATAATGTTCTCCTTTGCTTGGTTTTTGTTTTGCTTATGATTCAATTTTATGGTACATTGCTTTGAGGACTATGATGGGCAGCAAGTAATACATAAACATTTTAAATAAATAAATGATAGAAACTCACCTTCCGTTTATTATGGTAGGCAATGTACAATGCAGCAACAACAATAGCTGTGGTCACCAAGTAGGCAAAAAAGTGGCTATTTTCAGTTTCATTCTTTTGGGGTGGGACAGCCAGTGAGTTCTTAGTTTTATCACTCTTAGATTTTTCCTCCTGATCCTCTTGACCTGCATCCTCCTCCTCCTCCTCCTCCTTTTCTTCTCTTTGAAAAGAAGTTTGATCCTGGGAGCTTTCAGCCTTAGATGGCAAATTCTCTTTTTGCTTGGAGGTGTCCTGGGGCTCACTAGGCAAGTCCTCTTTTTCCTTGGAGTCTGGATCCTTGAAGACAGGATCTGACTTTTCAGATGCTCCTCCTATATCAGAAGCTTTACTGTGGGAGGTTTCGTCAGACAAAGTCCCTTTTTGCTTGGAGTCATCATGACCTGGTGTTATGGGAGCACTCCCTGGATCAGAAGCACCATCCTGGGAGTTTTCCTTCTTGGGCAGTACCTCCCCTTCTTCCTCTGATCTTTGAGGTGCTCCTGCAGGAACAGAACCTGCAGTGTGGGATGCTTCTGGAGGCTCATTGGCCAAGTTCCCATTTTTCTTGACGCCATCATGCTCTGATGTTTGGGGAGCTCCTCCTGAATCAGAAGCACCATCCTGGGAGTTTTCCTTCTTGGGCAGTACCTGCCCTTCTTCCTCTGATCTTTGAGGTGCTCCTGCAGGAACAGAACCTACAATGTGGGATGCTTCTGGAGGCTCCTTGGCCAAGTTCCCATTTTTCTTGACGCCATCATGCTCTGATGTTTGGGGAGCTCCTCTCGAATCAGAAGTACCATCCTGGGAGTTTTCCTTCTTGGGCAGTACCTCCCCTTCTTCCTCTGATCTTTGAGGTGCTCCTGCAGGAACAGAACCTGCAGTGTGGGATGCTTCTGGAGGCTCACTGGCCAAGTTCCCATTTTTCTTGACGCCATCATGCTCTGATGTTTGGGGAGCTCCTCCCGAATCAGAAGTACCATCCTGTGAGTTCTTCTTGGGCAGCACATCCCCTTCCTCTGATTTTTGAGGTGCTCCTGCAGGAACAGAACCGGCAGTGTGGGATGCTTCTGGAGGCCCACTGGCCAAGTTCCCATTTTTCTTGACACCATCATGATCTGATGTTTGGGAAGCTCCTCTCGAATCAGAAGCAGCATCGTGGGAGTTTCCAGTCTGAGGCAGCAAATTCCTTATTTCAGGTTTTGATACTTGGGAAGCTGTTCCAGGAACAAAAGTACCATGCTAGTTTTAAGGCCTAAATGATGAGCTTGGGGTCATAAAGAACTTTTTTCCTCTGAAGCCAAACCAAGCTAATTCATCTAATCCAGAATTCCACATGGACAACCAGCTAGCTGGTGGAAGCCCAACTAGAGAGCATGAATGCAAGAAATAGCCATCATAATTAGTAACTACTGGTATCTTTATGCTGCATGAATTTCTTTAATCATTTAAAGCAATCCAAACTAGTGGCTATCACTACTTCTGATACCAAATTTAACTATGTGCCCTAAAAATCTGTACTTTTTATCTGTAGTGGATGGGTTAGATCAGCTTCCCTAAGAGGAAATGTTAGAACAGCATAGAATGTTTAGTTTTGTAAAAAGGTAAATAAGGATGGACATGACAGAGGTATGAAGAACTTTATTATGCATAGTATGGAGGTAGTGGATGAGACGTTTTTCCCCTCTCATAATACTAAAACCTGATGTCATCCCACGAAGCTGATCGGTGCAAGATTCAGGACAAATTAAAGTTCTTGTGCCACACTGCACAAAGTTAAACTAGGGAATTCACTTTCAAAAGTTAAAATGATGGCTACCAATTCAGACAGTTTTAAAAGGGAACTGGACAAGTTCACGGATTATCAATGACTACTAGACCCAATGGCTATAAGCTACTTCTAGTACACAGTAGGATGACTATTCTTGGTCAAAGCTCACTAGTACTTGGTTTCAAACTCCATGAAATAGCAGGTTCAAGTTAGAGGAAGCCAGGTTCCGGCTGAGCATCAGGAAGAACTTCCTGAGCAGTACAACAATGAAACCAGTTATTTAAGGAGCTTGTGGGCTCCCTAGATAATTGAGGCATTCAAAATGTAACTGGATAGACATCTGAGTGGGATGGTTTAACTTGGTTCCATCCCTCTGCTCAGTGCAGGATTCCCATGGCCCTCTGGCCCATTCCAACTTTACTATTCTATGATTTCTTCTGTCTAAATATACATAAGATTGCACCCTAAGTTTTTGTGTGTGCTCCCTCAAAAAAAGAAGTGCAACACTGACATTAATTCAATACAACACAAGTGCAGAGTTATTGTCCCCCAATACTATTTCACCAGAGCCCTATTTAGATGCTATACAAAACAGCCAGTGTGGTGCAGCAGTTGAAGGTATATGTCTAGGACTCAAGAGATCTGGGCAGCTTGGGGTCACAGTCACAGACTCTCAGTCCAACCTACTTCACAGTATTGTTGTGAGAATAACATTGAGGGGAAGAGAATTACATAAGCTGCTGTCAGTTTCTTGAAAGGAAAGAGAAATGCCCCCAGCATTGTTTTTCCTTGCTCTGTTGATGTTGATAAGTTTCTGTAGCAGGGATATATTGCACCTGTAGAAAAATAGGTTTCTAAATCACATGAGGACTCTCTAGACAACTACTCTCATCATATAAAGCGTGATAAGACCAGCACTACAAAAGGACCCAGTGCACTCACCCTCTCACTCCTCGTGTGTTAATTAAAGTCGCAAGCAGAGCATTCGAATAAACTTAACAGGTTCCTCGTGAGAGAATCTTTCCCACAGTCTTCCCAAATGAGAAATATACTCGAACACCAGAAACAAAACTACTTCCCTCTGCCAATCAGGGACTTTCAGCTGGATATAAACTGGAATCTGAGATTAAGCAACAGCGAGCTTTGACCAAGAACCTAATGCTAATCCAGGGCTCAGCTAAACCAAACCCTTGAATAAAACAACTCAGAAACGCTTCTACGCGCGCAGAATGGCCTTCCTTTCAGCAGCCTAACACAACCAGCCCACCACACTCCCGCAAAAGTCCTTGCGAATGGATGAGCATGGCTGACAAGGGCCCACACTGACCTTGCTTCTCGACGAGAACGGCATGCCCAGCTCCAACTGACGCCGGAACGCCCAAAGCGACTCGCTCGAACAGGAAGAGGACCAACCACCACGCCGCCGCCATGCCGACTCGGAGCTCCTTCCGCTTCCTCCGGATTCTCCACGGAAAAGGAAAGTCCTCTATGACGCCGGTCCGAACAAGTTATTTCCGGTCGCAGTTCGGCCCTGTTGATCCCGCGAGACTAGGATTGCACGCGCTGGGAGGAAGGCGGGAGAAGAATGAGGACGCGTTGGGAGGCGCGGCTTACATCAGCCCGGGAGGGGCAAAAAGCGGGAGGAGTGGAGACTTGTAGAGCTAGGAAAAAATAGAGGGATACGAAATCAGAACTTATGGTTAAAGTAACGGAAAAAGCTGTTCTTGTTCTTGTGTTTATGGAGACACGCATGATGTTCTTCTAACTTTGGGATCTCTGTGATGTAAAACTCGCTGTCTGTGCATGAAAAACTTGCAGTAGAAAAATACTAGTTCGGACACAAATGCTCGTGACTGCGAACTGTGTGACTCTACCAATTATCTATGAGCCGAAGCATATTTTTTCCTGCAAGGAAACCAACATCATTCAATTTTGTCCTTACAAGAGCCCAAAATAACCCAATGGACTTCATGGCCAAATGGGGACTAGAACCCTGGCCTAACCACGATGCCACACTGGCTTCCAAGCTGCAGTTTATGCCACTCATGAGTTAGTGTCAGCCGTTTTCCATGATCCACTTGAAATCCCTGTTCTGCCTCTCTAAAGGTCTCATTTTTAGGGCAAATTCGTATTTTTTGAATGCTTCTAGCAAACCATTGTCCCTGCTATTGCTTTTGAGAATATCTTGCTGATATCTCATGACACCCTACACACCAACAGATGTAGGGTTACAGGCTGCTTCATCAGATAGACTTATTCGTCTAATAGCAAACTGGTGTGTTGTTGTTAGTCGCAAAGTCGAGTCCGACCCATCGCAACCCCATGGACAACATTCCTCCAGGCCCTCCTGTCCTCCACCTTCTCCCGGAGTCCACTCAAGCTCACACCAACCGCCTCAGTGACTCCATCCAGCCACCTCATCCTCTGTCGTACCCTTCTTCTTTTGCCTTCTATTGTTCCCAGCATTAGACTCTTCTCCAGGGAGTCCTTCCTTCTCATTAGGTGGCCAAAGTATTTGAGTTTCATCTTCACTATCTGGCCTTCTAAAGAGCAGTCAGGGTTGATCTCCTCTAGGACTGACCGGTTTGATCGCCTTGCGGTCCAAGGGACTCACAGGAGTCTTCTCCAGCACCACAACTCAAAGACCTCAATCCTTTTGCGCTCGGCCTTCCTTATTGTCCAGCTTTCACAGCCATACATTGCAACTGGGAAAACCATAGCCTTGACTATACGCACTTTTGTTGGCAGGGTGATGTCTCTGCTTTTTAGTATGCTATCTAGATTTACCATAGCTTTCCTCCCCAGAAGCAAGCGTCTTTTAATTTCTTGGCTGCAGTCCCCGTCTGCAGTGATCTTGGAGCCCAGGAAAATAAAATCTGTCACTACCTCCATTTCTTCCCCATCTATTTGCCAGGAAGTGAGAGGACCGGATGCCATGATCTTAGTTTTCTTAATGTTGAGTTTCAAGCCAACTTTTGCGCTCTCCCCTTTTACCCGCATCAAGAGGCTCTTTAGTTCCTCTTCACTTTCTGCCATGAGAGTGGTATCATCTGCATATCTGAGGTTGTTGATATTTCTCCCAGCAATCTTGATTCCAACTGGCGATTCATCTAGCCCTGCCTTTCTCATGATGTGCTCTGCATATAAGTTAAATAGGCAGGGTGACAGTATACAGCCTTGCCGAACTCCTTTCTCAATTTTGAACCAATCAGTGGTTCCGTGTCCGGTTCTCACTGTTGCTTCTTGACCTGCATATAGGTTTCTCAAGAGACAAATAAGATGGTCTGGTACTCCCATCTCTTTAAGAACTTGCCACAATTTGTTGTGATCCACACAATCAAAGGCTTTAGCGTAGTCAATGAAGCAGAAGTAGATCTTTTTCTGGAACTCCCTGGCTTTCTCCATGATCCAGCGTATGTTGGCAATTTGAGCTCTAGTTCCTCTCCCTCTTCGAAATCCTGCCTGTACTTCTGGTAGTTCTCGGTCCACATACTGCTGGAGCCTAGCTTGTAGGATTTTGAGCATCACTTTGCTAGCATGTGAAATGAGGGCAATGGTGCGGTAGTTTGAACATTCTTTGGCATTGCCCTTCTTGGGGATCGGAATGTAAACTGAACTTTTCCAATCCTGTGGCCACGGTTGAGTTTTCCAAATTTGCTGGCATATTGAGTGTAGCACTTTAACTGCATTGTCTTTCAGGATTTTGAATAGCTCAGCTGGAATGCTGTCGCCTCCACTAGCTTTGTTGTGGCTCAGACTTCCTAAGGCCCATTTGACTTCACATTCCACGATGTCTGGCTCGAGGTCAGTGACCACCCCATTGTGGTTATCAGGGATGTTAAGCTCTTTCTTGTATAGTTCTTCTGTGTAATCTTGCCACCTCTTTTAATCTCTTCTGCCTCTGTTAGGTCCCTGCCATTTTGGTCCTTTATTATGCCCATCTTTGCATGAAATGTTCCCTTCATATCTCTAATTTTCTTGAAGAGATCTCTGGTCCTCCCTATTCTATTGTTTTCTTCTATTTCTTTGCACTGTTCATTTAGGAAGGCATTCTTATCTCTTCTAGCTGTTCTCTGGAATTCTGCATTCAATTGTTGGTATCTTTCATTGTTGGTGTGGGAAGTGCCAACAGCTACAAATATGGCATCTACAGAATTTTTTCCAGCCAGTGGAGGGAAAAGCTGCACAACATTCTACCACTGGTATCACAGTAATGTTAACTGAGTTTAATGGAATCCCCCATCTCCAGGTTGAATTTACTGACTTCCCTTGGCTTGGGCCCACCTGGTGTCGCAGCCTGCCAGAATAGGAATAAATGACTCAGACACACATTGGGGCCGACTGAAGGAAGCTCAGGCCTGATTGCTGGGGAAGCCTGAAACTGACAAGATTGGCATTTCGATTTTGCTAAAGAAGCAACTTCATTGCCAGTCTGGTTTTCTCATTCTCACTATATTTGCATATCCACATGTTTGCCTACTGTGAATCTTCTTCTCTTCGTTTTCCTTTCTAGTTAATGAGACTTTCAAGGGTTATGTGCCTGCCTGTGTGACTGAAACTTTACCAAAGCATCTTGTACAGCCAAATTCTTCCTGATCACTTGTGGGCTTCCTACATACATGGATCCGGTGTGCCGGAATACACTATAATGTCTTTTGATTGTACACCTGCAGCGTGCCTGCTTTTTCTTGGCTTTGATACAGGCATGGGACAATGCACCACGGCCACGGTGTGGATGGGGCTACTTTTGTGCCTTACAGTGGTGTGTCCTTGTGGCACTGGTTATTTATTATTTATTTATTTATTTAAATATTTATATGCCACCCCTTGCAACAGCCTCGGGGCGTCTCACAATCACTAAAAACCTATACAATATTAAAAACTGGCCCATCTCCAGGTTAAATATAAAAACATACAACGTAAATAAATAAACCAATAAATTAATCTTACATTAAAAAATAATATTAACATTTAAAATACCGTCTAAATAAAAAGGTCTTCGCCTGGCGCCGAAAAGCAAATAACGACGGCGCCAGGCGAGCCTCTCAGGGGAGCGCATTCCACAGATGGGGCGCCACCGCCGAGAAAGCCCTCCTCCGGGTACTATGTTTGCCTAACCAACCTCCTTCCTTTTTCTAAGCCTTGCCCACGTGGCTAGAAAGTGAAAGCAGAACTAGGTGGGGCACAGCGGCCTGGAATCCAGTGGGGTCCCTTGTATCCTATACGCAGATGCCCATCATTACATAGGAGGTACTAACTGCGAGCCAGGTCACTACCATGTTTCTCCAAAAATAAGACCAGGTCTTATTTTAATTTTTGCTCCAAAAGATGCATTAGGGCTTATTTTCAGGTGATGTCCTATTTTTCCTGTGAAAGGCCTAAGATTCTTGCCCTGCGAGTCCTCCACAATTCCTTTCTTGTACTCAACAGAATAGCTCATTCTTTTTGCACTCATCTGATTTGGGGGTCAAAGTATTATTCCCTTTAAAATCTACCATTAAATCAAGTGTTAATTGAAGATTTATGAGACAGGAGTGGCAACACATGACGTATTGACATTATTTGTGTGTTGTGTCTGTACTCCGATTGGTCATTCAGCAATAAGTCTCATGTTCATCTGTTTACATAGGCATTTACCTCTTGTTCAAAGGTGCCTGCTTGGGTATTTACAAATACTTAATTATAATTTATATTATCCTTTATTTTAAGTATTAATGTCAATAATATTATTTATTTATATTTAAATATTTATTAACATTATGTTATAATTCCATGTGTGTGTCATGTGTTGCAACGGATGTACTAAATGCATCCATCTGACTGACAATATTAACTAGGGCTTATTTCGGGGGTAGGGCTTATATTACAAGTATCTTGAAAGATCGTGCTAGGGCTTATTTTCTGCTTAGGTCTTATTTTCAGGGAAATGCACTATTAGCAGGAAGACATCGGCCTGCGTGGGAGGAATACCAAGGTTTGTGCAACATCTAAAAGGGTTTCCACAACATCACACACATTAACCATCGAAAGTTGAGACTCAGTTTAAAAAAAAGAAAGCTGGTGAAAGATGGAGGGAGAGGTTAGAATGAAGTATCCTGGAAAGAAGGCCTGTCTGGCTAGAACCCTGAATTATGGGTGTCACAGTTCAATGCATCCAGAGGATGCCAGATTGGTAAGCTATTGCAATTTTAAAAGAAAGCATGGCAAACGGAAAAACACAATGCATTGCAGAAATATTCACACACACACCCCTTTGATTTTTCCACATATTGATGTGTTACACCCTGGAACTGAAATGGATTTCTCTGTAGACTAATCTTTTGCAATATGGAATAGACAACAGTCTTGGGAAGCGACCCTCAATATGGCCATTGGGTTCTTACTACCATGCCCACGCCTCTGTCTGCAAAAGGCTGCAGGTTAATATTACTGAAAGAATGAGCTTTCCTAAGTTGCTCTTTCAAGAATTTCCTTCCACCCAATTTTTAAAATATTATCTTTCATTCAAAGTGTGTGTAACTATTTTGTGGAAGAGTAATTTCCATGCCATAGAAAAGGCAGAATGTCAGTCAAAGAAACGGACACTTTGAACTGTTGAATACTTGGGGAGCGGGCAGGGAAATGGTTAATAGAAAGTTTCCTCAGATTTTTAAATTATGGGACAATTACCTGTATTAGGAACATAATCTAGAATTGCGTGAGAAACGCCCTGCTGGGTCATCCCAAAGGTCAGTCTGGTCTAACATCCAGCTCCGTGTTGCATTCATATGCACTCAAGGCACAGAAAAGTTTTCTGCTTGGTGAATCATTTAATATACTTCCATAAGTTTGCCAATCATGAGCCACATCACCTTAGAAAATAACTGCTAAACAATGCGAATGCAGCACCCTCTTGTGGTCTACTTAATATCTTTTGAATTCTTGGAAATCAGAAATTTATCATCTTTCATTTCATCATAAGCTGCTTATTGAAAATCATGAGTTTTTGGACCCTACTTCAAGAGGGTTGATGCAATGTTATTAAAAAACAAAACAAAATAAACTCTAGATGTGTTGCAAATCTTGTCCTGACGATGGAGATAACTCAGATTACATGGCTGTTAGAAGTGGGAAAGTAAAACAAATGTGAGCTCATATGGATTTAGCATTGCTCCCTCTTTGGTTACAGTTAAGCCGCACAATGGGCTTCAAAGACAGTGAATAGATATGAGGCAAAAAAGCTAGATGGAGAGTCATTAAGCGCTGGCATCGTTTTACTAAGATGAAATCAGATAGTATTCACAGACATAGTTTGACAGAATACTTTAATGGGTTCCATTATTTTAATCATACTTGGGCTTTACCCCATTTGTTTTCAATTTTTAAAGAAATTGGCTGCTTCTCATTTGAAGACCCAGTTTGTAGAGGCCAGGATGAGAATATTGCTCTTGATCAAAAGGGACAATTTCAGACATCGCCAGACAATATATACAGACTAAATGATTGTATAACATGGTGCATTTCAATTTCCATAATCCATGATCATTATGGAAAGTAATATTTAAAACATCTGGGGGGCACCAGGTTGCCAGCCCCTCAACTAAATCATCCTGAGATCAAGGGAAGACTGAGGAACATCAGACCCTACTAATAGATCTTTGAATGATTTGTAGTAGATCTGTAAAAATACTGCCTCTCCCATAGTTTAAAAACCACATGTTGGGGATCACATGAGTGGAGCCAGCTGGGGTCAGACTAGATGGCCCAGGGAACCCCTTCTGACTCAAGCCTTTTTCTTCTACCAGCTTGAAACCATGTTTTAATTCTGGTTGACTGGCCAATCTCATAAATTAGGTTTGCATCCTTTACGGGCATTTCTGTGCTAACATGCAACCTTAAAGTGAGGACACTGCAGATATCACTCAAGTGTTTGCAAAACTGCCTCTAACCCTGGGCTCTTCTTTAATCTTTAGAAATAAACCATCAGACCTCTTCCCATACTTGGGAGAAATTATCATATGGACTTAAGCAGGAAGGAATTAGAGTATTTCCACATCTTATTTGAATCTTAGAAGAGTACTAGGATTTTACTCCTGACTTCAAGCATGGAACTGTGGTTTTGTGAAATGGCATTGCCCTTCTAACGAATTCCAGTGCTTTCAAGGCCTGCTTCAAGAAAGTCAGGATTAGGATAACAGGAAGCTTTGTCAGATTTTTCTGCATAGAACAGTAGTCTTGCTGGGAATATGCAAAGAGCACAGGCATGCTACGGGGTGGCCCTATCCTTGAAACCACGTTTGTAATGCCTTCTCCAGGAGTGCTTTCCAGCACAATAATATTGTGACTGTTGCATGCTCCTCTTGAAACAAGCCTTTCCATTAAAATCAGCAGGCGCTGTGTGTGTGTGTGTGTGAGAGAGAGAGTTTTTTTCATCCAGAATTAAAATGTAGAGCATTAGTTTTTTTAATTAAAGAAAAATTGCAGCTGTGCCCAAGGAATTCATCCAGAAAAGATGAGGCGTTTCAAAGTATCCCCCCCCCCCCCCGTGCAATTGCTGCTGAATCAGCACCCACAGACAGAGAACTGAGCCAGAGCAGGTGAGCTGTGCCATTGGAAAGAAATCAGCCAGTCAGAGAAAGTTACCTTGGTATTGCTGAGTTTCAGTTTGTTTGGCTTCCAGGCATGATAAAGCTGTAATCTAGGGCACAGTAAATGTCTCGCCAACATGTTTATGTTGAATTGCCACGGTAAGGCCTCATCCCACCCCGTACCTTTGCATCTTCCAGGAGTGAGACACACCATACGCTAAGGAGGCAATAATCCTGTGCACATACATCAGGGACTGAAGAGCACTGAAAATAACGAACTTACTTCTGAGTGAAAATAGCATTGTGCTGCCTGACTGCAATCCTATTCACGGTTTACTTGAGAAGAAGTCCCACTGAACAATGTTCCTGAGTAATTCCACATGCATGTCTTAGACAATCAACATCACTTGAGGACATGTTGCAGAACCTCCAAGCCATCCCACACTTGGGTATCAAGCACCACCCACAGAAGAATCCACTGTTACCTCAGACCAGAGGTAACTGCAGCAGGGATGAGGGGGAGACTCACCTGTGCTGAGAAGAGCAGCTGCTATTTTCCAAGCACCGGGGAGCCAACAGCCTGCTGCAAGATGAGAGAAAGCGGCAGGAATGGGAGGGAGCAGCCAACTCCCTTTCTGCATGCTGCAGCTCCTGTATGTAGGTGATGGAGGATGGGAGCGAGGTCACAGCAGAGGTGTGTGGCTTTGCTCCTGACATCAGAGGACAGGGCTGTGAATCAGAAGTTATCCACCCTGTAGTGGAATGCATTGGGGGCGGGGGTCTATTCGGCCCCCATTTTAAAACAGTAATGCATCCCTGACACAAGTGAAGCAATACATGTACTGATACATAGTGATACTGGAAAGACAACAGGACCTTAAGGCTTAGCTCATTTATTCTGGAATGAGCGTTTGTGGATGTTGCCCACTTCATGAGTGCATGAGGCTGTCCCTCTGGAAATAGCTATATTAAATAGCTGAGGAATGCACAACAACAGATTAAATTGTCGAAGAGGGTCATTGTCAGGGGCCTGGGTCAAGGGATCTCCTAACTCCAGTGCTGCTTTCTTGACTGCTGATCCAGCAGTGATGTAAAGGAGAGCTGCTTTGTAAATCTGGCGGAGTTTTTAAATAGCATCTTGCAAATGCTGCACCTATTTCAAAATTCCCCAACACATCTGCGATGCTGTTTGGCTCCTCTTTATTTGGTTATTATGTGTAAGTTTTTTAAGTATAATACAATTACAACTCATCATACAAGAATTCAGCTGTGCATGTGCCAACTCTGAATAGGATTAAAAATTTAACTCTTGAGTAGCTGTTGGCAGTTTTCCAGAACTGGAGCAGCTTGTTTATCAGAGAAGAGGTCCATATGCACCCACATGCTGTTTAGGTAAACTGCCTTGAGAATTACAAAATAAGCAATCCAGTTTGATCTCTACCAGGCCCCCAGCTGATATACAAACACCACCAGACCAAAGCCACCTTCCCAGTTAACCACATTGGATCAGAAAGTAATTCCATGTCAATTCCACTAGAATCAGCCTCTCTTGCTGAGAAGTCCTTTTCTCTAGGGTGGTCCTCATAAAACATGTACAATGCAATGTGTCCTCCAGCAGGTATACTTGGAGATCAGTGGACATCAGTAAAACTGCCTTCCCCGGTGTTGAGCCCTCCAGAAATTTTGGATAATAAACCCTCATTCTTGACCCATCTGCTCTAGCTGACTAGAGCTGATTAGAGTTGTGATCCAAAGCATTTGGAAAGTACCATTGTTGGAAAAAGCTACTGAAGTGTAGCCACGATGGTGTCAGGAATGCTAACAATCCCTTAATTTTTCATTGAAAAACAGAGGGGTTTTATTTCCATTCTGTTAATACACTTACTGAACAAATAGGGTTGTGTGTGCATTTTTGTGCCTCATTTCAATGGCAAATACAACAATCCTGGTCCAGCTCCTGTAACTTAACTTCTGCACAAAACTGGGGGCTAGATTTGTGTGCATTCCTTACAGAAGTCCTTCATCTCAGTTCGTTTGGCTTTCTCCATAACTGAGTACTAGGAAGTAATCTGATCTCATCTTGCATATGTTGCCCTATTCCTACTTTGTGGTCATGTGACAACATCTGGATGCTCTCTAAGCTGTACATTTCTGCACAGGGGAACTGAAAAAATTGTTTCTTCCTGCAAAACCTATTCATACAGGCATTCTAGAACCAAAATAGTGTGGGTGGCAACAACTGCAGGTAATCCATGCACTTGTTCAAATGATGAAATTCTATCAAAATACAGGAAGTTAAATATACTTGCATTCCTATTCTCTAAACCAAGAGGAAAAAACTTGTACCCCATGTTTGTAAAGACAGACATTGGCACAATCTCAAATATCCAATTTCAGATTCTAAAAATGTAGAGATAGAG
Organism: Varanus salvator macromaculatus; assembly: GCA_023646645.1. NCBI lineage: Eukaryota > Metazoa > Chordata > Lepidosauria > Squamata > Varanidae > Varanus > Varanus salvator. Next base: position 13,926,293 of record JAIXND010000621.1, read on the forward strand.
GATAAATAATACGGGGAACAGCTTTTACTTCCAACACAGCAACTTGATATGAAATTATAAATTTTAGTAGAATTGTAATATTGCTTAGACTAAAAGGTTTTCTAGTCTGACCCCATCCCTCTTTCCAGGAAGGACCCTCCCGTCCACAGAGATCATTTCAATCCTATCCAGGCCACAAATTTCAATCTTCATCCAGCCATGAAGATTACATCATCTTGGCTGGAAACGTTCATTAACACGGATGCACCAGTGCAGCCCACCCAAGTGTGGGTAGCCCACGGAGCCATTTGAGGCAGCCTGCCAGGCTTTTCTCCCAGAATCTGCCATGGGCTGCACTGTCATGAGTCTCCTGGGCAAACAAAGGAGCCCAGAGAGCCCCCAAATGATACCGCACCCTCTTAGCAGCAAGGGAAACCACAACTCCCACTAGGAGCTTGCAAGGGAATCCACAGGCTTCTATGTCCGCGTTGGTGTGCAAGCACGAGGCCCTTGGGCACACCCGATGCAGCCGTTGGGGCCAAAAAGGCTACGTGCCCCGATCGATCGGCAACGAAGTTCCGCTGCACTCAGTGCAGCAAGTGGCGCATCGAGAGGTGCGGCACAGCAAGCGCTGCAAGTGCACGGAGGGCGCCTGGCAGTTGCCCAGGCAGGCAGGCAGCCAGACCTGCCAAGTGAGTATCATCCAGAACAGCTAATGAAGTCTTCACCTGGTTGGAAGCATCCAAGCACGCACTTATCAAACGTTTCCTTCCCCCGAGGGTTAATTTGGTCAGAATAGAAGATCAAAAGGAGAAACAATTAGCAAATTGAAGAGTTTAATGATGCTAATTAAAATGTATTAAGCATAGCCTTGCCCTCTGCACCAGCTGCTTGGGCAGGCAAGCCGAAGGCTGTGGGAAGGGACCGCCTCGTCCCAGTGCATAGAGCTGGGAAGGACATCTGGTGTTCCTCCCCCATGGTCTGTCACAAAACGTGGGCCCAAGGAAGCCTTCATTTTGTCTCGTGCCATTCGGTGGGCTTGCGTGAGAGTCCCTAATTAGTTCTTTCTCTGCAGGATCCCCTGGGCCCTCATTAGGCAATTCAGTTAGTGAAGAAAAAGCCTGATCTGAAGTGATATATTGGAGAGGAAGAGGTGGGAGGCTGCTTCTCTAGCATGTTGGCCATGATTAGTTATGCAAGGGAAGGTGGCAGAAGTAACTCTTAGTTCCAGAAGATGCATAAAGCTATGTGCTTGGACCCAGATGCTCCCCACACTCCAGTGGGCTTCTAACAAGGTCTTGGGAGGAGGGGGGTGGTTCACCCACCTTGCACTCTTAATGAGATGTCCAGTAGATCCCAGAAGAGGAATAATAATAGCTTTAGGACCTGACTATTCAAGCTCATTATTGCAGAGAAAGAAGAAAAAACAAAGCAGAAAAAACGGAGGTTTGGAAGAAGAGAAGAGCAATCAACTGACCTTTGGATGGCCCACACTAAGACCACAGATCTCCCAGGGGAAGCCCATTGGATTGCAAGGCAAAGAGGAAAGGTAACTTGAGATCTATTGCAACTTGTCTCATGTCTGCACAGCTGTTAGAGGCAAGCAAGAGACGTATTCCCCTGCACTTCTGCCTTTTCTCCACGCTGCCCCCAGCCCGTTTTGGCAGCACCGGTGCTGTTGATGGGTGCCAAAGTAAGGTGAGACCGCAGAGAGAATGATGTGAAGCAAACCCAAGAATGTAAGGCACAGGTGTCACCAGCGGAAGGAAGCAAGCACTACCTGCTGGGTACTACTGATGTGGGTGGTGCTCTTAGGGAGGGTGTGTCTTTGTTTAGGTAGTGGCAATAATGAAGTGCAGAGAACTGACTACTTATGCGTCATATTTCCAGTTAAGATAGGGATGTGCTTATAATACCCATTTTATCAAGCTAAGGGTCACTTGGTGAACCACATTTCTATTGAGTACCATTGGATGCTCTCCTCTGTGGTACTGTTGTATTGATCTATTCCACAATAGCTTACCCTGGTCCCATCTAAGAGCCAAAAGGGCAACCAACCAAAATGACAGTATTCTAGAAGAAAGAGCTGACTTACATGAGCCCAGAAATGCAGCCTACTTCCTCAGCACAAGGGGAATTTCAAAAGACAGCACCTGCTTCCTTTCATCACACACATGAAAGGTGATGTGTGTGATGAGAGAACAGGGCTACTACTATGCATGCTGATGGCTGAGGCACTAAAGTGGCCTTCCCCAGTCTGGGGTCCTAGTTGTGATTCCATGTTGCCCAAGCATTATGGACGTCAGCCATGGTGTCCAACACATCTGGAGGGCACCAGCTTGAGAAGACCTGCTCTAAACAGAAGGACAATACACACACATCAAAGAAAGAAGACCATCTGGCAAACAACAAGACCTCTGGAAGAATAATCCTCCAATCTAGAGTCCAGATTCATTGCTGTTGTCACTAAATACAGAAGGTGTAGGCCTTGGGAAGCTAACGGCATCTTGATGGGGAGGTCTTGCAAGAGAATATTTTGTATGTGGCGGCCACAGCTGTGACTAGTTTTCTGGGGCCCTCTGGCCTCTTCCTTTCACTGCTGCTGTGCAGACAGGCTCCTTACTGTGTGCCGAGCCTGGCTAGAAATTCGCTTCCTGAGCAGTGACATCAGGGCTCTGGCTCTGTGCTTTGGTTTTTTGTTTTGATCCCCCCTCCCCTCCCCTCCCACACACACACTTTTATCGAAACAATGAAGTGCTGTGCTTTGCTGAATCTCACCTGAGAACTGAATTTATTTGGCTTGGAAATTAATGTAGTCTCATGAATGGGAAAAAGTGCCTGAAGGGCCAAGCACAAGGGCCTGTTCACATTAAAAAGTAAGTAATTAATGAAAACTTGATGTGCAGAAACAATGGATACCAGAAACTCCAGAAGAAAATGCCAATGCAGATGTTAAAACTTTGTTTCCCTTGTTCTTTTGGGCAGAAATTCAGTACACTGCATCTTAGCACATTCCTATTAGCAAGCAATGACACTGAACAAAGGAAATCATATATACGAGTAGCTATCGATAGCCTCCTACCTCAGGCTCATCCGTACCCAAAACAGCACCACCCTACTCAAGAACTGGGATGTCAACAAGTTTGGGAGAACCCAAAGGTTTGCAGAAGTACAGAAAATTGCTAGGAAAAGAACTGCCACCCCTAACTGGGAAAAAGGATAGAGGAAGTGAGAAACAGACCAGTGGGGACTAGGCATGCTCACTGACAACATGGCACTGTAAAATGTCACCAAATGTTGTGGGTGGAAATAGAACGGAGCAGCTACAAACTTGAATAGGAGCACACTACACTACCACATTTTGCTGCAAGCCTCATTCCTATATAGAATGAATAAATTCGCAGGGTAGAATGGTTTTGAAGTGGCAGTTCAGTGACTTATTTCTCCATGGAAACTCTGCAAAAATCTACATATTTCCTTAGAGATGTTCATTTTATCACTTCACTGAAGACAGTATACATACAATTGGATTATTAAAAGACAGCACTTGATACAGAAAGACTGGGCATATCAACAACAATGGACCCACTATAATCTGTCTGCTATATTACATTAAATATCCATGATTGTATGAAACAGTTTTGAATCTTTTGGCAGATGCCAAGTTGCAATATGCCCGGTGTTGGAAAACATGGTAATGTGAGCATAGTCAAGTCACTTCAGAAAATATGGAAACTCATCAAAATGAACAAAGTTTGCATGGTATCCAGACTTACCAGTAAGAATCTGACAGCAATCTCTAGGGACAGAGAGCATGCTGTATCACATTAGGGCTTGGTCTTGCTTAAGCCTGATCTGATGTCTAAGAGAAATGTAGTAATATAAAATGCTAGATTTTTCAGTTTAGCAAGAACCTTGTTTGATTCCATGGTTCTTTGAACCCAATTAATAGATAGCAGGCTATGAAATCAGGGATAGAAAGCAAAGCCCCAAAGAGGAAGGGACTGTATAATGAATATAAGGCAGGGGCCCCTGAAACAAGCAGCTCCCAGCAGTCAGGCCCTGGAATCTTACCTGCTGCAACGCCAATACTCTCAAGCACCAGCCCACCTTGCAGACAGAGATCTCTCCTTTAAAGGTACTATGGAGGTTCATGGTAGTCATCCCATTCCCTTGCTCAAGGGACCATTCTTGGGGGTCAGTCCCCTCTAATGCCTTTAAAGGAGCTATTCTCTGTCTGCCAGTGTGCATAAAAGTCCCTGTATTAGAAATAAAACAAAGTTGGGTACATCTATAAGAAGAAAGCTAAAATCAAAGGTCAGGCATTACCTTTATTAGGAGCACCTGAAAATGCAAACAAAAACAATGAACTGTGGGCAAGCTTTCAAAATTCAGGTTTCTTTTTATTGTTTTCTGGGTTACCAAGAAACCTGTGGCCCAATTTACTCCTCATAGTGGAAAACAGGTTGTTTGCAGGGATCTGCACTGCCTGTGACCTGCTTCCAATTTCTGCAAATAACCCCCAGTCCGTGCTATCAGGGGTTGTCCATGTGGTGCAGAGGCGCAGTAACCCAGAGGTTAACCCAAGGTTGGCATCTCCGAGTTGCTCAGCCTTCTCGTGACATCTTGTCTAGGGGAGTAATGAATGCACTGCAGTGGTTCTACTTTCTGGATGGCCAATTCCAGAAAGTGGTGCTTGAGGATTATTGTTCTGCCCTTTGGCAGTTGTGCCACAGAGCTGCATTTTATCCCCCGTGCCATTTAACATCTACATGGACTTTTCACCAATATCCCCATGACACCCAGCTCTATCATTCCAGGTGAGGAACGAAGTGTTCTGAGCCAGTGCTTGAGTGCAGACTGGATGGCAGCCAGTAGAGATTTCATCTAGACAACTCAGGCATGCTGTTAATGAGTGGCTTGTCTTCTTGGCTAAATGAGGTTCAACCTCTTCTAGATGGGATTGCACTCCTGAAGAATCAGGCTTGTAGTTGGAGATGCTCTGGCATCCAGTGTTGTCCCTACAATCACTTTCATCAGCAAGGACTGGCGTATCTTATCTGGGCAAAGACATCCTAACTGCGGTTATCCACACTTTGGTAACCTCCTGTCTGGATCATTGCAATGGGTTGTACATGTGCTGCCCTTTGAAATGGTCTGCAGACTGGCTGGTCCAAGATAGGGCAGCAAGCCCTAACCATTTGGATACTGAGAATTTGTACAACACATATGACAAATCTCTGTCAGAGACTCAAGTGTTTCTCACTTGTGTGTGAGCAGAATGATGGACTAGATGGACCCTTGGTCTGATCCAGTATGGCCTGTCTTAGTCTTGTTAAAATGCCCTCATCCCTCACCAGAAGACTGATCTTCACCATGCTACAAAGTGATTTTCCTGGGAGATCTTAGGATGAGTCACAAAGATATGTTAAGTATTTAACTAGACAGCTTCAGTGGGCATAATCAGCCGCAGGGAGAATTTTAATTCTGCATTACAGCAAGGGCAGTGCTTTTCAAGGGAGTCTGCTCACACATGCAGCTCTGACTCATCAAATGCTGCATAATCAGAAGGCTGCTGGCAGATGCAAATAGTAAAACAAGTGAGGGGAGGAAATTAGGGCCTGCGCAGCCCAATGCAATTGAAACAAGTAGACTGTGTTGCTGCAGCCATATTGCCTTAAGTCACTTGAAGTACCTTGAAGGCTGGTTGCTTGCCATGGTGCCATCAACTGGAGTTGTGGTTGGGGTTTTGCAAGATATATGTGCACACAAGCTTTTGGATGACCTGGAGAGGGGAGGGGGTGCCTCTTAAATACTGTATGTTCAGTGTAACAATAGGAAAAAGGGATAAAGATTTGGTGAAAGTGCACCAGGGTACACCTCCTTATAACCACTTGTACACACAATGGTAATTAAGATAATTGGGTTTTTAAAAAAAATATTTTTAACTGCTGGACTGAAAACTGTATGGGTCCATGCATGCATATGTTCATACCCACATGCATAAAAACAGTAACTATACTGATGGACTGGAAACCCGATTCCTTCGACTTCCTCTTCTCACAAAATGACACCAATTGGCTTTTGCAGAGGTTGTGAGAATAGAGAACCTGAACCACCAAGTGACTTCATGCCATGCTATCTGCTCTGGCAGCAGAAAATAAGGCATAAAGGTCTTCTGGTAGTTACATCCCTATAGCTGGCAGAGAATTCAAACTGAACTGAGCAGAACTCTGCAAAAAGCATCCTAACAGATGTTCTTTTCTGTATGGGAAAATGCAGTGTAAAACAAAGAAATATTCTCCTGCTGAAGCCCAACATCTGTTTGAAGCTGTCTGGCCCTGGGTCAGACTTTAATTATTCTGACAGGTCGCTTCATGCCCTTAATTTTCCATGAAATCTGGTTCAAGAGGCTGCTTGTCTGTAGGCAGCTCTTGGGGTTCTCAGAGCAAGGTTGCACATGACCCAGGTGCTCCTTGCCAAATATTCAATGTTTTCTTGAGACTTTTTTTTAGATCAACTTTTGCTTCTCAGAAAAGAGCCCACTGTTGAACTGTTAACAACACTGATCCTTAGAATCCTGTTTTCTGTGGAAAAAAAAGTGATAGGGCCTGTTGGATTATTGTTTTTTAAATACTTTCAGTGCTGCTTGATAGCTGCTATTCCTGCCAAGGTTTACTTCCTTCTAGAAGCTGCATGCTGAGAACTCAGGTTATTTCTTCCATTGCCTCTGGACTGTCTTGCTGCTGCTTCTTGCACTGGAGATCAAATTACTGATATACACAGTTATTATGTTTCTTCGCAGTTTTCTTCTACTGGTAAACTTCTGATGCAATAAATTACAAGCTCTGTCATGCAAGTGTGCTCAGATTTTCTCCCCCTGGTGTAACTGAACAATGAATGAACGCCAGTATTTTTCAACTTTTTAAATACTGGTCTAGGTAATTTCATCAGGTTCTTGCTCTAGGCGCACAAACACTTTTCAGGAGATACGAATCATACAGTCTCACAGCCATATCCTTACACACCAACGTTCTTGGCAAAAGCTGCTAACAGATGCAATTTGGAAAAACATTTTTCTGAAAAAAACAACAATGCTACCACCGTATTTATCAGCTTGGTCTTTCTGTAGCACCAGACTAATAAAATGCTCAGTTAGAAGTAATAGTGCTGATTCATTTTGCATAGCAAGGAAATGCTCCTGCTAAATTACACGTAACAACAGAAGGAGAGAAGCCAATCTGCCTTCCTTTTACACCTGCCTGCCCTGATATCCTGGTTGGAGGTCTGTCTTTGGAAGCCTTCTTTGAAGATCAGAAGAGTGGCTACTTGGAGAAGGGTCTTTTCTGTGGTGGCACCCCAGCTTTGCAACATGCTTCTCAGAGAGGTGTGCCTGCTTTATTCATTTCAGCACCAGGCCAAAACCTTTAAATGTTCCCAGTATTTTAAAATTTGTTTGAGATTTTAATATTGGGTTGCTGCCTTTTGTTCGCTTGTATCACCGTCCTAAGACCTCTGTAAAGGATGGGGTAAAATGCTTTAAATAATTAAATATCTGAAAACAAGCATATTCATGCCAGGAAGCTACCCTAGTCAGATCTAACTTGTGTACCCAACACACGTCTACCACCCAGCAGTAGCATGCCACCCTTATACAAATCTGTATTGCAACTACACTTAAAATACTGTGTACAATTCTAGTTGCCACACCCAAAAATAACTGGGAAAGACATACACAAAGGTAACCTAAATGATTAAGGGACTGGAGCAACTCACCTATGAGGAAGTTACAATGTCTGGAGCAATTTAGATTAGGAAAAAAGCAAATGGGAATGCACAATAACATCTACAAAATTCTGCATGGTCTTTCATAATGCTGGAACACAAGGATACCCCCATGAGGTTCAGGACATAGGGAATAAAACCTAAGTACTTCTTTACAGCCAGGTTAAACTTAGGAAATTGGTACCACTGGGGTATAGTGATAGTCACTAATTTGGATGGCTTTAAAGGGGGTTTAGATACATCCCTAGATGATAGGACTGAAAAAGTACCCCCCAGTATTACCAGTGGCTGGGGAACATAAGCAGGTGAGTGTTGTTACACTCACAACCTCTTTGAGGTTTTCCATAGGTAGCTGGTTGTCCACTATATGCACACAGAATGCTGAATGAGACAGGCCTCTGATTTGATTCAGCGTGCGCCTTCTTAGGTCTGATTCTGTATTACAGATATTTTAAAGAATGCATCCGTCAGTGCACATTGTGAGAGAAAGTGAGTACATCTTGCAAATGTGTAAGGTATATAGAGTCAACTGAAGCAAAACTGGGTGAAGACAAACAGGTCCTTACAGTGGCATGCATTGTTTAATGTTTAGTAATACTCCATCTATGGAAGCATATTAAGACTATGCAATCTAAGGCAGATTCACCAGATGGATCATGTTGCGGGAGCCTCATTATCTTCAAAAGTCTGGTGGGAGCTCCATTCCACATATTCATAATGGAAAAACATAATGGAAATTATGTGTCTTTCAGTTTAGTTCAGATCCAACCTGGTCGCACGTGCTTCAGTAATCTGTCACCATTCCTGGATAACTAACTAGAAACTCTAATACTAATGAAAAGCCTTGAGAAGGGCTAAGCCCAACAAATTATGCATGGCTTTGGCACCTATTCTTAATGTGCTCCTCTTTCTTTCTTGTATGCTTTGCAAAAGAAACACCCAGTTTTGCTCAATGCACGATACAAGTGAGAGGAGGGATACAATCTTGTTGGGGTTCTTAGAAGGGTGCATTTCCAGGCACTTCTGGAAATGGACTGCTCAAGTGCGTCTTTCAGTGCAGAAGCTGAGAACAGAAAATAGTTGCAGAACAGGTAAGAGGAAGCAAGCTGTCACTGGTCCACTGAATAAAAAGAAAGAAGACTACAGCTGCAAAAGGGCTGCAAGATGAAAACTCTGATTTCAATCCCTCATTGAATACTCTCAACACAACAGTTAAGATGCAGGTTTATTTTCCTTCGTTAAAGTAACAGGCAATTCCCCAAGCCTTTTCCCCTACTTCCCACTACACAAAATAATTCTGTAAGGAAATAGGGTGGATTGTCCTGCCATTTTCCTGGATGATCACTGCAGATTACAGGAAAAATATCTTGGCCTCCCCAAGGCAAGGGCAGTGTTTGAATGTGGCATTGAGGCACTGTGGTATTGTGTCTTCCGGGAAATGTTAGAAATCATTTACAAAATGATGGATCCGTAGGCTGGCTGGAGTACATAGCATAAAATAAAACACTGTTTGTCCAAGGGAATGGGGAATAGCAAAAAATAACAATATAACAAAACATGCAAACATCACTGAGAGATGATCCATCTGTACAAGTCCGCATGCCTATGGGGCACTCACTGACAGAAACACTAAACTTGGCTCACCTTTTGTTTTCATCCTGCTCAAAGTTTTGTTTAAAAAATGGGGGGTTTTTTGTTATTTTTTAAAATAGAATGGTCTTTAGACAGACTACTCAAAACAACTCTGAGAGTAGAGCACTTCCTTCCTCAAAAGTCACCTTATGGAAGAGTTCAGAAAGGGTCAAATATTGACCAATAAATGGCTTTTCTGCTTTGTAATCTCAATTGCGGTTTCAGCAGGGAGGCAGGATGGGAAGTCTTCCTCATTCAGCTGGTTTGGTTACCAAAGAAAGCGGTTGAGCCTGTAACATAGCCAAGGCAGCCTGAGGGGACGGAATTGCGGCAAAGGAAGGATGCGTGGTCAGGAGAGCTGTAGGAGGCATGGAGGTAAATGGAAGGGGCCTGGAAAGGAGTGACGATGGGCTAGTCAAGCTAGAGGAAGATGAGGCAGCCTTGCTGGACAGGAAGGCAGCTGAATGTAGAGACAGCTGGGCCCTGGCTTCAGGCTTGGTAGTTAGGGAGAGGGGCTGAGCCTGTTCAGAATGGGTAGCAGCAGGAGCTGCAGGTGATGCCAAGGCTGTGGAGGGGGTGGCCGGAGAATCCAACATGCTGCCATGAGAGGATGCAGGGCTGTCACAGGATTTCTCAGCTGGCAGGTATGGCACACAAGGTTTTTTACTCTTTGAGGCCACAGAATCTGTTAGTGACAGACAAACAAACAGTTAATTTCTTTCACACTCTGCTTAGAATAAGACCCACATTATTCTTAATTTTCGTAACACCTCCATGGAGGCATGTTTGGCTGAGAGACCAAGACTTGCCCAAAGTTTCCCCATTAGTTTCACAAATGATTAATTCCAAATCCACTAACCATGTGGGCAATTTTATAGCAGGTTAGTGCACCAGTTCTCCAGCCAGGTAGTAGAACTATACCACTGATGACCAAAGAATAGGTTCCTTGGCTAGAAAAATCTATTTAAAAGTCTGTACTTCGGAGGAGGCATTCCTGATCAGCATGGCAAAAGGAAGTACCCAAGATCACATCAGCACAAGCTTCCCACTACACCAGAAAGATTATTCTCTAACTAAGAAAGGTCTTCCACAAGACCCTTTTGAATCCAACCTCAACACTGAACAGCTTTGGATTTATATAAGTTCCCTTAATTCTGTCTCATCTCCCACTCTCACAAAAGCTAAAACTGGCCAACATTTTAAAATACACAGATCCTGAACATTCTTATAGCAAGTCTAGGAGGCTTGGAATTGCTGGTTTCTGTACCCCACTTGAATTCAGTTTCTTTGAATTCTTATTAAATTGGAAATGGCAACTACTAGTCAGAAAGAAGAGAGCAGCTGTCCAGAAGTTCATTTATGGTGTCTAAGTTTAAAAGTGCCATTTCATGTGTTATTCAAAGAAAAAAAACCCACATCCTGACTCTTTTCACCTTTTTCACATCTCTATTTACTTCTCTGATGACCCCTGTTGGCATTTTACTAACCCTCATGTGACAGGAAGTCAGATGATTTTTTTCTTAAGCATTTGTCCTATGTCAAGGAATCATTTACATTTCATTTCTGATTTTAGATGACTGTTAGAAGGAACTTGCAGAAAGAAGCAATTATTAGGACTTCTGGCCTAGCTGTTTCCCTTCACAGGGAAGAAGAATTTAGTGCTGTCAAATGCATTATGACCTGGGACCAGCCTATGGAAGGACAATGCATGATACTTACTCCCTGTTTCCTGGATTTGTTGCTGAGGTTGTTTCTCTCTTTTTCTCTTCTTTTTCTTACCCTGAAATGGACCAATTCAAAAAGGTAATTATCAGAAAGAAAGGCAAGCAACAATGCAAGATTACCATAAAGCATCTCCAATAAGAGTTTATATTTGATTGGAATAATTAACTGAGATATAGTGAAAGAGACACACACCAGACAGAACAATTCCAGCAGAACAGTTCATTCTACATTATGTACAACAGCAGAAAGAAATACTGAACCAACAGAAAGTGTGCATAGTGTTACAATTATTTTATTTTTTTAATAATTATGCCTGGAAAGCCTACTCATTGGCTGCTTTTCACAGAGGGAGTTCAATAGAAAGGTTATTATAACAAAACAAAAAAGACAATCCAAGCACTGTGCATCTTGAACAGAAAAAATGTCTCCACAACAACATCTTAATCCAACAGCTCATTTTTGAGAATTATTCTCCCTATTACATTAATCAAATGCCTTTTTAAAAAAAGCCATAAATGCATCACATTAAGAAGTATCCATTATGAAAGTGGCTCATAGATCAGAGACACACAGCAAAGTAAGAAAATAGGAGCATCCAGATATTTGGTGAGATTTTCAGATCAGAAATACTACAGTATCATTAGAGGATGATTATTTTCAACTTTATCAAGAGTATGATAACAATGAGGAGTTTCCAAGAAGCATTAGACAAAGGCAGTAAGGGATAAGTAACCAAACAAGAAATAAAGGTCCCTCGGGGCAAATAGCTGATCTCTCTACAGAACTGAAATAATATGGATGATCCCCCCTTAATCCTGCCTGCAGTTGATGCTTGCATGAATGCCTTGGTTTTGTCCTACTACACTGAAAAACATGTAAAAGACAGAACCTGGCATCTGATTTAATACACAGCAAAGGCAGGTTGCTTACCTGAAACTGTCGTTCTTTGAGTGGTCATCTGTACATTTACACCTATGGGCTTTGCTGCGCAGTGCAAGGCCTGGATCAGAGATAAAAACTGCCAACGCTCAGCAGAACGGAGTGGACAGAAGCCCCCACCCAGTCCCTCAGTACCTTGAAGGCCACATAGTCAGGCAGAGGGGAGCTGCATCTAGGCCCATCCTTTACCACCCACCTAGCATGGAGGGTGCGACGTGGCTGATGACAACTAGCGGGGCAGACGGTGGGTTGTATAAATGCACAGATGACCACTCGAAAAACGGCAGTTACAGGTAAGCAACTTGCCTTTCTTCTTCGTGGTCTCTGTGCAATCACACCTATGGGTGACTGGCAAACTTACTCGTTGTGGATGGAGGGGCTGCTGTCAACGGAGGATTGTAGAGAGAACTGCTCAGCCAAATGCACAGTTTTGTCTGGTGCGCACATCTAGGCAGTAGTGCCAGGTGAAAGTTGATGGCATGGACCATGTGGCAGCCTTGCAGATGTCTTGCAGCAGGATGCCACCTAGAAGCGCATTGGTTGTAGTCTGGGCCTGTGTGGAGTGCGTGCGTGGGAGTGCCGGGAGGTCTGTGTGTGCCATCTAGTAGGGGACACCCACTTGGAAAGTCTCTGGGTCAAGACAGGCTCTCCTTTTCTTGGGATCTTGTAGCACAGGAACAGGCAAGTAGAGCAGTGTATCTGCTTGGTCTGGGATTTGTAGAAAGCGAGGGCTCTGTGAACCCTGAGGAAGTGGAGAGTGGTCTCTATTGGGGTGGAGGAGTTGGGGGAAAAAAGGCTGGAAGGATGATGTCCTGGTTGACATGGAAGGAGGAGGTGACTTTGGGTGTGATGCTGGGGTCCACCCATAGGACGGCCTTGTCTCTGTGGAACATCGGGCGGGGGGGGGGGGTCAACCTGTAGCACCAGCAGCTCGCTGGCATGATGCGCTGATGTGATGGCCAGGAGGAACACTGTCTTCCATGCCAGCAGGCGTAGGTCTGCTGTCACCATGGGCTCAAAGGGTCCCCTTGTGAGGGCTTGTACGGCGTCGGAGGGGCTCCAAGTGGGGGTGCAAGACTGTCCCGGTGGGGCGAAGTTCTGGAGGCCCCGGAGGAAGCGGCACGACAGGGGGGAGTGCGAAGACTGAAGCCCTTTCTGGAAGTTTGGATAAGGGTGGGGGATCCTGCCCAATCCCTCAGTTCCTTTTTGCCCACTCCATGCTGGTGAGCTTTGGAAGTTTTTTCCTCCAATCCAGGCCTCACACTGTGCAGCACAGCAAAGCCCAAAGGTGTGATCGCACAGAGACCACGAAGAAGAACGTACGGATTCCTGCTGACTGAATCTTTCTTCAGTTTCTTCTATTCAAAACAATGTGTAAGGGAAGTCTGAGAATGCGTAACAAGTGAAATGTTCATTGTGAACATGAGGAAGTTGGGTAGTAGCCTCACAGGACTGTCCTTGGTCAGAAGGCAGGGCTTCTCTACCTGTTTAGCTCCATTATTCTCACCACCACCACCATTATTCTTCACTTTGTTTGCTCCATACCTTCTGCCTCTCCCCAGTGCATGAATTTTTAAAACCCCATTCTTGGGATTTACAGGACGTTTTTGCAGTTACAAAATATATAAAATCCGTATTTATGACTTACATAGTTATCTCGTGCAGACCAGGTCGGGTAGAGCTGAGAATGAAGTTGTCTTTCCTTCCGGGCTAGCTCATAATACTTGGCTTGCTCTTCACGGGACAATGAATGCCACTGAAGCATATGAAAAGATATTGCACACTGAAACCTCTACATGTGGGCTTCCACTCTAAAATGTGAATGAAACCCATGCATTTCTTTTAAATAGACCCCCCCACACACCTCTCTACACCGTTTATCCATTTTCAATGGAAATATTTGGATCAAGGTGTATATATCTGCAGCTATAAAAATTGCCTGCGTAGTTCAACCCGATAGTCCGTCTATATGTATTCCTTGCTCTTTTGCCTCCCCACTTCTTTTCACAGTGAGAGAAGCCGCAGCCATAATTACCCTTCTCTGCTCTTCTTAAAAGATACAGGTAGAAATCTTATGCACCCTGAAACAGTCCAAATTTTTCCAGCTTTGCTCATCTAGCCTCCTCATGAATGCAAAATTCCCCGTGCCTTTGGGCCAGCCTCTTCCAACTTGGTGCCCTCCATGTGTTTTAGATTTCAACTCCCATTCATCCTGGCCAGTATAGCTAATGGTCAGGGATGATATAAATTGCAGCCCAAAACATCTGGAGGACACCGGGTCAAAAAAGGCTGCCCTTGTCTGTGTGAAAAATTATTTCAATCCATGTTCCTCTTTGACCTCTCCTTTCTTCAACATTGCCTTCCATTTTAAACCCATGTTCTTCATTAGCAGTTTGAATATTCCTGGACCTCTTATGTCTACATATGAACTCAGCAAGTAAGGCTTAGATACTTCACTGCCACAAAAAATACATGTTTGAAGCTACAAGCCAATTCTCCATGTAGTTCAGTAGCCTACACTTGAGATAGGAGTGAGATTAAGAAAAAAGCAGCAATTAATTATACCCTTCTTCCTAGGATCTGGTTGATAGCTGCACTCTCTTTCAGTGTACACTCTGCCACCACCTTGGCCCGCATTTCCTTCATATACAACATGAACGCATTCAGAGGTTTTTTAATGTGGGGTTTCTTCTCTTCCTCCTTCTTGACAATAACAGGTGTTTTTCTGAAATAGTCATACTTTTCATTACACTCCCATAGTCCTGATCATAATCCCAGTATCTCTCCTACCAACTATGTGCAGGTAACAGAAAACAAGATGTTCTGAGTGAAGAATTATTCTGACAGATAACAGATCACTATTAGAAACTGGTCAATGGTCAGACCAGGTAAATATCGCAGCAGTATTTCACTTCATACCTTGGTTATGCATCAAAGCACACATTAGTGGAAGACAGTCACTGGATCTGGCATTCCTGTGACAAGTGCTCCATCCTGCAGTGACTATGTCAAATGAAATGGTCTACTGAGAATTCTCGTTCCATTTCCTTACTGGTTGTTGGACAAAGAATGCACATGGTGTGCATAATACACAGTGTGTGATGGCTGTAATCATACGATAAGGGTTTGCAAGTGTTATAGCTGGGTTGGAGCAAAGGGTGTACATGTATGTAGAAGATGAAACAAGAACGCAGTTTTCTGCCATACCCAATTCATAAATAGCAATTGGGTTTACACAACATACTAAGTCATGGTGGTTATGAAGCCACCATGGTGCAGCAAGCTGTCCAAACCCAGTCACTTTCTACAGGGGGGCTTCTTTGTGGCTACAGAGCCATCCCAAAAAGCCATGGCTTGTTGCAGAGATCGTTTAACCCTCCATAGCTTGATGTGTCATCATAAAGCGACAAGCCAAGTATAGCCTCAAACCCTACAGTACTTCTTAGGAAGAGTGGCAGAAAGTCGTGGTGCTCTAAGCCAGGCACTAGGGAGTGATTGCCTGCTCCCCTACAGGTATTGGAGCAACACTTGGGGGACAACTGACCAAGGCATCCCCCCATCCCTAGAGCCACTGGAAGCTAATTAGGTGGCATTATGGCTTGCCTTTTTATTTATAAGGCCTTTTTTAATACAGGTGTTCCCCGTTCCACCCATTTTGCAAGGACCTGCCAAATCTCTCAGCCTGGAAGCAGGCAGTGCCTTACTAAGCAAGATCACGTTTTGTTGAAAGGGGTTCTTTCCATCCCCTTTTTCAGTGAGATCTGCTGTGGGGGTGTTGTGGGAAGAGATCAGGTGTTTGCCCCCATTTTTGTAAGAGTTCTCTGCTGCAAGCATAGAGGGAAAGGCACAAAAGTGAAAGCAAACTGCAGTGACAGGACAGAGGGCTTTCTCTGGCAGAAGCAGTTTTCATGATCTCCAAATTACGCTTTAAAAATACAAAGACAAACCACGATGAGACCCAAATGGCTTGTGGCCTCTTCAGAGAGTGGGGTGAAACCCCAGCACTCACACAGTGCCCCCTGTGATACTTGCCAGAGGACAAAGGCACCTTTGACGTTGCAATAATGTGGCCAGTCATCTGTCCGGCACATTCTAAGCCCTGGGGCAAACACACTGACTGCACTGCATGGTTTATGAGGCAGTGTGGCTTGTTGTGCCATGTGTACCTGCCCAGTATGATACAGAAAGATGTGCAAACACAGGCCCTGTTGGCATTAACCTGTGCTACACCAAGCTTAGATGCTGCCAAGCATTCCAATATTGATATTTGTTAAAAGGAGGAGCAAGCAGCAGCTTGTTATTTAGAACAAGCCTCCAGCATAGTTCAGAAATCCTAGTTACCCTCTAGGTCATTCTAACAGAACACACTACATGACACAGCTTGGCTGTGTTGTAATAAGCATTTGAGGCAATTGTAAATTCAAATATATAATAAAATACATTGAGCAATACTGATCAAGCTACATTGATAACAACCCTTTCCTCACAATTATCTTTCCACAAAATAAAACATCCAGGCATTACCTGGCTAACTATTACTTACGAGCTCCCTTCAGGACTCAGGCTTGGCTGGGTGGGCTCTTGCTTAACAATAGGCGATACAATAGTGGGGTGTGGGATTCCTGAGGGATGAAGTCCATGAGCAGCAGGAGGAACCATGTGAGGCGAAAACCTGCTAGACATCAGGCTGCAGTACAATTAAAAGTGAAGTGGTGAAAAGATGCCTCTACCTATAACCATTTTTTCATACCTACTTGCCAAAATATTACATGTTTCTACCCATTTCCTTTCCCTCCTTTTTCCACACACCATGTTACCCTCCAGAGACAAGAGTAACAGGTGTAACTTAAAGTCACTCCGGAGACAGGAGGCAAACAAATCTTATAAATATCCAATGTATTGCTGCACCCACTGAACCACAGAGAAATACAAAGAAATAATAGAATGTCTTCTCATGTTTTAAATTTTGTTCTGAAGGATACAAAGCAGAAGCCCTTCCATGAAGGACTAGAGGAGCTAATCATGGCCAGCTCCTCCTCCTATCCTCCAACTAGTGTTCTGGTTTGTTTGCTAAACTAAGTTTCCCCTTAACATTTGCAACTATCTGGATCTGGAGAGGCTACCTGCATCTCTGGATTTTCTGAAGGAGGCCCCCACACCTGAAGTTCCACCACTACCAACCCCGAACTGACACAGACTTATGAAAATGTCTGTTTGAAGTTCATTCAGTCAGGAGATCACTAACTGCTATAAGAAATATTTATAGCGGAATGCCCTCTCTGGCTGAGAAAAGTCAATTAGGCAGGCAACATGGAGAGGACAAATGCCAGTCAATCACAGAAAATACTACTGGTCTTAGGAAATACACTGTCATTATTCTTATTTCAATTGGTCACCATTAAAAATTGATCGAATAGAAATGCTATGTTTCACTTTAATAAGAGAGATAATAGTAAACTTCCATCTAATGTGTAAAGTAATGCAAGTTCTCTTTTCCATGCTCTCTGGGCCTAGCTCTCACCAAAGAGGTAAACCTGTGTCTGGGTTGTAGCACTTCTGACAGCAGGCAACATCTTCACAGAGCGTCTGCTCATGTAACGCTGCACTTAGAAAACATCAAGCCAGGGAGAAAACTTATCTAAATTTCTGTTTGACATCCAAGTTCTATACTGAAGTTTTGTTTTGTTTTGAATGGAGAAGCATTCGTTCATGTGAGCCCCTATATGAAGCTCATACTGAATTGGACTTTACTCTCCCTCTTGAACTCACCTGGACATTGAAGCATTCATAGCCAAGGCAGGGTATGGATGTCTGAACCCACCTGGAGGAATGGAATATACTGGCTGTCCTTGCCTAAAGTGGACATGGGGAGAAAAGACAGACAGCAGAGCAGATGCTCTTATATAATTGCCAAACACAGCTCCAGAAATACATTTCCTTTCAAAAAATACATTTATCATTTAGTATTTATTAAGCCCATGAATGCCTATGGGTTTAAATATCAATGCTAAATGTTCACACATTAATTAAAAACATTGCTATCCTCATTTTGTATATCCAGGACCACCAAACATAGGTAAAAGTAAAGGTTTCCCCATGACGTTACATCCAGTCATGTCTGACTCTAGGGGGCGGTGCTCATCTCCGTTTCCTAGCCGAGGGAGCCAGCGTTTGTCCGCAGACAGTCTCCATGGTCATGTGGCCGGCATGACTAAACACCGAAGTGCACGGAACGCTGTTACCTTCCCACCGAAGTGAAACCTTTTTATCTACTTGCATTTGCATGCTTTCGAACTGCAAGGCTGGCAGGAGCTGGGACGGAGCAACGGGAACTCACTCCGTTGTGCAGATTCGAACCGGCGACCTTTCGATCAACCAGCCCAGCAGCACAGTGGTTTAAAACACTGCGCCACCTGCAGTCCCCAAACATAGATGGGCTCTATTACAAGGAACAAAGTTTGCCTTCCCAAGTGGCACTGCTTCCAGATGTTTTAAAATACTGGTGGCAGAATTTTGACTTGGAAAATGCAGTCTTTCAGTGCTCAGGGTGATGCAGTTCTCTGTGCTCTTCTGTGGCCATACTGCTTCCTGCTGACCATTTCCATCATCAGAACTTGATCCCAAAATCTTTCTACCACTTTACTCCCTTCCATCACCCCACTGGCTTGGCCAAAACACAAAAGAAACTAAAAACTGGAAGCAATACCTATTACATAAAGCAAATCAACATATTACAAATGCATGTCTTGCTGTATATCACACAGTCCTATCATGATGCAACCCGGGGTGCCTGCATCAGTTTGCAAAGCAGTGGATCGTGCCACTCCAGTCCCATCCCCTATCATGAGCAGGTGCTGTGATGGTGGCCTCTGTCACAGTAAGAGGGTATCTGGCAGGGAGAAGTTGCTGCAAAATGAGACACCAAGGGCCACTAGACCTTTTGAGCCGTGGCTGGAACCAGTTAAGAACGTGTAAAGACTGTCATCTCAGTGAAAGGCTTCTTGAACATACGGGATACCCCATTTATATACTGAGCTCCCACTTCAATGAAAGGGGTCTCTCCATATTTGTGAGGGAGGGAGTGTATGTATATGTAGAACAGCCAAGAAATTCTGTATCAAGGTAGAGACAGAGCCTCAAAACTTACAATATACTTAGCTTATATTAAAACAAGGGGCAAATACTAGATTTGGTGAACAGTGTTTAAAAAGAAAAACAATTAACGGTCACATCTAGCATTTTTTCAGGGCCCGGTAAGGACCACCAGTCATGGGAGAACACAGAAAATAAGTCTCTATCTCTGAATGCTCTTGATTGCTGGAAAGAAGTTGTTCTTCTCATGAATAATGAACACTCAAATAATGGCCTGCCCTGGCCTCCTATACATACTTGAGCTTTTGTGTTAAGAAGTTTGCCTGACCCTCCAGGGGATTTTGAAATCTTCAGATCGTCAATTAGTCAATTGAATTCTGAAATAGCCTCTTCTTCCTGAACTGGATTTTAAGTTCTCAGACATATCTACAGGGATTGGATCTTTTCAAATACTGTGTGACTTTATATATACAAAGAATTTGTATGGTTTTGTTTATTTGATTTCACAGTGATTAATATATTTGTACCATGACAATATTACATCTGTATTTTTCTCTACATTAGCTGCTGCCTTGATTATTAAAGCACACTTTTACGAATTCTCCCTTTTCTGCTTAATCAGGTCAAGACAAACGTGGAACATAACAGCATAGGACAAGTTGGGGAATATGTGGCCCTCCAGATGCTGCTAAACTTTATCTCCCATCAACCAGAGCAGGCAGAGCAAATAGTGAAGGATGATCAGAGTTACAGACCAACAATTGTGAGGAAAATCATCATTTCTGGCATGGAAATGTTAGCAAAAAAGCTTATGATTTATGTTCCCCATGTATATATTTGAATGTCACTCAATAAATTGTAAATGTATTGACCTTTTCATACTTGCAGGTTCAAATTCCTCTCATCCCTGTACACTAGGTAAAGCCTTGGAATTGGCCTAACCTACTTCATAATATTCTTCTGAAGATAAAATGAGACAAGCTTTTGTAAGCAACTTTGACCTCCTTGAGGAAAGACTGGGATATAGATAGAAAACAAATATGACAAGTTAAATAAAATTTAGCACTTATGTGCACTAGACTTTTTAAAAAATTAATGCAGTATTTGTTGCACCCCCTAAAAAAGCAAGAACTATACAGAAGAGAGTTCTTAAACTAGTTTCTCGGAAAGCTAGCTTCATAGAATTGAGACAGAGACTTGTTTCAGGTGTACTATGTGTTAAGATCAACAATTCTGCTTTGATTATATAGAAAGATGAAGGAATCTTCATATGAGCAGAGAAGAACAGCCCCTATGGGAGATGAAAAAACATGGAAGGAGAGTTAGAGTGGCGATTCTTACTGTGGTACAAGCCACCCCAAGGGGTGAGGAATTTGTCCAATGGTACCAGGAGACAATGGGTAATATGGAGACAGTTCTGAAGGGTGAGGTGGTCGGGGAATTCCTGGTGATGAGAAAAAGCAACAGACATTACAACAGTCAAGTTTTGCCTCCCATCCAATTTAAGTTCCTAACAAGAATCCCACATTCTCAAAAGTCAGAAAAATATAAGCTTTTCCCACCCCACACCCCAGATACCTTTTAATAAACTTACTTTCACATTCCTTTTGAGATTGCTGGAAGAATATAACTAATAAAATAGATATATGAAATTGAGAGCAATCTATCACATCCCAGGTGAGCAGGTATCAAAAACTCACCTGTCTTTGGGTCAATCTCTGGGGAGAGGTGGGAAGGTGGTGAACCTGGTGAGAAGTGGTCATTACTGTAAGTGATGAGTGGCGTCAGTGGGTGCATGTGATGTGGATGCTGCACCACAGGAACTTTGTTTGACTGCAAGAAAAGAAGCAAGGGCTTATGCATCTTTTAATGCATACATTGCTTGCCTTTTAAGATCTATTGTGTTTTAAAAAGAGAAGGAAAAAGGAATGAATCATTTGGAGTTTACATGCTTGTAGTTTCATATATTATAAACAGTAAATTTATGAGTTAACAAAAATAAAAATATAACTTTATTCCATTACTATCAGTGATCATCTAGTTCTTTAACAAAAGGCTGGACATGCACATGGTAGGCATGTCATGAGTGGAGCTGGCTAGAGCCAGGGGTCAGATTAGGTGGTCTGGCTGACTCCTTCTGAGTCACACTGTTTCTATTTTTCTATGAAGCTCTAAAGAAGAACTAAAATCCTGAGGCCCAAATATTTTAGGCCAAGCTGCAAATTATGGCAGTTTGGGAATTAACTGCCTCAGTTTTTACTAGTTATCATTTCTTGAGCTGGCCTCTCCCAGTCCCAAAGAACACTCAGAACAGTTGCACTAACTTTAAAAGTAGCCCCCAGATGAAACAATCTAATTATAATGAGAGCTGAATCACTATTATATGATAAAATTACAAGGAGTCATATTAAAGATTTGCACCTTATATTGTAAAGGCTCTTGAGAAAACAGCCAAAAGATTGTGATAAAGAACCCTGAAAATTCGCATAATTGAGAATATTAACAGTATCATTTCCAGGTCTTTCAGAGCTCTTGAATTATTATTGCTTGGCTGTACTAATCAGAAATTATTGCCTAGAAGAATATCCAAGAGAAATACTTTCAGATGACACTGATCTCAAAAATCAACACAAAAGCAAGCTGTAGACACTTACTAAGTGTGCAGGAGAGGGAGATCTTGCATCTTTTAGTGTAGCTCCAGCTGGTACATCAAGGAGTGGCCACTTCACCTGCAGATACTGAAAAAAAATGGTTGAAAGAAAATAAAACTGCAGAAACAAAATAATAGGAATCATTACAGAAAGCAAGACAACAAATTTCACAAGTGTTTAAGTGGCCAAACAAAAATAGTTAAATATAAAACTTTAACCATGGATCAAATGCAAGAAGGCATGAAACATCTGTTTTGCACATCAAAAACTTCCTCACTGGTTATGATGTACCTTCAGCTCAACTCATGGCCCACAGCTTTCTTATGCTTTACTCCCAGATTACCTTGATAACATCTGGACACTTGGATAATGCTGGACACAACTTTTGGCAAGAGCAAGGTGGACTGCCTCCCATCTTACTTCCTTCATTTCTCCCAGTCAAAGCTCCCTGCCCTTCTCTTCAACAAAAGAGCACAAACCTTAACAACGTGGCACAGCAGAATGAAATTCCTCCTTCCTACATGGCTTCCTCCCTTGCTGGTTAGAGAGAATACTGAGCATGTGACATGACAGTCCCCTCAGCAACAGCAAAAATTATTACAAAGCAGGAAAAGGGCTGGAAAGGCAGTTGCAGCCTGCATTTACTCAGCTATTCCCCAAACTGGAGTGCTTTTAAAAATAAAATGCTACTGGCTAAGCCAATTGGTTACAAGCTCATCCTTCCCTACAGAGGGAGTGGAATAGGCACCAGGCAACATCTTAGAGGCTGTTGATTACCTAACAGGCTCAGGAAGAGCAAATGGCATGGCTGCAGCAACTGAGATTTGCTGTAACAACCAAGCAGGAAGTTATTTGCATGGGTAAGTGAGAGAGGAGCCAAGAAGAACTAGATAATAGAAAAATGAAGAGAAAGAAGTTTCTTAGGGGCTGACAGAGTGGATTGACAATCTATGATGAGGAATGAATTTGGAGTAGGATCTGGTGAATGACTAAGAAATTTCAGAAAAAATATTTGGGGTAGATCTGGAGATATTCCTGGGGCAGAATCTGTGTAGCTGAAGAGTTTGTAGGTCTGTGCACTGAGGTTTCTTTCCTCTTAAAAACCAATTAAGAGTTAGAGAATGTTTTCTTTCTTTTTTTAAACCCTGATGAGTATTTGTATCATTATTAATATTACTGTTTTAAGAATGGCTTTTCTGTTGCTCTAAAGATATTATCTGGATTCTGCCTATGGTTCCCACCCTCTGATCCTTGCAGTTCCAATGAGCAATTTTTATCTCAAAAATGAGAAGTTGTATTGAGGAAACTCACTTTTCCTTCAATGTATACATAAAAAACTTTAATCTTTGTGCCAAGCTAGGTAGGAAACTTAACAATTAAAACATTATTTTCTTTAATTTGTCCCATTTGTTTCTTCTTGCTCAGTTATGCCATGTGTAACTCCAGAGTAATACAGATAAGGAATTTAGCAGACACAGAATTGGTTAAATTATGGAAATGAAATTAAATAGGTTGATCCAGCAAATTCTTGAGTTCCTTGAAGTTTTTACAGAACTTTAGGTACAGGATGGGTTAAATTCATAGATCTAAAGCAATAAATGCAACTTTTCAAGAAGTCTTTATTTTTATGAAAATGTAAATTGTTTTCTTAAAATAGGTAAGATACAGAAAGAAGAAAAAGGTTAAATAAAATTCCCAAGGGATTTTAAACAAGTATAATTAATATATTCATAGCTTGCAAAGTTCCAAAGATGCTAAAAAAAAATCTTTGTCAATCAATACTCTGTTGAAGCTCTAAAAAAACAATGACTACATATCTGCATGCTGATAAATTTTCTAATCTCCAAGAGGATCGTTATATTTTTCAACATTAACTGTTTAATACAGTCTACCAATTTAATTTTGAACCACCATTCTATGCTTAGTGTGTGGACCAGTTTTAAATACAGTATTCTAATATGAAAGCAGGTATTTGTTTTCCTCACTGTGTTCTAGCATCAATTCTACAGAAACTTAAATTGGCCTGCATTGTTGGGCATCTCTAGTACCAGAAGTACCAAAAACAAAGGTACTTTATATTGCATTTTGAAAGTGGAGGAATAAAACCATTCCATACAATTATAACTGAATGCAGGGCATCCTGTGAAATGTTGGAGGTTTGGGAATGTGGACTGGATGAGTTGCAGCTGTGCAATGGAATTTCCCTAACACACAAATCCTCATGATGTAAAACAGCTGGAAGGAAATCCCAGAATGCTCTATTTAGAGGCTGAACAACCAATAATTTAAATGAAAGATTAACCCTTCAAACCTTCACATTTCCTTCAACATATATTCCAACTATCTATTAAAGGTGGAAAATGCTGCGTAAGTGCTGATTTGTTCCCACGGATAATCTGAACAAATTCTGCTATATGATTAGTGTCTTTTGAGAAGCTTAAACTCGCATTCACAAACTAGTACAAGAGAAGCTAGAACAGTTTTGTTTTATCAAACGATCTGTATTTCTCTGGCCACTTAACCCATTCAAACTAAGGACTATATTCTCTTCCCACATTCCATTCTGTTGATCTCTGTTTGATATATCTTAAAAGCACTTTATACTTGGTATAGTGTAATTGCTTGACAGCATATAAAATATACTAATATTTCACACACCTTGGTAAAGTGCCTTGCAAATAAGTGGAGCTTCCAGAAGATCAGCATTTAGAATTAGCTGTTCAAAGGGTATATGCAATATAATCCTGTTAACTCCTTTGGTTGCAGTATCAATTCATATAACAACATGCACCATATTCATACATGTATGCCAGACCAAACATTTGACAATGAGAAACAAATCCTTTCTAAAGATGCTTTATCAAGAATCCCAGGTGGGTTTCAGAAATCTGGAATGCTAGCTGTTGTTACTGGTTTGACATGCCAATGTGTTTCTCTAATGTTATTGCATATATGTTTACAAGACTGCATTTTACACAGTATAAAGGGCAAGTATTGGACTTTTTTTTTTTTTTGCCAAAAGCCACAGGTTGCATCCAATGGCAATTCTGTTTACAATGGAAGGTGATTACTCTTGCCCAAGCCAGGACATCCAGTTTTCACTGATCTCCCTTTCTTACTGCAGCAAGCCACACATCCTGAAAAGCTGCTCCTGCGTCTCAAAGAACTGTCTGGAACACTATGGGATATAGTCAGACGGTTATGGAAACTGGATGTTCCATCTTGTGCAAGTGTAAGCATGTTTCTTGAGTGGACACTAGGAAGCCCTGGTGATTGCTGTGCAGCCTAACTACATTAAAAAACTTGTACTAGTGATATCCTATTGGAACACCTATTCTGGCTGGTTACAGGAGATATGTTTGGACTTTCTGGTAGGGTGGGGTTGTGATGCACATTGCAAAATAGCAGCATATTGGGCCTTTCTAAAGTTTGTGGTAGACAGAAGCTACTCTGTACTTTTTGAGCTCTAGTAAAGATATAGTTGAACCAGCTTTATTTGCTAACACCCAGCACCAGATTGAGGCCAGAATCATATTCCAGGAGCAGAGCAAACATTTTAAAATCTAGAGCTATAGCCAAAAATAACTGAATGTGCAAGATTCTGGATTTTTCCTCACTGGAGGTAAAAAGGAAAAACTGGAATGCAACCAATGCTCCATGTACATCTGGACAAAGGAAGAAAGATTTGTGTATGTTTGACATGAAACAGGAAGACAGCTTATCTTGTTCCTATAAAACATACAGTCAGACCACTGTGATAGTCCAGTCCTGCCCACAATGCAGAACTGTTTCTCTTCGACCTTTTCCATTACAGCTATAAAATTCAGCCTCCAAACTCAAAGCAGAATATAGCCAAAACTAACAACTCCATGGCAAAAATGAATGAAACATATAAGTGAAGGCCCTTGCCCTGAGAGAAGGAAAAGACAACTACAGTAGCTCCCAGCATCACCTATGAGCCAAGAGGAACATTCCCTGAGACAGAAAAGTCTCCAGAAAATATTTGAGGAGCAATTTTCAAAAGGACTTAATCTATCATTGGGGGGGAAAATACAATGGGAGGCTATAGCATTAAATGTTCCATATTCATATAAAATTGTCATTACTGGCATTTGTAAGGATGATGTTGCAAATTTATGCTCAAGAAAGTAATCTCCACACAACTTGCCTAATTCACTGCACATGGTTTAGAAAAGCTGGGTGCTTTTTGCACAATCATAATGCATAGATGCTTTTATATGACACCTCTGAACAATTATTCCACAGTTCTTTCCAACAACACACTTGCTATGTCCTGTGTTTTTTGTCCATTTGCCCTAAAAAGTATATGTAAAATGTTACATGAGCTCGCATTCTGCTTGCTTATTACCAGACATAGTTCAATCTGAGCAGAAGCTTGTCTGTATTGCCTGTACCTCTGGCCCAGTTGCTCCTGTTCCTCTTTGATGTGATAATTTAGATATCAGTAATCTTTTCAAACTATTTTCTCTGCACACACAAGCACAGACTTAAATGTATCCATGTAATTGAACTCCTGTACCAAGACATGTATAAGTGAATACGGTCTATCTCAAACCACATGCAACATCTGCAGCTCTCTACTTTCACTTATAATGCTCCTGAAAGCACTGCAGAGTAAATTTTTTACTTCCCACTTCTCACATTTTGGAAAATGTCTTTTCTAGTTTATAAGTTTATTTTTTCCCTCTCATTGTTTTTGTTGCTTACTTTTCTTCATCACTTTATTTCAAAATGGTGTTATAGGAAATTGTTTTAAAAATAGTGATTAGGTGAAGTGAAAGGAACACTTGTTTTAAACCATTAGTTCTTGACCAATGAGGTGGAAGAAAAGCATAACATACATGCACATTTGAAAACTGCAATTAGAATAGGTTGCCATGAGATTCCTGCAGCTAGTGCTGAAACCTTGTCCTTTATGTAGAACAGGGCTGAGGATCTGTAATCAGATCTTAGCCTTCAAGGCTCCTACAACAGCCAATTGTGGAAAAGGCAATGAGCCAGCGCTGTCATCTGTACAAGGAGTATGTTTGGTATGCAGCTGGCCCCATGACCCCCAACTAACTAGCGCAATGACCTACAGTACACTCTGGGCTCTGAGTACAGTAGAAGTCATTTCCTAAATGACTGCCTTTGATCTACTCTCCAAGCCTAGAGATCAAAGCGGCTGGTTAGATTGGGGAAGTCCCTGGATCTGGCTGCTGTACAGTTCCAGTCTGTTTCCAAACACTGAGCAGTGATGTGAACTCACTTGCCACTTACTGCAGAGTCATTTTAAAAGATACAACACCCACAACTGCTGGGACAGTGAGCACTGCCCCGCATTTGGTGAGTCAGCTTTCTAGGAAGCAGTGACAAGAGTAGAGAAGCCATGAAACCCAAAATACACACAGAGGATGGGCAGAAAGTTCTGCCCAATTAAAAGTCCTGTGTGTTGCCGTTTTCCAGCTGGCTTATTTTATGCTCCACCTTCTTTTCTACTCAACACTCTTGGTCACAAAGGGGGCTTTCTAATCCATTTTGTAAGCAGAGACGCTGCAGGCGAATGGGGGTGGTGCCTCTATGAAGGTTGTATAAAGGCTCCTTCTCATTTTAAACAATTTAGAGGGCAGAATGTGGGGGTGGGGAAACACTCTAGAAAATATACAAGGAAGGGCACCCAGCTAATGGTACAGGGGCAGTGTGGAAAACTGAACACTACCTCTAAGTGTAAGTTGGTGCCTCTCACATAGACATTCACTGTACAGCCATGTGCAAAAGAAAGAGAGAGTTAATGGCATATTGAAGCTATAAAAGTTTCAAAATGGTTGCATTCCAGAGAGATTAGAACAAGCCCTGGTTGCTTGTTACCTTCCCTCCCCTCCTCCCCTCCGTAAATGGGGGAATGAAAAGGATTTTAACCATTTCTATCCCACATGCTGTTGTACCACACACACAGTACAATGCACCCTGCTGTCTGCACATTAACCTGCCATTTGCCAAATAGCTTCCCCTCAGCTGGGGATTAACATCCACCAATTCAAACAACAATCCAGTGGCCCTGCAATCCTAGGCAGGAACAATGGGGCACAGACAACAGGCCTTGGCTGGCCCAGGACAGTAACCATCACTGTAGGGCAGCCAGCTTATTTCTAGGAGAAGAGGCGTGAGCAAACTAGATGCAGAAGGAGAGGAAAAAACAATCCCTACAACCAGTTAGGAATTTTAATGACTAGATTTCCTGCCACTGTTTTTATTTATTTATTTAAAAATTTATATGCCGCCCCTTGCAATAGCCTCGGGGCGGCTTACAACATGGTAACATCATTAAAAACATATAACAAAATTAAAAACTGGCCCATCTCAGGTTATAATATAAAACATAAACAGAATTATAAATTAAACCTATTAAACAAATTAAACATTAAACATAAATTAAATAAACATAAATTAAACATAAATTAAACATAAACTAAAACCAAGACAAAAACCTAAATTAAACAATAATATTAATTAAAATATTGCTTAAATAAAAAGGTCTTCGCCTGTTGCACTCAAGGGTGATGAAGATGTTATCCAACAAGAAGCAAGCTTGAATCTGGTTTTCTAGCATCCTAGAATATTCAAAAACTGATCAAAGCAAGTACTTTTTTACATCTCATACTGTCCATTTTGCAAACTATTTTAATATATTCTGTAAGTTATTCCTTTAATACTGTCAGCAGTTGGAAACGAGGAGTTAACACCATCCATGTTTGCCATCAAATATTTTTCACTGGTCCATAAATATATCATTCTAAAAATGCTATAATGTCGTCCAAAAAGTTTTCCTATCATTCAACATCCTCCAAACCCACCTGAAAATCTCACAGAATCTTTGTCTGAAATTGTCTATTAATTCCATTTTACATACAGTACCTTTCTAAAAAATCTGTATCTCTAAAAGCCAATTCCCAGTGTCTCATCCATGTTGAATATTATTTTGCATTTAACTAACACCAAGAAGATATCCCAGGATTGGGGTTATGCAAATAATGCAGGCTTGAATTTTGGTATATGTGTTTTGCTACCAGACAGCAGCTTGAGCCCCCATTTGCAACACAGTCCCTTATGTGTTTACTTTTTATTGTACAAGTGAAAGATTGCATATGGTGTATTTGTATATGAAGAAGTATGTGTGAGACAACACTGTAATGCTGCTACTATGTTGGCACTGAGAAGCCTTTACAAGGCACCATAAATAGGGATCCCATGAGGAGAGCAATGTTCTCCCTCAGGGTAGCTTCTGTGTCGAGAGGGAGTATTTTTTACTGCCTCCTCACCACATGTAGCCAATAATGGTCAGCTTTGCACAATCACCAGGAGAAAGAAGCATGGTGGCTTCTTTTCCCCAGCCCTGCATGTAGCAACCATGCACTGCACAATTTGCCTAATTATCCTCACAGCATGTGCCTTGCAGTGTTGTCTGATGTGTGGTGAGGGTGGCTTTTAAACCATGGCAGAACCGATGACCAGTTTAGGGTTTAGAGTTGTTTGGAAGCCACCACTACTGTACACCTTGCTGGTTTCAAATGATACAGCAATCCATACAATATTAGGGTAATTTGGCAAATTATGCACTCCAGATTCTTTTCCCCACTGATCATGCAAACTTGGTCATTCAGTTTGGGGGAAAAAGAGAGGACAAGCTTGGAAGAACAGTCTACAAGAATATGCAAAAAGATGGCATGCACAACTTCCTACATTGCACTGATTAGGAGGAGCTGGATGGCTCCCTTATCTTCTTGCCCATCAAGAACAAACAAGATAAGGTAGATCAAGGAAGCGATTAATGTCTCATTTGGCAACTCTCCATCAAACTGGACTGCATCAGTTTATTTATTTAGTAAATGCTCATAATTAAAGACAAATACAATACAATGTAATGTAATACAAAGCAACAATAAACAACAGCCAGCTGTGCCATAAAAAATAAGAACCAGACATGTAAGCTGTTGGAATGCCTGAACAGATGGAAAGAGGGCTTCACTGCTACCAGACAGACAGAAAAGTTGATACTACATGAACTTCTATAGAAAGGCAGGATATACATGTAATGTAATAGCAAGGACAAGGCTTACAGAATTCTCTTCATTTTAATTTTACAACAACCTAGTGAGGAAGGTTAAGCTGAAAGTCAGTGAGTGTACTAAATTCACCCAGTGAACTGTATGACCAAGTGGAGGTAAGAACCTGGATCTCCCAAGCTCAATCCAACACTACTATGCTCTTTTAACTTAGTACATATTTACAATCATATCTCATTATACATCTCATGATGCAATATTTGATATGAATACACAACTATTTGCTTCCTCCAGGCAACCAGGAAAGTAAGACTTACATGCATACACAGAGTATACCAGTGCTTTCAGCTCTCACCAGTCTAAACTGTCAAGCTACCTCCTAAAGACAGGATTTAAGTGCAGATCTCTGCAGCTAAAACTAGCTAGCAGACTATTTTCCTGAGCTTACTGCCATCTACTTCAATACATTTCTTATAGAATTACTGTAGTATGCTTTACCTGAAAATAGGCTGAGTCACAATTTTGTTGACATTTTCCTGCAAGTAAACTTTAAGCAACACATTAGGTAAACATGTATAGAGTTCCAGTGTTATATAAGCGACTGCAACAAATTAAGGAAAGGTAAAAAGGGAACAGTTTATAATCAAACATCCATTCTGATTAGGCAAGCAATCTGAAAAGTCCATTTCACCTGTCCATCCATCTGTCAGTGATAGGGGGGGGGAGTGGGGAGAGAGATTATTTCACTGTGAGATAAATCTGCTTTGTTCGGATGTTTTAATGCCCCAAATAGCAATCTCCCCCTCCTCTCTCTCTCTCTCTCTCTGTGCATGTGTTGTTGTTGTTAGTCGCGAAGTCGTGTCCGACCCATCGCGACCCCATGGACAACATTCCTCCATGCCCTCCTGTCCTCCACCTTCTCCCGGAGTCCACTCAAGCTCACACC
>JAIXND010000621.1:13957504-14114264 GCA_023646645.1 Varanus salvator macromaculatus
GCAAGGGGCGGCATATAAATTTTTAAATAAATAAATAAATAAATAAATAAATAAATAAATAAATAAATAATTGATACATCCCACTCTACATCCTATTATAAGCATCTATTCCAATTTTTTTACTCTGTCTTATCGAATTCAATTTGCAAAGAAAATTAAAGTCAGCACAAAAATATATACAGACTATGCCCCATTCTACCTAGAAAATTCATTGGCCAAAGAAAAGCAAAAGCAAGGTGATGGCAACTGAACCTTTTAAACTGCAAAATGATCAAACTAATACAAGCAACAATGAACTGCATGAGTATTTCCAGATGTTGTCTGGTGGTTAGTGTGCTGGACTGGGGATCCAAGAGATCCTAGTTCTTGTCCACACTTGGCCATGAAGCTCACTGGTTGACAGCCAGTAACAGACTGTCAACCCAACCTACTCTCACAAGATATTGTTGTGAGCACAGTGGAGGTATATAAACTACCCTGGGTTCCGCCTCACAGGTGGAAAAAGAGTGGGATATAAATTCAGTGTAATAGTATCTTTTCTACAGCTAATCAGATGATACTTGTTTGGGAAGTTTTCAAAGTGGTAATAAGGGAAAATTTTATAGAGAAACTATCTTATTTGTCCAAGAGACAGGGAAGATGCTGGGTTCACTAATTAGATTCAAGAACTACTGTAAACATAAGGAAACATCTTCATGGTGCATTTCAAAAGGCCTACAGTGCTTGGAAACCAGTTAGATTTAATTAGCTCTACATTAGTAGGGACAGAATTGAACAGACATCACTGCCTATTCATTTATCCCCGCAACTGGCGGGTCCTACTGATATTGTGCAAGAAGGCCCCGCTGCTTGTGCAAGGAAGTTTCTGTAAAGGAAGGCTTGAAACAAATGGAAATACTAACCTTCCGTCTTTCAGAAACAAATATTTCTTCTCATTTTGGGTTGCCCCAGAAGTACTAAATAAGCATTTCACAAAATCAGTGGGAACCACTTACACAACCAAATTATCCAGAGCATCAAAGACAGGGTCAGCCTCCAGTTCTGTTGGAGGAGTCGTCCGGAGTTCCAGGTCACCTGCCATGTGCAGCACCATGTTGACATATCTGCCTCTCTCCACCGATGGAGACACTGGGTCCTGCTCGGAGACCATAGCATTGGGGGATATTCCAAGGGGGACAGGAAGAGGGCAAGATTCTGAGTCATAGTCAGAGTCAGATAGGTGACTGGTGGTGTCTGGATAGCAGGGGTTCTGTTGGGCAGCTGGTGAGAGGTGAGATGTTGATAGGCACAGGTCAGGTTCCTGGGCAGCTGAGCGAGAGCTGCGAGAGCACCAGTGATCACTGTCAGTGTCACAACATCAAGAGTCAAGGGACTTAGCGTGAAGCAGTCAGGGTCAACATTGGGCCGCTGGTATCAGGTGGTGATGGCAACTGGGGGTGTTGGAGCCAATGTCAGAGTCAGCATCAACTGCTGGCAGTGGCCCAATTTCAGGGAGGCTCGGTGTCGACAAGATCTCATCACTGGTGTTAAGTGGTCTTGGTACTGGCTTCTGCTTGGCACTGGCTGACAATGGCAGGCCATCATCTGGGAGGCTTGGCATAGGCCTTGGCATTGAGAAGACTCAGCCTCAGTCACAGGCATCAATGTCAGTCAATGGCCCGCAATGATTTCTCAGCAACACAGTCCCAGCACTGGTTGGTGTCGTGGTACTGGTGTCACTGAGTGCTTGGCCTGGCTCAGTGTCAGTCAGCATCTCAAAGTCCCCAGTGAAGGAGCCAGTCTCGCATGTCTTCTTGGAAGGCCTAGTGATGGCAAGAGACCAATAGCTTGTTGGGTGGGTGGAGGCTGGAGACCATGGGGTGCTGCATTCCCAGTCAAATGGGGAGAGGGAAAGTTCCCGATGTCTTCTGAGATTCTGGTCACATGCCAAGTGTGGAGTCGTTGGGCCACATGGCAGAGTTGGGGTGTGCTGTCATGAGGTCAAAGGTGGTGGGGACTTGTGCATGGGGGAGGGGTTCCTGGACCAAGGGCAGGGACCAGTCCCTGGTGTTGGCGGTGGCCTCAGTCAGCAGAACCCTCTGTTGCATTATTGGAGAGCAGCTGCCATGAACCAGAGAGCCAGAAACTGGCAGCACCACTGGGCAAATGCTTATGGGGCACCTTTTTGGGGGGAGTGGCAGTCATTTTCTTGGGCATCTTTCCTCCCCTCATGGTCCCAACGCCCATAAGAGTAGACGGACTCTCCATGTCCTGCTTGGATGAGTCAGCCACATAGAGGGCCCTCTTCCAGAGTTCGGCTTTTAGCTGATCTGCCTGCTGCTGGAGTGTTTGTTTCTTAAAAGCCTGGAAGTGAGGGCAAGTCTCAACTATATGCTCCTTGCCAAGGCAGGGAAGGCACAGTGAATGCCCATCTGTTGAGTGCAGCTGCAAAAGGCTGCAGATGCCATCGCACAGATGGAAAGGCAGCAAGAGAGGAAAGGAGGAAGTATGATAGGCAAGAAATATATACTTTTGGTGAGTCTGTTGTTGTTTTGAAAAGAGGGGAAAACAAAGGAAAGCTGGCAAGAGAAAGGCATGAGGAGAAAGGAATGCTAAGTATGAAACAAGGAGCAAAGAATTCCCAATCTATGCAATAAGTTGTTGAAAAAGAAACTGAGGGAACTAGACTGGAACCCCTCCCTTATATCCCCAGGAACCAGAAGGGGAGGGACTTCCACTCACTCTGACATGCTGAGCTATTTATTGAAGTTCTTCCTGATCTAGCTTTGCACAGATGTAGAAGCCCATATGTGTGATGCACAGAGACCTCAAAGAAGAACTGTAAAGTCCAAACAAAACAAATTAGAGCATCTCAGTGTGAAAGGCTGATATACATGCCACCCTGTTTTGCAAGCAAATACCTTCTCATGGCTTTGCTTTCATTTGACTGCTCACCATTTACAGCCTTCACAAAGTAACAAATTAACCTATTTGCAGCCTCTCTTAGTCAATATCCATGTGTTGTGAGCTAGACATTCCTTCCCAAGAAAGATAACTTCTCTAGCACTTCTTGTAAGCATCTTTATTCTACACAGAAGACTCTAACCATTCACAAGCCTCTGAGCATACACAAAGAGATGCCAAACCCTCTCTGCTCCCCTTTACCCAAAGCTTTGGTTATGAACCCTCCGGGGCCTGTCTCTGAAAGGAAGGGCTCTGTGGAACCAGGCACACCTGCGTTCTGCACTCTGAGCCCCTAATTAGACCAGCCTGCGGCTTTGACGACAGGCCCTTGGGTCCTTATCTTGAAGAGGGCTGGTGTTCTCCATCTGAGAGACTACCCCCTTCCAAATCTTCTCCCTCCTGTCCTTCTTCTGCTGCATTCCCACAGGCGGGGAGACTGGACCCATGGGTGTCCCTGAGCTACTTTCATCCAGAGCAGGCTCAGACTGGCACTGAGAGATCGAGTCTGCAGGTGCAGGCCTGTCTGTTACGACAATTCCATTATCAGAATTTGAGCTCTGAGCCTTGTCTGGTTCAGCCAACCCCGCATCATCCTCAGAGCCTGAGCTATCAGTCTCACCAAAACAGGCCGCTCCTTGTGAGCGCCTGGGGGTCTCATCAAAGTGCATGCACAAATAATCATATCTGATATCTATTACTCTTTGATAGCAGATACTTCCCAGTTTGATTTGGTACTGAGCAAAGCCAGCTGTGGAGTGGGTGGGCAGAACCAAAGTCCATCAGATTTTCATTGCCCCGCCCCAAAATTCTCTTGCATCCCTAACTAAAAGATGTAATGATATTGCAAGTACTTGCACAGGTGAAAATTAAACTGGTATATGTACTATACAGGATCAGAGCCTAAGTCACCTTGCAGTGCCTGTAGAACCAGGATCACCTTTGCAGACACTGGCAAGGAACAGCTGTGTGATAATTATGCAGTGCAGCTGGAAGCCCTGTAGAGAATATATGAGAGAAATATTGAATATGGAATAGACTCATGGACTTTCTATCCTTTGATAGCCACTAATGACCATGCCTTAGGAAACCCAGCCATTTGGGAAGGGCATAGTCTAAAGAAGATTGGGAAAATGCTTAAGAATGCTTGTATAAAAAGTTACAGGGAAGTATCTGAAAAAAAGACAACAAAATCATATACTTTTTCCAATACCTGTAGTTTAAGCATAAAATAATGCACTTGAGGTACAACGTTCTCTTCCTGTCTAAGCATGTACAGGATTCTACCTTTAACATGAATACATAAAAGAGCATACCTGTATTAGAGTCATAGTGTTGTCAAGTTCATGTAAAAGAGAGCTGCATAACCCCTAGACCTTGCCAGCTCCCCATGTGACCTGCAAAGCCACTGGCACGCTACACACATTTTCCTGTAGTCCAAGTGGTCCACCTGCCAGTTTCTTCGCCAAGCCCTTGCCCCCTCTCCCACCAGAAAACACTCTGTCTCCAATCAGCCACTGATCAGATAAGAGCTTTTCTCTGGGTAGAAGGAACAGGCATGATGAGGGTGTTATTGCATGACTGAGTGCCTCTTGATTCTGATCTTTATTCTACTTATTAAAGAGCAGGCATGGAAAGGCCTACACCACTTATTTCTCAGGCGGTTTAGCTTGGGATGCTACCTGAAAGTGTTGCTGATTTAGTCCTGCTTATCAGGAGAAAATATTCTGTAATCAGCTACTGGTAGTGGAGAAATGATAGAATACCCAGCTGGTAGTGGGGTGTGTGGGTGTGTGTGTAAACCACAAATGCTGGTTTGTCTGTACTCAGATAAGCCTAAGAAATAACCCCCAAACAAACCATGGCTTATTTCTTAATTTTCTGGAAGGCTCCTTGCATACCAACAGCTACTTTTGTTGCAGATGAAAAAGGAACTAGTGCCATTACACAAGCCCTGATTAATTTTGTCTTCTTTCCTCCCCCCCCCCCCTTTTACTTCTCTGTGTTGTGTCTTTTTAGATTGTAAGTCTGCAGGCAAGCACTATCTTGTTTGACTGATTTAATGGAATCTACTCCTGAAGCCTTTTGGCAGAGGGACAAATACTTTAAATAACTACTTCATTTAATTAAATATAAATACTTATTTAAATAAATAAGAAAAATAAGTTAGGGTTGCCCCAGAACTCTGGATTATTGTGATGTGTGAACCAGGTAATTCAAATGAGAAAATAAATATTATCTACATATTAAGGAAAAATAATCCAATTATTTAAAATACAATAAAACAACACTCCCAATTTTTAATAAAAATAACAACAAACCAAGAGAGCCAGAGAGAGAGAGAGTGTGTGTGTGTGTGTCTGCACTAGCAGTAAAACTAAAAACCTGTTGGAAAAAGTAGGATGTTCCAAAGTTTAGAGAACGCAGAAACAGAAAAAGATTATCTAGCCTCTTCGGTCAGGGAGTTCCGTATGCAGATGCTAATACAAAGAGGGCATTTGTGTATGTGTTGCCAACAACTCAGGGAGCTATGGTAAATGCCAAGAAGCCATTAGTAGGCTTAAAAGGAAGACAAATTTATATGCAAGAAAGCTGTACTTCAAGCAGCCTAGAGGCCAAGGGTTAAATGCCTTAAAGCTAATAACCAACACCTTCAAATTGCACTTAGAAATAGAGAAATAGACTGACAAACCGTCCAAGCTGATATAACAGGGTTCACATGATCCCAGTATTCTGTACTAGTCACAATTTTGACAGCAGCATTTAGTAGCAGAATTATCTTCATGGATATTCCTGCACAAAGCCGGTTAAAGTAGTCAAGATATAACTAATGCAGGTATGATTGTGGTGAGGCCCAATAGTATATAATCCAAAAGCATGGGAGAAATGTGTTCATGTTTTATTTAAATTTCATGTATCCCCTTTAACCAAATTTGCTCTACGGGCATTTACAAGTTAAGGTTGAATTCCTATACACACTATTTAACCTGCAAATAAGTCCCACTGAAAATAATAGTTCTTACATTTAAGGAAGTATCAAAACTTCATGATAAAAAGCAAGCTGAAGTAAAAGACTTTGTCCTGTAAGAAACTAGCTCTTCAGACTTCCAGAGATTATTCCACAAGGTAGAACCTAGATTTTGACCGATGTCCTAATTTCTGACAAAAGGGCAGGACCATATCTGAAAGTTATGCCAATCTGCCAAAATCTGCAAAGCAGGAGTGGTGAGTATGCAGGAGGTAGCATGGTCAATTTATCTCGTGTGGCCCTGCTAATTCATGGGTTTGAAAAATTGCAACCAAATTCCCATGATCTTGCACTACCATCATTGGGACAGAGAAGTGATTAAAAACTAATAGCTTCACAAATATCTCCAGTGCCTTAACCCAACTCCCATATCCACAAGACACACTTCCATTTGTTTGTTTGTTTGTTTACCTAGCTGCAGTACTAACTGCTTGGTCTCCAGTATTTCACCACCACCCTTAACCACTGGATAAAATAAATATTGTGTGGTGTAAAGATGAGGTCTCCTCCAAACCTAATTTGGCAGAGAATATTTGCTCTTTACAAGATACAGGCTAAAACTTAAAATTGCAGTTTGTTTGTTGATATAACATGACAGATCACAGGTCTGCATCCTAACAGCTGCAAATGTTCTAACAGAACACTCTGTCTTGGGACTATTTAACCCAAGGAATGAAAATGTTTTAGATTTGTGAATTCCAAAAGCATAACAACAAAAGAAAAACTTTTCCAAATTGGGATATGTCTAAGGGAATGGAAGATTCCAGGTCATAAAATAGACACTTACATTCCTTAAGAGCCACAATGAAAAGAACCCCTGAACTTCTGTGGTTGTCCAAATTTAAGCTAAGGGGGCATTCCTACCACTGGACTTTCAGTTACAGGCAATGTAAGTTCCTGCTACCTGTTTTTCCTCCCTGTCTCAAGTTTTGATTTTTCCACTTGTGCTGACATAGTACAATATATTATTGTTGTACTACATTGTACTAAGTACTGTATTCTTATTTACTACAAAGGGAGTGAGCCAGGGAGGTTCTCCTTCCCTCAAGACAAAGTAATAAACTCCTCCAAAGATAGACATCCAGCTATCACATTATGTAATTAAAATAGCAAGTCCAATATTAAGGTTTTTTAAATGTATGCCATTCTGGACTAAAGGAGAAACTTTTTCAATATGAATATGAGACAGCGGAGCTATTGCTCTTGAAGTGGTATGGGGCAGGGAGACTGGGAGCTATCACTGAATCCATGTGGAGAAGTTGAAAAAGATAAACATTGCAAAGAGCAGAGCAAACTGGTGTTGCGACCACAGTTTCAGGAAGCCTCTGAAAGGCAACAGGGCCTCTTGCCCCCATGGGAAAAGGGAAGAGGCAGAGTACTGGAGCTGCAAATTCAGGCACACCAAGGTTGAACGGGATGATGGCAAAAAGTGGGTCAAAGGTCAACCAGCCAGCCTGCTCTGGTTTCCATGGATATGTGGTCTATTCATACAGTACACAGAGGGCTCTTCACAGCCACTTACACACAATTGAGCCACTACTCAAGGCTCTGCTGGCCTGGTCTTGGGAGTACAACACACCAGATGAGAAAATTTAATGGAGTCAATTAAAACAGAATAAGCACTGAACAGGACTGGTTCTGGAGAACTTGAGAGACTTGTCAGAATTACCTAATCAAAGCAGCAAGATAAGTGCCAGAAGTGTGGATGAGAATAATTTGAGGAACTTACTGTCATATGATGCTACCTGTAAGTCCTCCATGTTATCAACAAGGACTAAGGACCAAAAACTAGGCAACCCCAAGGAAATGTGCATACTCAGCCTCAACCTATCTCTTGGGATACTGAACAGCAAAGAAGCAAAACCTTTGTTTCGGGTGCTTGCTTGCACTCAGCCAGTGCTTTGAGGAACTCCTCAAAGCAATGGCTCGGAGCACTTTTCTCCTCTTTTGCCTTCCCCATGCAGAGGAAAATGAAAGACAACTAAAGCATGTTCCAGCTGACCCTTTGGCCAGGAATCCAAAGATGTCAAGAGGCAGGAGCTCTATCCCCTAATATTATCCATCTCTTGGAAGCGAGGAGAGGCAATCCAGCTTTGGGCCCCAATATGGTTCTCCACCCTGCCCTGCAGTATGACAACCAAGACAGTCTCTAATGAAAACCCAGTTAGATAATCTGTTGCACTTAAGAATGTCCAGATTCCATCAGGCAACTTCCTTATCTTTGTAAGCATCACTGAAATCACAAGAACTAGAGACATCTGAAAAACATCATGCAGGTAATATTAAGTTGTTACCAAATTTTTCACTAATTTCAAATCATATGCAACTGCTTCACAAATGAAACAACTGTTTAAACAACTAGTCCAAACTATGTCTCGGATACATTTACCCTACCCCCAATATCCACACCTCCATTTGCTTGTTTACATATGAAGGAGTTGAAGGAAGTTTCCTCTTAGTTGTAACATGGCAAAGTGGAAAAGCTCTGTTTACCTAGTGCAACATGCACAACTGAAGGCTCTTTAAAAGTCTGAAGTCCTCATGTCCTGGCTTGTCATTACTCACACAGATTAACCACGGAGCAAATTTTAATCTGTGAGCAAAACTCCAAGAGGCCAGGAGGTTCCACATTTCTTACTTTCCTCCCCATTTCCTACACTTCTCTCTCCCCCTTGCCTCTGTATTTCAGGGCATATGACCACTTACCTCTTGGGGTACATACATACATACATAACATATACTATATTAGTCTCTATCTTCACTTCTCAAATGAGGAAAGCCTATAGATGTCTATGAAACTAAGAGTTTCACAGACAGCACAGGCAGAAGGAAAGCTTTCTATCATTTTTTTCCACAGAATATTGGAGAAACCTTCATGCCAATATCAGTTCATCTCATGAGTGAGATGTCATGGTCCCATGTCACTGTTATGATCACTGCAACCTCTCTTCCTTAGGAAGCAAAATACTTAAGAAAACAGGTTTCCTTCCACCTCACTCCAGCTAAGGGGATCTACAGATCTGTAGATGGTCTCCATACACCATTCTATTTACAGTCCTGCAAGGCAATAAATAATCCAAATGGGAATTATGTGCAGGTTTTGGATCCTATGTTCAGCAAGCAGTTTTTTGGTTTCAGCCCATTTCAGCCCACAAGATCTTCCTGAGATAAGAGAGCATGTGCCTTGCACCCAAGAGATAGACTATGCCACATCCTCATCATTCAAAGTAAGGGAAAATATATTTCAAATAAAAAAGTATGGTTGCATTCTTCTACTTCATCAAGAAAGAAATGGCAACACAATGCACATTTGGAAATAAATCTATGTGCCAGTGCTGGACCTTAGGGAGCAATTAAGAGTATCAGAAATTAGACACAGTGTTGTCCAGAAAAATTCCCAATTTAACATTCTACCTTGTCAGGAAAAGCCGACACTGAGTTGATGTAGTCACTTGCAGAGCCCTTAATCTCCAGGGTAATACTCCAACATAAGCCAAGCAACTCACACAATTTCCCCAGTTGTGAAAGCTCCTGACTGCATGCCATGTTCCTGAACCATTGATATTTCTATGATTCAGAGCACCACAATTCCAAGATCACACATAGCTGGTTCTCCCATAAGTCACCGCCAGACACAATCAGGAACGCTAGGCATTCAAAGCAAACATCTATTTCACTTGATCTATATTAATGATTAACATGTTAAAATATTAGTCCCAGGACTAAGGCCAGCAACAGCCCAATGGAAACTTCCCTCCACTCTGATGACAAAGCATATATAAGCACTCTTGAATATGGTTGTCAACTAGCTATTAATCTAACAGTATCATCATAAAATCAGTTACCTAACAAAAAATCAGAGAATTTAGTCAAATGCTTACCTTAAATCAAGATAAATTACATCCACAGCATACCCACAATACACTAAGGTATTAACCTAATCAGAGAGAGAGAGATTTTTATTTTTGATAAATCCATTCTAGCTTCTAAGTACATACTGAATTATCACAAAGCTTAACAACCATCTAATTTATAATCTATATTAAAGTCAAACTGACTTGACCATAGTTTTCCAAGATCCTTCTCTCCCCAGTTTTTTTTTTAAACTCTGGGACAATGTTCTGTGTGTTCTACCTGGGGCTCCTCATCCATTTTTCTAGGATTTCTCAAAGATTTAGTCAGCAGTTCTGAGAATACTTGCAAGTCTTTTTAGTATTCAAAGGTGGAATTCATCTGACCCTTAAGACTCATTTAAGATAGCTAGTCATTTCCTGAGTAATCATCAAGACTCACTGACCACAACCCTGAGAAGATCTCATCTGAGGAGAAGACATGAAGCTTTGTCAAACATAGCCCAGCAGAGAACCAGGAATGAAAGGAGTTGACTGAGACACTTATATAGCTAC
The DNA here is from genome assembly GCA_023646645.1 of Varanus salvator macromaculatus. Classification (NCBI taxonomy): domain Eukaryota; kingdom Metazoa; phylum Chordata; class Lepidosauria; order Squamata; family Varanidae; genus Varanus; species Varanus salvator. The sequence continues at coordinate 13,967,879 of JAIXND010000621.1, forward strand.
AGCCTCTCTCTCTTAGGCCTCTGCCAGGATAACAGGTCCCCATCAAACTCACAAACTGCCCCAGTTTGTCCTAGAGTTCTAGTTCTGATCCACCAATTCTGTATCAATCTTGAACTGAAATCTTAAGCCATCACCATTCTTACTACTTTTGTAAGGTTGAACACAGTTCTCCTTTTGGAAGAAGAAAAAGACAAAATCAGAATTAGAAACACAGAAACAGAGTAAGCAAGAAGGGGTCTCCTAGGCCATCTAATCTGACCCAAGGCTCCAGCCAGCTCCACTCATGACGTACCTACCATGTGCATGTCCAACCTATCCTTAAACACTCTCACCATTGCGGCTTCAACCACCTCCCATGGAAGCCCATTCCATACCCTAGGGGGCCTAACTGTCAGGAAGTACTTCCTGGCATCCACCTTGAATCTTGGTTATCTGAGCTTTGCTCCATTGGAATGCACCCTGCCTTCCACTGCAGAGGAAAAAAGGTCATGACCCACCTCTGCGTGGCACCCCCTCATGTACCTGTATGTTGCTAACAGATCCCCTATGAGCCTCCTCAAGGCTGAAAACACCGAGCTCCCTCACTCTCTCCTCATACGGCTTAACCTGTAAACCAGCCACCATCCTAGTGGTCCTTTGCTGCACTGATTCCAACCTTGCTATATCCCTCTTGTAATGAGTGGCCCAAAACTGAACACAATACTCCAGCTGTGGGTGCACCAGTCATATAGAGTGGCAGTCTTAGCCTTGGGAGGAATCCTCCTGCAACAAGCCTGGTCCTCCCAGTATACACTTTTGTCTACTTGCCCTGCTATCCATTTTCTATGGAGGTTCTTCGTACGCCTGATGCCTGTTCCCATCCATGGGAGCACTTCTCCTTCGCCTCCCCGCCTTGCTAACTAGAGGTATTGTCAAGGGTTGCACCTCCCAGTCTTCCCTTTTTAGCACCACACATCCATCTTCAACTCCCTTGCCTTCCAGTAGTCTCTCCGAGGAGACATGCCCCAGTTTGGTCTTCAATTGACCAAAGTTAACCCTTGTAAAGTGCCAGCTTCTAATACTTGACCTGCTACTCATTCCCATTCCCCTGATCTCAAAGCAAAGGATGGAGTGATCACTCACATCCAGAGCTCCCCTAATCTACACCCCATCTATCAGCTTCTCCCTGTTGGTCAAGACCAAGTCAAGGATATCTTGCCTCCTCCAATCACCTCCCGAACCCTCTGCATGAAAAGCCCTCCCTCTATTGTGCCTAGGAAGTGAGATGACCTAGCCGTCACGGCCAATTGAGACGCCCAGCTAATATCTGGTAGACTAAAATCACCCATAATTACCTCCCCCGAGTTATTCTTTGAATCTGGTCTGTCAGGGCAGCGTCCAGGCACTCAATTTGACTTGCAGGGTGATAACATACCCTCACTGTCAGGTCTCTCCCCCTGCTGAAACCCTTTAGTTACACCCAGACTGCCTGTACCAGATCCCCATCTGCACCACATTCTATCTCATTGAATACTATCCCTTTCCTGACATAGAACGCTATGTTTCCTCTCCTCTTTCCCCTCCTGTCCTTTCTAAACAGGCCATACCCCTCTATGTTTACATTCCAGTCTTGCGTTTCATCCCAATGAAGTTTCCATGATCCCTACCAGGTCATACCCTCCCATTCCCAGGAGAGCGTCAAGCTCTTCCTGCTTATTACCCATGCTCTTAGCATGGGTATGCATGCATCTTAGCACCTTCTCGCAAATCCCTTTCTTTGGGTCCCCTGGCCTCCACCTTCCTCCCATCTTCCCTGATATCGGCACCCTCTTCGTAGGAGTCCCACCAGCCCCTGCAGTACATCGAACACCCTGGATCCAAAACCTTGGTCCTTCCCCTCACTTGTTCCATCAGGAATTGAATTGAATAGTTCAGCCTTCTTTTATGGCACCTATTAACACTTCCACTTCCTTACTGCACAAAGGGCAACTATGTTTTCCTTCTTCCTCCAACATACCTGGGGAAAAATCCATTTTCTTGCTCTTATTCCCTTTTTCTGCAAGTTAGCTTTTCTGACACTGCCCCCATAAGGCTGGACTACTCATCTATACTACTCTTGGTGACCTATTGTTTTTTTCCATTTATTATAGATGTCCCTTTTAATCTTCATACTATCTTTCCCATTTTTATTTCTCATTGGATTTGTCACTGAACCTTTGTGATAGTTTGTGAATTCTTTGGTACTCATTTGGGATGCCCTTCCTCATTAGTTATTCAGCCCTGAAGTCCTACCTAGCATTTCTCTGTGGTTATAAACATTGGCTTTCTTGAAATCTAAGCTACATGCTTGACTTTATTTACCTTAGTTTTCTATAAAATCAAGAATCCAAGGAATACACAACTACCCTTCTCCCCAACATTTTCACTACTTTAACTTTATTGATGAACTCTTCCCTACTGGTTAAAATGAAGGTACCAGTATCTGATCCTCTTACTCTTTCCTTCACCTTCTCAAAGAGGAAGTTGTCTGCAAGATACACTGGTAATTTGCTGGAGCTTACTTGTTCAGTTGAATTTTTGCCTCCCAGAAGAAATAAAAGTCCCACGTTACACACAATCCACATCCTCTCTTTATTATGGTGCTGTGTAGAAGAGGCTGATCATAGCAGTATTTTTGTTTGTTTGAATTCATGTACTCTCCACAGAACTCAACAACTTGAATTTCTGTGCAGATGTGCACGTTTTGACATAATAATGCTATTCTCCCTCTCATTCTGTTGCATCTATTCTTTCTGAATAAGTTGTATCTTTCAATTGCTACTTTCCAATCATGGGAGTCATTTCACCAAGTCTCAGTTATATCTATTAAGCTATATTAACCTTCCTGTACTAGGATGCAAGTTCTTGTTTATTCCCCACACTGTATGTGTAAGTGTATAAGCACAGAAAGTTTTACATATCACACTCCAATGTCTCTTCTGCTATTTTAGTGTATGATTTGCTAGTCAACATCACAATTCCTACATGATCTCCTACAGCAGCCAAATCCCTATTTTTAGCACTTATCTCCTGGTTTACCTTTAGGCTTAGGGATAAGTATCACTGAGTTTAATAGCTAGGAAGTATGGAAAAAGACATACAACAAGAAAACAGTAAAACACTGGGGGAAATAGCAGAAAACACCCAGCCAGCAGTCCTAGAAACTCCACCACTATCCATTAATCAGAGATTGCCGATGGTAATATTTGATATGCCATAAGCACACGGAAGAGACAATGAACTCATGGCAGGAATATCCACCCACCCCCTGCAAGCACACACCCATGTTACAGCAAACATAATACCAAGATGACACCTAGGGGCCATCACTCCATCAGCCCTAAGCATAATGAAAAGTGGGTGCCTGACCTGGGCTCCCAGCTTCTACATATTTTTGTTACTGCCTTGGAATTACAGAACTGAAAGGAATCACTATGTGGCCTTTGCTACTGGCCAGAGGATTAATGGCCACTGGGAAGTTGTACCACCTGCCTCTCATAAATACTGTCATGGTGAAGGGAAAGTCTAATTGGCCACAGGCATTGGCCAGAAGAACAACTGCAGGAAGGTTACTCCTCACTACCAGAAGAAAAAGAAAAGAAGTTGTTTCAGGAGAGTCCGGCAACCATAGTAAAAACAAACAAACAAAACCAAAAAAACTCCTATTTTTTAAATTTCATAGAGAAGACAGCAGGACTTCTGCAAACTGTTGTAAATACCATGACGATCATTTGATCCAAAAAGGGAACATAAAAATAAAGTTTGTTTATAAATGCACATGATTACTTCGTTTCTGTTACTCTTTCAAACACTGCTTTAACAGTTTTCCAACTTCTTTTCCTACAACATAGTTGCACTGTAAATGAAACTCTCTGAGCTCAGTTATAACAGCTCAAAGTGATTAGGTAATGCATTACAAAACTCCCCTCCATGCACTGTGTGGGGAACTTTCAGGTGGGAGGAAGAAGCTTTCCCTTCCAGCTCTCCAAAAACCTCCATTGCACAACTATGAACCTAAGCCTTTTAGTGCTATACAACACAGCAGAGGAAGGTTTCAGACAGGTAGGAAAGAAAAGAAGATATCTTCATTCCTTTCACACTCCTGAAATGTTCCTTCCCCTTCAAGCTCCAAATAACCCCTTTGTAAGGGGCTGGTATAGGACATCGTTTGATAATGCCCCCATTTGTTCTCTTCTTAATTTTAAATGCTATAAATTTACACACACTGGTATAAAATGAGGAGAATTACCACTATTTTAACATCTGCCTCTTTGGACCAATTATGCATGAACCATCCCATAAAAAAAGAGTGTGTTAGCTCTAGGATTTACAAGTATACTTAAGGACAACTTCAGTGTTGAATGAAGTAGTTCAAGATTTCTCGTGATATGCCATCCATTTTTTATATGAAGAAAAGTATTAAGAAAATTTCTCTCCTAGTCAAATAATTTATAGCCTCCAAAATAGGTCACAGCAAGTTTGCTGAAATCCTTTCAAGGCCAGGACAAAATGTGAGGGTTGACCAATCTTACTGCAGCATTTTTAAAAAGCTGACAATACATTATCACAATGGTATGGAGACCTGTTTGCTGGTATAATCACAGTCATCCACCTCAAATCTTTCATCCTTTTCTAGGCCTCAAACCACAACCTGCCCACAAAAACCTGGCCTCTGGTGTTCCTGAATATCAGATTCCTTCAACTGCACTTGGCGGTTTACTGCCTGAACAAATTACATTAACAATACAGAGAAATGTATACATGGCCTTAAATACACGATTGAGCTGGGACCAAAACAAAGGCAACAGTATCCTAGCAACAAGTCCGAGCCTGCTCCCCACTGGCTGGATTTCTGGACCTTGCCATGAATTGGGAACCATTGAGTTTCACTCCTTGCTGCAAACAATTAAGGACCGAGAAGTCCCAATTACAACTGGGATTTACAGCCAAAGAAACATTCTATAAATCACTGCCCCAATCTCCCCTACTCTTTCTCAAACCAAATAATCTCATCCAGATGTTTTGCTACAGCTGTCTAAATGTGTGGTATATTGTTAATCAGTAAGACTGATTTTCTCTGTAAAATGTCAACGACTGAAGCACTAGAGCTTTGTATGAGCAAAAAAAAAAAAAAAAAAAGTTTCTAAGCCTAAAGTCATCAACTACAACATGCAGTAGTGACTGAATACTTACAGGGATAGAAAGCAACACATAGGTTGCTTACCAGTAAAGGCAGGATGCATACCTGTAACTGTTGTTCTTTGAGTGGTTATCTGTGCATCACACGCATGGGTGCTGCACCTGTGCAGTGCCACATTTGGAAAGATTCCCCTGGCCAAGCCTAGAATTTTTGGCAGGAGCTCCACCTCCACTTCCCCATTATACAAGTTGACGGCCCCCCACCATTTTCTCAGTCCAACTGGAGACAGATGTTTGCCCTATGTGTCTATAGCTAAGTACCCTATTGCTATGTAAATAGTAGTTCAGAGGAAAGAAAAAGGCATACATATATATATATGTCCACCAACACCGACTCAGGGCCAGCTGGTTGGTTGTGTAAATGCACAGATAACCACTTGAAGAACGACACTTACAGGCATGCAACCTGCCTTTCTCCATCATGGTTTCTGTGCATCACAGATAGGGGTGACTAGCAACATACCATTAAAGGAGGTGGGAGGTGTCGTCACAGAAGGACAATGCAGCCTGACCAAAAGCAAAGTCCTGTCTGGCTCTCACATCAAGATGATAGTAGTGAACAAACATAGACGGTGTTGACCATGTTGCTGCTCTACACAAAGCATCCACTGGTAGTCCAGCATGGAGTGCTGTTGATGTTGATACTGCTCTGGTGGAATGAACCATAGGGCAACCTGGTAAGTCCAAGTTCACAAGCTGGTACGCCAATTTAATTGTCTCCACGATCCAGTGAGCAAGTCGCGGGGGCCCAACTGGTTCTCCTTTGAAATGGTCTGCATATTTTACAAACAGTTGTTTCATTTTATGGATTGATTCAGTTCAGGACCAATAGAAGGCTAGCACATGGCATACACTGAGTGTGTGGAGTACCCTTTCAATGTCCGTAGATGGAAACAGGTAGAATGCACTATTTCTTGTTTGATATGGAAAGGGGATGAGACTTTCAGGATGAAGGACGGATTGGTGCAGGGAATGACATTTTCTTTATGAAAGATCAAGTAAGGAGGATCTATCTGTAGTGCACAAAGTTCACTTGCCCTGCAAGCTGAGGTGATTGCTACCGAGGAGGAGATCTTCCAAGAAACAAGGAGCAGGTCTACAGTCATGAGTGGCTTGAAAGGTGACTTTTTCAGCACATGCAACACCATGAATAGACTCCAACTGGGGATGATAGATCAGATTGAAGAATTCGTTTTTTGGGGTCTTTCATAAAACTTTGTGAAAGGGGATGAAAGAAGTTGGAGTAGCCTTCAATGGGACCTCAAAAGGTGGTGATTGCAGACAGGTACACTTTGATAGATGTTGGTTTGAGTCCTTTTCAAGTACAGGAATTCCTATATTCTTTTGCTGGTTGTGGCTACTGGATCAAATATGTGATAAACCTTGCCTATTTGGTGGAGTATGATCAGCTAGTGGTAGGGTGCAACATGGTTTCTAAACGTTCTGCATTCAAGGCTCCAAAAGTCTGTGGGTTTGATTGTCAAGTAGTCAGATTCATTTGTGGAATTTTGGATAGATATGGGGGAAGGTAATTAAGCGGGGTTTAAGGAGGTAGTAGTTTCAATCAGGAAATTAACCACGCCGTCAGATGAAGTCTCTGAATGTCTGGATGCAGTATTTTCCCTTGAGCATGGGAGAGTAAGTCCAGAATGCATGGCAGGTGTTGGAAATTGTGCTTGGAGAGTTGGAGTAGGGATGGGGACCAAGGCTACCTGGGCCACCATGGTGTTATTAAAACGGCCTCTGTTTTTCATTATAGTTCTCAGGATGAAGGGAAATAGAGGAAAAACATAGAAGAGGGTTCCTGTCCATGGAAGGAGGAAGGCATCTCTGATCTAGTTCTTGCCAATCCCTCCCCTTGCTCAATAGGTGATGCATGCAGCATTCTCCTCCATGGCAAAGAGGTCTGTGGATGCGATGCCCCATGTAGCAAAGGTGTTGTTGCGAATGTGTGAGTTGCATTCCCATTTGTGCATTTGAAATGGGGCACTGCTGAGAGTGTCCACAGTCACATTGTATATCCCTGCCATGTGGATGGCTGCCAAGGTGACGTCGTGTCAGATATACCAGTCCCAAATTCAGAGGGTCAGTCACATGAGAGAGGTAGCTCTCGTCCTACCCTGTGGTGTCGATGAAGACCATTTGTACGTGTCTGCCAATTAGCAGATTCTGGAATGCAAGAAGGCCTTTGCTGACAGCTAAAAGCATCAGATGATTTATATGGAGTTTCCTCTCATGATTGGACCACATTCCCTGTATTTGGCAGAGATTCGAGTGGGTGCCCCAATTGGTGAGGGAAGGGTATGTCAGTCCCGAAGGTAGGAATGGGAGTCCCTCTGAAAGATTGGACTCATGCATCCATCCACATATGGAGGGGTAGATTCAGTGTCTTTCTTGGCAAATCGTACTCTGGACAAACACTCTGGTAAACCAGAGCTGAAGTGGGCACATTCGCAACCTGGCACAGTAAACCATGGCAATGGTCATGGCATAGGGAACCATGGCAAGAGACACCATGCACCCTAGCAGCTGCTGGATTCTTCAGTGGGAGACCTTGGGCAGGTATGGAGGTCAGAGGCTGTAGATATGAGTTTCTTCATTCAATCTTAGGATAGATACACTCAAGCGGACACTGAATCGAGGACTACTCCAATGTATGGAATGGTCTGTGAAGGAGTGAGAATGGATCTTTCAATATTAATGCACAGTTTCAAGTGTTCAAAAATAGTGCAGTTGACTTCGATTGTAGTAGTAGACTGGAGTAAGTCTTGTTTACAAGTAGCCAATCATCCAAATAGTGGTAGACATGTATCCCCTGCAGTCGTTAATGTGCACACACCAGTCATGCATTTGGTAAATACTCTCAGGGCTGCAGAAATGGTAGCACCTTGTATTCGTAAACAGAACCAATCTAGAACTGTAGCAAGTGGACATAGTTGGGATGGATGCCAATGTGAAAATAAGCACCCTTCAAATTGATGGATGCAAACCAGTCCCCTTTTTGTAATAGCAGCATAATGGTGTGTAGAGATACCATTCAGAATTTTTTGGCTGGAATGAACATTTACTCCCTGTCGATCCAAAATTGGCTGCTGACCACTATCTTTTTTCAGAACAGTAAAATTCCAGGAACAGTAAAATTCCATGCTTAGCTTTGGATTAGTCTACTGGTCAGATAGCACCTTTTGCTAGTAAGCTGGCAACCTCCTCCATTTGAGTTGAAGAAGGGAGTGATATGGACTGATTCGAGAGGAGGCAAGGTTTCAAATTTGATTTTGTATTCATGCTGTACTATGGAAATCACCCACTGGTCAGTTGTAATAGATTCCTGGGCAGGGAGTTGATGGCAGTCCCCAAATGAGGATTGGATGATATGTGGGAGACTGGTTTTTAATTTTGAGAGGCCAAACAGAAAAGTGGGAAGCCACCAACACCAAGAAAAGAAAGGGGGAAATCTCCAGATGAACAGTAAAATCAAATACTATAAATACAAACAACATAATGGCTGGATTTTCATGTCATAAGAAGCCATGGTGATTTCTAACCCTTACTGGGCTGGTGTCATCCAGACTAAGCAGTGGCATTTTTGTGCAGTGACTATGGTTTCCCAAACCACATAATAGAATCAACAGTCTGTTCTAAGGTTTCCATGCCTCATTGCAGCTTCTCCAGTTCTCCATACCTGGAATCTCCATTTTAACATTCTTGGTATACAAACATCACAGTTTCATAGAAAGTGCAGCCACAGAAATAGCCACTCAGCCATCCATTCTCTGCTACCCTCAGCTCCCTAGCAACATACATGGCATCACTCAGTTTATTGCCCTGTTCACTCTCAAAACAGGGAGAAAGCAGGTGAATGCATGGAGGTAGAAGGGAGGAATCAGGACAAAAGTGTTTATTATCATTTAATAACAATCCCTTTGGGGGCTAGGGTCGTTAGAAAACATTGCAGAGATGCATGCACACTTGGGAGTGAGGAGGGAAACCCCATCTCAAAAGCTCAGCAGACTAATCAGGATGAAGCTGCTGAGGGCCACTGAGAGCAATAGAGTAAAAGAGATTTCACCCATGTGGTCTTCCAGGATGCACTAAGTAACTCTGAAAAAGAGACATCAGGCCAAACAAGGAAAAGGATAGCAAAGTTTGCAACAAAAGGAGAAGAGTGCTAGTTGTGGAAGATTCCCTCTTGCGCGAAATGGAAAAATATGTATGTCGTGATGACCCAGAGAATTGCCAAGTATTCTGTCTCCCTGGCGCCAAGGTTAAAGATATAACTAGCAAGTTCACACAGCTCGTACAACCCACTGACAAATACCCCTTCCTTCTCTTCCAAGTGGGAATTAATGACACTTCCATGAAAAGTTTTGCTGAAATTATATCAGACTTCAAAGCTCTAGGGAGGAAAATAAAAAACACTGGGGCCCAGATAGTCTTCTCCTCAATCCTACCAGTACATGGAAGAGGAACTGTTAGAGGGAAAAAAATCATTCAAATGAATGGCTACGATGGTGGTGCCGTAAAGAGAGATTTGGATTCTGCGACCACAAGCTAAGCTTCCTGGAAGACAGACTACTGGCAAACGATGGGCTGCACCTCACAAAGAATGGGAAAGCAGATATTTGGTCACTACATGAAAAAGTTCATCAGGAGAGCTTTAAACGAAAACCTATAGAGGAGGGAGATGTGCAGCATGGCATACCATCACCTGGCAAAGACTTATATATTTCAACAAGGAAAAAACCTCAAGCAGGGCCCAACACCACTCCCCCAAAAAACATAGAAAGAAAACCAGGGTACAGCAAGTATGAACTTTGATGTCTCTACACCAATGCCCAGAGTATGGGAAACAAACAACACAAACTTCAGCTCATAGTAAAGGTTTCCCCTTGACATTAAGTCCAGTCATGCCTGACTCGAGGGGGTGGCGCTCATCTCCGTTTCCTAGCTGAGGAAGCCGGCGTTTGTCCGCAGACAGTCTCCGTGGTCATGTGGCCGGCATGACTGAACACCGAAGTGCACGGAACGCTGTTACCTGCCCACCAAAGTGGTACCTTTTTACCTACTTGCATTTGCATGCTTTCGAACTGCAAGGTTGGCAGGAGCTGGGACGGCGCACGGGAGCTTACCCCGTGTGCAGATTCGAACCAGCAACCTTTCGATCTACCAGCCCAGCAGCACAGCGGGTTAAACCACTGCGCCACCTGCAGTCCCCAGCTCATAGTACATGAGGGCAACTATGATCTTACAGGGTAACTGAAACTTGGTGGGATGACTCACATGACTGGAACTCTACAATTGATGGATACAACCTGTTTAAGAGAAATAGAGGGCAAAAAGGAAGGTGGAGTTGCACTATATGTAAGACACACATATATCTGCACAGAAATACAAGAAGAGGAACCTAGTAGCCCCATTGAAAGCATTTGGCTTAATTTAAAGGGAGCAAAAAATAAGAATAGCATAGTTATTGGCATATATTACTGTCCACTCAGTCAAAAAGAGGACAAGGATGCAACCTTATAAAAGCAACTTACCATCATTTCCAAGAAGAATGATGTAGTCATCATGGGGGACTTCAATTTCCCTGATATATGCTGGGAGACAAATTCTGCCAAGCATGGTACTTCCATGAGATTCCTGACATGTGTTGCTGACGACTTTCTCCAGCAGAAAGTAGAGGAAGGTACGAGAGGATCAGCTATCCTCAATTTAATACTAACTAGCAGGGATGGCCTGAAGGACAAAATAACAACCACTGGAACTTGGGGGAAAGTGACCATGAGATACTTGAATTCTCAATTATAAAGGAGACAAAGGAACCAAACAAGCATCCTGGACTTCAAGAAAGCCAACTTTAACTCAGAAAAACAACAAGCGAAGTGCCATGGCAACACATCCTAAAGGGGAAAGGTATCCAAGAGGGATGGAAATCTTGAAAAAGAAGTTTCTCAAAGCACAACTACAAACAATTCCATCAAGAAAAAAGTGTAGAAAACAGCAGAGGAAGACCACATGGCTCCACAAAAGGTTAAGTGACAGACTGAAAGAAAAAAAAGAATATGTACAGGAAGTGGAAGCAGGGCCAGGCCATGAAAGAAGAATATAAACAAATAGCAAGGAATTGCAGGGAATAGCATCAGGAAGACTAAAGCAGGAAATGAACTGAGCATAGTGAGGGATGCTAAGCACAACAAGAAAGTAATCTTCAGATACATCCAGAACAAAAGACATGAGAAAGAGAAAGGTGTCCAGCTACAGTACCCCCCACCTATGTTATCCAGCAACTTGTTCACATAAGTATACTGCCTCTGATACTGGAGATAACATACAGCCATCAGGACTAGTAACCATTGATAGCCTTACCTTCCATGACTTGGACCAATCCCCTTTTAAAGCCATCCACATCGGTGGCCCATCACTACATCTTGTCGTAGTGATTTCTACATTTTACTATGTGCTCTGTGAAGTACCTTCTTTTATCTGTTCTGAATCTTCCACCAATCAGCTTCATCAGATGACCTTAGGGTCTAGTATTGAGGGGGGAAATGTCTTTCTATCCACTTTCTCCACATCATGCATTCTTTTTACACCTATACCATGTCTCTTCTCACTCAGCTTTTCTTAAGCTGCTCAGTCCTAGATATGCCAGACCTTCTCTCATACAGAAGCTGCTTAAGACCCTTGCTCATTTCAGTTGCTCTTTTATGCACATTTTCAAACCCTACAATATCCATTCCCAGGTGCAGTGACCAGAACTGTACACAGTATTTCAAGCATGGTTATACCATAGATTTCTCTATTGGGAGCACATTAGCAGTATTCTTTCCCAAAGTATGGCTAACATGAAATTTGCTTTTTTCACAGCAGTTGCTGAGTCAACATTTTTAGCAATTTTTAGTATTGTCATCTTAAAGCTCATCATGTTAAAAAACAGTACTTACAAGATCTCATAGTCCAACTTTTAAGGACAGATTTTACAAGGTCCCCTCTTTTAAACAATGTTTTCTATTTATTTATTCTATCAATGTATATGTTGCTTTTCAAAATAAAATCTTTCCAAGGAAGCTTACTGCACAAACAACAAAAATACAAAATAATTTAAAAGGATCATCATAAAGACATCAGCATACAAAGTTTTAAACAGAATCAAAAAGCCAGCTGCAGAGACAGACAATCAGGCTTAATCATCAATGCTCTTATGGAACAGAAAGGTTTTTACAGCATATTGAAAGACAGCAAAGAGCTTGGCAGACTTCCCCCAGGGAATGAGTTCCACAAACATAGCACCTCCATTAAAAAAGGCCTTTCCTTCATACCCTTCAATATTTTAACCAATAAAGAGCCAAAGGCAGAGTCTCTGAAGCTGACTTAGGGTTTCAGGATGTTCTAATAGGCAAATGTGGTCCAAAAACCCAAGTTGTAAACACCTTGGATCACATTAAAACAGGCATTTTAAATGGAATTACTAATAACCAGTTGAATTGATAAGGATCAAGTGCTGAACACCTTTGCTCTAACCAAAGTCACAGCAGCTCCATTCTAGTTGAGGTCTAGCTTGTGAAATGTTTTTAAAGGCACACAGGGAGAAATGTGATAATCCAACCTAGATGGTATCAGTGCAGGTGTAACTAAGACACAATCCACTTCTCTAGATAAGCTTACAGTTGTCAATATTAGTTGGTAAGCACATTCTTACTGACACCATCTACACATCCAGAGATGTGGCACGTCCAGAAGAATTCCTAAAATGTCTACCTGGTTCTTAAGAACTGTGATTCTCCTGAAAACAAGATGAGTACCTCCATCCAAATGAGGAAAAAATCCCAACCAGCAGTGTTTCTCTCTGGCCAGGGTTAGCTTGTTTTCCCTCATCTATGTCAGAACTGCAGTTATTTTTCTATTAGTGAATGGAAATAAATAATGAAGAGGCTTCCCAGCCCCACATTGCTTGCTGACCCAATTGGCAGAGTGAGCAGCACACTGTGCCTTCCTTATACCATGTACCCCTCCAGTTCCTGCTTGAGTTGGAGCAGCTTCACTGCACACAAGCTTTCTCTGACATCAACAGCCCATGATAGGCTTGGGCAGGGAGATGTGAATCACCTGTCCCCAGTTTGAATTTCCCTGTCCTTGCTTAAAGTGACAGCATTTCAGAATTCAAATGTTTTGTAGCAGATACATACTCATAATATATATACAAATAATGCTTAATGTCACTGATTTCACCACACACAAATGGAATCATGTGTTCCCTTGTCTACCCTCAAAAGAAGCAAACATGGGAATACTAACTCAAAAGTAGATACCACTGTCCAAGTTAAATTAATTCAGTCTAATACTTCCAGGAGGTCATGGTAATCCATTAGAAATAATACAAAAACAATTTAATATTTTTGTTATGATCAACTAAAATGTCACACACCAGTGAGCAAGTTTTCAAATTTCCTGAAAAATATTTTCTTGTGGATGTTAAACACAAAAGAGGAGGAGAAAATTGAGCATCATGAAGCAGTTCCAAAGTTCAGGTTTATATTAAAAGAAACAAAAGGAATGCAAAGGTATTGCAAAGACTGAATTAGATTTGATTGTGCGGAGTGCAAAACAGATTAGTAGTTGCATGAAGGATTTTTTGGGACAAAGAAACAATGGCTGCTTCCCATTTTGAAAAAAGAATAGATATAACTGCTGTTGGACATTTAAATTGATGCAGGCTGTTTTTAATTTCGTTCATAAGTTATATCTTGCTAACTGCAGCAAATCTATGTTTGTCTTTAAGCGAATTAGTTTTACTGCTAAAAACTGCACTTTCTTTAGCAGGTGGCTTTCTGAATATAGAGGTTCCAGTTCATCCAGACTGTGAAAATATAGTTGGTAAAAGTTATGGAAAAATGGTAAAAGTTGTATCAATAAAAGACAATGACTCGGGTCAAAAGCAATGCTAAGCCACTGTTGCTTAGCATGTCATCAGAACCTGCAATGACTTACAAGTCACTCTAACAAGACATGGTTTTTAATAGTGGTTGTTTCACCCACAGTGGAATCTCCAGTGTCCAAACCTAGACAACATAATCCACCATGGGTGAAGATAAACTGTTACAGACCCACTTGGCAAGAGCAACAAAAATTACTTGTTCTGCTTGCCAAGTAGCTACCAGGCAATCACCAATGCCAGCCACCCCAAAAGTGCACAGGTAGTACTTGGGAGTAGCAGGTAGATGCTTTCCTGATTCCACACCAGCCCTTGCCATGAGTTTTTTCCAGGGGGCGATTGTGAAAGCCACCTTTTATGGTACCTATTTTGTAACCATCAGCCATCTGTCAAGGTATCCCAGTTTGTGGGTGCCAATTATTATTTTTTGAACAACTCCCCCTCACAATAGTCACAAAGTAAAGTTAGGAAAATATACTGTTACATAGTCTGTCTATGCTTGTATACTTCCATGGCAGAAAATACAATTTTAGCTCCTTAAAAATCTTAGATTAGCAATGGAGGTTATCAATTACTCAGTAAATGGAACCCAGACTAATTTTGCATGTTCCTGAGATTCTAGAAACCTGGTGGCATTTGCAAACTGAGGGTCACACATGATCTCCTCCTCCACAAAACCCAGGGATCCTGCAACCAACAGGGTGAATTACACAAACACCCTTCACAAGCAAGGAACATTCTTTGCAAGCTCTTGTCAGGCTTCCTTGTGACAACTTTCAAACATTAGCAAAGGGGAGGTTTGCTTCCTTTGCAGACAGGAGGGTACCTACTAGACTTTGTCAGCAGGCATACCTCGTACCGATTATCCACTCCAGGCTCTCCTCTACTATTCCCACATAAGCATAGTTGTGGACAGTTGCACAAGGTGGCCTGTTTTGTTTTAATTCACAATTAGGGGCTTCATTTTTTTTTTAAAGAATGTAAGAAAACAAGAAAAGCCATACTGGATCCAACGAAAGGTCCATCTGATCCAGCATTCTATACACATGGTGGCAACCAACTGCCCACAGGATCCCTCCACCCCTGGTAAAGGAGATGGCACACAGCCAGCGAGGCTAGTAGCTACTGATAGCCTCCTCCCTAACCCAGTACTGCTGGGGAACTTTGGCAGGACAACTCATAGGAGCCAAATGGGACTGTCAAGAACAAGTTGACCATTTGCAATTTCCCTCCACCACCCAAAAAAATAAAAATAAAAGGGGAAAACAAGCTGTGGTGAGCCTCAAAGGGGTTATAATAAAGGGGAAGAACCTAATTCTTTCCATACCATCCTTATGACGTCAGGACTGATTTGCTCATCTACCTGAAGCTTGTCTGTTACCTGACAAACCAGGGTACCTGATTCATTCTTCACACTGAACAACTCAGAGACACAATTTCCCTGGGATTTAACTGCTCCCACTTGCAGCTTCCACTAGAAGTGGTCAGGCAGCATACTATCAGTTGCTTTTTTGTGAGAACGGCACTCAACATAGACCAAAAGCTTGCCCAAGGAACTTGAATCATGTCTGCCTCACACCACTGAAGTAGAAATGTATAAATTCTGGACACCACCACTCCCTTTTCAAACACAATGGAAAAACAGAAAGTGCTGGGTTGGGAAGGAATTACTGCTTGAGCATACTAGGAAAGGTAGTAGGATCGAGCTCTGCATTAAATGTAATAGCAGCAAACAGGGGCATCAATTGTGACTGATCACTACCTTTCTGACTGTCTTCCCTTTCTCTCATTCAAGTGTTCCATTCTGCTTTGGCTCCCTTTTCCTTGCTCCTTTTTTTTAATCTCAATGCCTCCTCTGTCTCCTCACACCCAACTTGCTCTTTTGGACTACTGTATTTTTAATTATACCAGCATTCCAGGTGCTTCTTTTGAAGGTACAGACCATGGCAGGCAAACAGAACAAGCAGGAATGCAAGCAAGAATGCAAAAAGTTCTTGTTCAAGGGCTCCAAACAAGTCCTGGCCTTGAGACTGGGACTCACAGCTGCTGGGTTATTAAAACCTTGGCCAAAAACAAAACAAAACAAAACAATAACAAAATAAAATCCTCCCTGCTAACAGGGAAGCTGCTCCAGTGTGGTTATAGCTCAAATATCGTATTAGTCATGTAGCTAAATGATTGCTAGCCCGCTTCTACAAGCAGTGCGAAGCATTTGCATTAATAATTTTCCTTAGAAGGTAATAATGTGGATTTAAGGAATCACTTTTCAAAAAACAACAACTGTTTATTTAGAAGTTTAGAAACTGAAAAGGCCTCCTAGAAAGGTAACAAAGCATGAAGTGGCAAACATGATTGAACAGTTAACTTAAAATAACATACTATGAATGAACGCCCTCCCAATTGCCCTGTCCTTCACAACCATGCTCAGCTCTTGCAAGCCCAAGGCTGTGGATGCCATCATGGAATCAATCTGTTTCGTGTTTGGTCTTCCTCTCCCTTCACTGCCTTCAACTCTCCCTGGCATGAGTCTTCCCTGGTGAGCCTTCCTTTCTGAAGTACAGCATGCTCGGTTTCATCATGTTTGCTTCCAGGGAAAGTTCTAGTTTGATTTGATCTGGGGCATACTTGTTTATCTTTTTTTATTCTATGGTATTTGCAGCTCTCCTCTACTTACCACTTTCTGCCTGTCAGCTTTCTTCTCTATCCAGCTTTCTCATCCATGACTATGGAACAGGAATATAGTCATGTGGATGATTCTCGCCTTGATCACCAGTGAAACATCCTTATAGCCTTAAATTTCTTTGCTAATTTCTTCATTGCTGCTCTTCTCAGTCATCTTCTGCAGTTTTCATTTAATGATTGAGCCAAGGTATGCAAAATCTTTGACAATTTCAGTTTCATCATCATTGACACTAAAGTTCAGTCATTATTCCAAGATATATTTTTAATGTTTAGCTACAGTCCTGCTTTTACACTTTATCTATCTATCTATCTATAGCATTTTTATGCCGCCCACTTTGCAACAAGCCTCGGGGCGGCTTACAAAGCAAATAAACAAATATTAAATAAAATTTTAAAAATCCAGATACATCTCGGCAGGTGTATAATAAATAAATAATGATTAACAGTTAAAATATCGTTTAAATAAAAAGGTCTTGGCCTGGCGCCGAAAAGCAAATAACGACGGCGCCAGGCGGACCTCTCTGGGGAGCACATTCCATAGGTGGGGCGCCAGCGCAGAGAAGGCCCTCCTCCAGGTACTCACCCTCCTTATCTCACTCACAGAGGGTTCCTGGAGAAGGGCCTCTGCTGCCAATCGTAAGGGGCGGGAGGGCATATATGGGCACAGACTTTCCTTTAGATAACCAGATCCCAAGCCGTTAAGGGCTTTATAGGTGATAACCAACACCTTGAATTGGGCCCGGACTTCAATGGGAAGCCAGTGAAGCTGATGGAGGACTGGGGTTATGTGAGAACCACGCCCAGTCCGTCAGCAACGTGGCAGCTCTGTTTTGCACCAATTGAAGTATCCGGACCGTCTTCAAGGGCAGCCCCACATAGAGCACATTACAGAAGTCTAATTGGGAAGTTACCAATGCATGTGTCACTGTCGCCAGGCAATAATTCTCCATGTAGGGACGCAGCTGATGGATCAGCTGAAGCTGGAGGAAAGCGCTCCTTGCCACCGCTGTTACTTGAGCTTCTAATGATAGCTCTGGGTCGAGAAGCACTCCCAAGCTGCGAACCTTGTCCCTAAGAGGGAGTGCAACCCCATTCAGGACAAGGTCCAGGTCCCCCACCTCAGAGTCCGAACCACCCACCAACAGGACCTCCATCTTGTCTGGATTGAGCTTCAGTTTGTTAGCCCTCATCCAGCCCATTACTTCAGCCAGGCACCGGTTCAGTACAGCCACTGCCTCACCTGGATTGGTTGAAAACGAGAGGTAGAGCTGGGTATCATCAGCGTATTGATGATTCCGCAGCCCACACCTCCTAATGACCTCTCCCAGCGGTTTCATGTAGATGTTAAATAGCAAGGGAGACAAAATAGAGCCCTGCAGAACTCCGTGGCATAACTGCCATGGTGCAGAGCCATAGTCCCCCAGCACCACCTTCTGAAATCGGCCATTGAGATAGGAGCAGAACCACTGCAAAGCAGTGCCCCCAACCCTGCTATCCTATCCAGAAGGATGCCATGGTCGATGGTATCGAAAGCCGCCAAGAGGTCCAGGAGAACCAACAGGGACACACTTCCCGTCTCTCTCCCTGCACAGGTCATCGTACAGGGCGACCAAGGCAGATTCAGTACCGTACCAGGGTCTGAAGCCAGACTGAAATGGGTCCAGATAATCAGTTTCATCCAAGAGTGCTTGGAGTTGTCCCACCACCACCCATTCTAACACCTTGCCCAAGAATGGGATGTTGGCCACCGGTCTATAATTGGCAGCCACCTCTCAATCCAGGGATGCCTTCTTTAGGACTGGCCGGACTACCGCCTCCTTTAAAAGGGCAGGTACCCAGCCATCCCTTAGAGAGGCGTTGACAACCTCCAGGATCCAGGTCCCAATCCCATCCTTGGCTTGCTTGAGTAGCCAAGATGGGCAAGGGTCCAGTAAGCAGGTGGTAGGACATACCTGTCCAAGCACCTTGTCCACGTCATGAGGACAATCAATTGTGGACCAGATGGCAACATTGGCACCTCCCCAGTAGAATCTGATTCACTAGTAGAGTCCAGCTCGTGACGAATCTGAGCAATTTTTCTCCCGAAAATGTTTGGCGAAGTCGTCACAGTGGGCCTTTGAGGGGGGCACGAGATCTTTCTTTGGGCCCAGATGTACCAGCCCCTGTACTACCCGAAAGAGCTCTGCCGGGCAGCATTGTGAGGAGGCAATGGAAGCGGAGAAGAATTTCTTCTTCGCCACCCTCACCGCCACAGCATAGGCCCAATAATGGGCTCTTAAGTGTGTTCGGTCAGATTTCCTCCACCTACGCTCTAGACATCTCCCAACCCGCTTCATTGCCCGTAGTTCAGGTGTACACCAAGGGGATGAACGGGCTCTGTCAGGTCGGAGAGGACACTCAGGAGCGATAGTGTCAATAGCCCTGGTCATCTCCCCATTCCATAGTTCAACCAGGGCATCGACAGGAGCACCAGTCTTATCAACCAGGAAATCCCCCGGGGCCTTCAGGAATCCATCCGGATCCATCTGGCTCCGGGGGCAGACCAGCACAATCGGGTCCGCACCCTTACAGAGGGAAAAGCCGCTCTCGAGCTCAAACCTCACAAGGAAGTGATCTGACCATGACGAGTGTCAGACACAAGTTCCTCACCCTCAGATCACCCTGTTCCTGCCCCATCAAGAAAACCAGGTCCAGAGTGTGTCCACATTCATGGGTCGGGCCAATGACGTGTTGAGACAGCCCCATGGACGCCATGGAGGCCATATGGAGATTGAAGTCCCCCAGGACCAACATCCTGGGAGTCTTCAACACCAAATCCGAGACAATCTCCGTCAGCTCAGGCAGGGAGTCTGTTGGGCAGAAGAGTGCATGGTACACCAACAGAATCCCCAATCTGTCTCGGTCACCTAACACCAAGTAGAGGCACTCTAGACCCGGCCTTGAGAGGACAGGAAGCCGTGAGGGAAATGGAGGCTCAGTAAACCAAAGCGACCCCCCTCCCCTCCCCTCCCCTCCCCTCCCCTCCCCTTTCTTCTTTCCCTTTCCCTGGGAGTTGTTTCAATTGTCAGAGCAACAGGACAGTGGAACCAGATGCCTAGAGAGGTGGTGGGCTCTCCCACACTAGAGACATTCAAAAAGAAACTGGACAGTCTTCTGAGTGGGATGGTGTAAACTGGTGTCCTGCTACAGCAGGGGGTTGGACTCGATGGACTTCATGGCCCCTTCCAACTCTACTGTTCTACGATTCTATAATTCTATGAATCTATAATTGGCAGAAAGTATTGCTGCTTTCTGCCAATACTATATTATCATCTGCATAGCATCAGTTCTTGATCTATTTTCTGCCATTTTTCACTCCTTCCTCTAATCCAACTTTCCTTATGATATATTCTGCATGCAAATTGAACAGATTTGCTGTCACCCACAAACTGATCTGAAATTCTTTGGTGTGCTCTAGCAGATACTGTATATTAGCAATACAAATATCTCCAATTACAAGTACAAAAAGTAAACTGAAAGCTTTTATAAATAAACAAAGAACTATGTAGCAGCTCAATTCATGCTACTGGTTGGAAGATTCAAAGATAAAAATGTAAATGTTAGCACTGCTGCAACATTTCACTGGATTACAAATAATAATACAGAACATTTTAAGCAATTTGTTCAGGAATGCAGTCTGGAATTCTGTCAAACATATCCCTCCTGCAACATGTTTGCAAGCACAACCCAGTCTCTGATTCCTCCATCTACTTTAGATTCCTCTGTCTTCTGTTCATGTGAAAGGAACTAATCAATGTTTGGAAATGTACCAAATCAAGAAAAAGGCAGTATCTGAAAGGGTAAAGATTGTTTCACTCCAGACAAAACTTTAGGTCTAGAAATCCATGGTAACTATGATTTTTAAGAAGATGGCGAAGCAGAGAAATTAGAAAATAAAACCAATAGCAACAGTTCGGAAATTGAGACCAATTACATTTCATGCATATTCAATTGCCCCTGCCCATCTTTTTATTTACACTTTTTTACGGGATCAAAATGCTTAACACTTTGGAGAAGAGAAAGGCAAGTTGCTTACCTGTCACTGTCAGTCCTCAAGTGGTCAGCCATGCATGACACATGTCAGCTTCAGTGCCAGTGCAAGCCCTAGATTGGAAAGAAACTTCGACAGCTTAGCATCACAGAGTGGGTGGGAGCCCTTTGCCCCTTCTGGTTCGTGCTTATGGGAGGTGCTCCCGCCCAGTCCCTCAATGCCTTGGAGACCTGCATCATCTCCAGGCAGCCAAAGGGCAGAGATGTAGGTGCAATACTGTGCCCACCCCTTCCATCCAGTGCCTGCATCTCTGAAGGGGGAGCAGCTGGCTGACAACAGCCAGTGGGGTGGAGAGTGGGTTGTGTGAATGCACAGATGACCATTTTAAGGATGGCAGTTACATGTAAGCAACTGGCCTTTCTTCTCCATGGTCTCTGTGCATCACCCAGATGGGCAATTAGCAAGTTTATCCTTTGCAGGATGGAGGGAGTAGTCGTCACTGGAGAATCAATAAGAGGATCACCCTGCTGAGGACGCAGTCCTGTCTCTCACGGACACTGAGTCAGTAGTGCTGTGCAAAGGTCGATGGTGTAGACCACATGGCGGCTCTGCAAATGTTGTACAGAGGAATACTGGTTAGGAGGGCGGCTAATGTGGCCAGGGCACATATGGAGTGTGCCCTTGGGCACACAGTGTGCTTGAGTCCTGCTATCTCATATGCTGGACAGATGGTCTGGATACCCACTTGGAAAGTCCCTGGGAAGGGGTCTCTCTCTGGTCCTCGTAGCAAAGAGGCGGTGAGAGCGGCAGAATTGCTCTGTTCATGACCTGTACAATGCGAGGGTCCTGCAGGCATCAAGCAAGTATAAAGTGGTCTTGATGGGCATGGAGGAGTTAGGAAAGAAGGCCAAGAGGACAATATCCTGGTTGATGTGGAAGGCAGAGGTAACCTTGAGTCTGAACTGTGAGCCAGGGAGGAACACAGCCTTGTCCCCGAGGAAGGTCAGGTAGGGTACATCAACTCGCACTGCCAAGAGCTCGCTGGCACAGCAGGCAGACATGATGGCCACCAGAACACCATCTTCCATGACAGGAGCCATAGGTCAGTCATCACCAGAGGTCCAAATGGACTTTTGGTGAGGGACTGAAGGACCACCAAGAGGCTCCAGACTATGTGCATGGGTGAGCCAATGTGGTGATACATTGGAGTCCATGCTAGGAACCTGCGAGCCAGGATGTATGTTAAAATTGTGGACCCCTGGATTGGAAAGTGGAAATGTAAGATAGCTGCCAGGTGCAACCCCAGTGAGGATGGCGTGAGGCCTGCACTAAACCAGGTTTGTAGGTAGGTGAGAACATGCTCTATTGAGGTCTCAGTGGGCTCAAGCCCCACTGAACTGGCAAAGATCATGAAGATTCTCTATTTGACCAGGTAGGACTTGAAGGTGGAGGGCCTAGGGGCAGCCTTCAGGGTTAGGAGTTGGCAGGTGAGAGGGATAGGGAGGGGTCCGTCACCTATTGATTCTCCACACAGTAAGGCTCAGAGTTCTGACATTAGTGTGAAGCATGTGACCCCTTGTCCTGCAAGAGTAGCTTGTGCTGGACCACCATGGGGTCATGAGGACACAGTTTGCCCTGTCACTCTGGATTTTGGAAACCACCCTGCTGATTAGAGGAAAGGGGGGAAAGGCATAGAACGGGGGGAAAGCATCACTGAGGAAGCCAGTCTCCTGTCCTGCCCTGGAGCAGAAAGACAATATTTGAAGTTCAGGAGCATGGCAAACAGGTCTATCTTGGTTGTGTCTCACCTGACTTGTAGGTCTCAGAAGACTCCACTGTTAAGCTTTCACTCATGTGGTGCTGAGGCGGTGTGGC
The DNA here is from genome assembly GCA_023646645.1 of Varanus salvator macromaculatus. NCBI lineage: Eukaryota > Metazoa > Chordata > Lepidosauria > Squamata > Varanidae > Varanus > Varanus salvator. The sequence goes on from JAIXND010000621.1 coordinate 13,990,615, forward strand.
TCAGGGTGTCGGCCAGGGTGTTGAACCAGTCTACCACATATGGAGACCTCCCTCACTATGCACCATTCCTAGATGGTAGATGTCAGGATGCGAGCAGGGACGATCATGTGCCGCCCTGCTTGTTCATGTAGTACTTTACAGTTGTGCTGTCTGTGATGATTTACACATGGTAGCCTCTCAGGGAGTCCTGAAAAGGATACCAGGGATTTGTACCCGGCTAACATCTCCAGGAAGAGGATGTGCAGCCACACCTTGTGGGGGTCCCATAGGCCCTGTGCATGTTGCCACAGTGTGCACTCCAGTCCATGTTTGAGGCATCTATTGTGACAGTCACTGTGGGCTTAGACAGGGTGAAGTGGACCCCAGTGGTGAGGTTGTCCATGGTGGATCACCAGTGCAGGGAGTGCCTGACTAGTGGTGGGGATGACAATAGAGTGGTGTGGGGATCTTTGTCCGTGGTGAAGGTTTCCATGAACTACAGCTGGAGCAGTTTCATGTGGAAGCAGGCAAATTGCATTGCAGACACCATGGAGCCTCTGGATGGTATGTGATGCTGAGTGGGCTGCAGTCCTGACAGACATGGCCCATGTGCTGAGGCTCTTCAGTTGTGGGAGAAATGCTTTGGCAGCGGTGGAGTCCTGGCGAGCCCCTGTGAAAAGGATGGTCTGGCAGGGGAAGAGAACAGACTTATTGTGATTCATCAGGAGCCCCAAACCCTGCAGCAGGTGCAGGTGATGTGCACCATGCACAGGAGGTCAGTCCTCAAGGGACTACCAGGAATCAGTTGTCTAGCTGCGGGAAGACCTGGACACCCTGCCGCTTTATGTGTGCACAGACCATCGCCATGGACTTTATGAAGACCCTGGGGGCAGTAGCAAGGCCAAAGGGCAGGACCTGGAAAGTCTCCTGTCCAATCTGGAAAAAGAGAGGGCAGGAGAAAAAACGGAGATAGTACTTGTGAGAGGACAGAAATAGAATCTATTCCGAACTAGGTGATGTACGATCGAAAAGGAACTTAGGGACTGGGCCGGAGCCCCCCCATAACTGGGAACATTAAGGGGCAGAGGGCTCCCACCCACTCCGTGACACTAAGCTGTAGATGCTTCTTTCCGATCTAGGCCTTGCGCTGGCACAGAAGTCCAAATGTGTGATGTACAGAGACCACAAAGAAGAACTAAAAGATACATAATCTTCTTTATTTTACTAATATTTCCTTAGTCATCTTTGGGGGGGGGGGTGTCTGGTCCTCATAAAGTGAGTGGCAAAACAAAAAAGAGTGGCAAAACAGTTCATCTGTTGCTTACAGTTTAAGTGTATTTTACAATATATACTTGTAATGTATATTACAAGTAATATTACTTGTATTATATTATAAGTAATATAATATTATAATACTTATAAGTAATATTATATTACTTATAATATATATTACTAGGATATATATAAGAAGTTTTAAAAGTGTATTCAGTTTGTAATTATTGTTTGAATATTAACATACCAAACATGATAATTTTATGGCTAACCAAGGAATACCTTCCCCAACCTGACACCCTCCAGCTGTTTCAGACTACAGCTTCAATATCCTTAGTCAGCTGGATCAATGATCATGCTGGCTGGGTCTGATGGAAGTTGTTGTCTAAGATATCTAGAGATCATCAGGTTGGTTAAGTCTGAGATAGAGCAGTGAAGATGAAATAGCATTCAGACAGTAAAGAATCATATCCCATCACAACTGAGCTGCCCTGTCAGTCTATACAAACTGCCAAAAGATGTTCATATGTTCTGATAAGTCCACTTCTTAAGCATTTGGATTTGTGAGAATAAGCTCTTGATTCTTATCTGAAACTCCAGATCAATCCCAAATTATCAATTTCTTGGTGGCGCATCAAGTCAGTACTGATCAGTGTAGCCAATGAACAATACTGGCCATTTTTAATCACACATTATCAGCCACTTTACAAGATTTTAAGTCCCCACCACCACTCTGCACACACACCCATTTAAGTTTCCACATCCACCGTTTATTACATCATCAACTAACTGCTATGTCTACTGCCTTTCTGGGTATGGGGAAATAGCATCAGCTCAAAGCCCCCATAAAGCTTGTTCACTGTTCTTTTTCATTTATCAGCTTTGCCTTACTGAGGGCAAATGCTGAAGCTGGAGTTCTACTGACTGCCCAGTAGCTTTTGTGTGCAGCTTTCAGTTCTTGTCCATCAACTTGAATGACTCCATTCATGCCTATTCAGATATTGTCACTATCCAAGGCAACTAAATACAATCAGTTGGAAGAGCCCTTCCCCAGCAAATAGAAATCCCACCAGCCTAGACTGCCTTCAGAAGTCCTTGATTGTTCTTCTGTCTCTAGTCTCTGTTAGATAAACCAAAAGGATGTGACAGGGAATGAACATGAACTATAAGCAGTTTACAAACCATGCAATGGTAATTTAAGAATGCTGTATCGAAGAAATTAGAGCATAACAACAACAATAACCATTACAATAAGAATAACAATATCTGAACTCTAAATACAACCAAAAGGTATACTTGATACAGACCTAACTCAACCAACCTGCAAATTGATTCAGCCACCTGTATTAAACTACATTAAAGCACAACAATTACTTTTCTTTTCTAATAAAACACTGAAACTATGGGTAACTGCTCTGTCATTCCACCAGCCTTTCCCATAAATGTTTAGCTATAAAAAGTATAATATAAATCCAATTTTAGCTAGTTCATATGTAAACCAGAAATGTACGGTGTTTGACTTCTGGGTTTCTCACTTTTATATATAGAATTTTATGACATTTTTAAACAAAAACCTTTCCTAGTTCAATAATTCTCCATAAACCAGTACATCAGCATATGCCACCTTCAACAGTAATGTCACTTTTCCAAACTGCTCTTCAAAACAACAGCTCCATCATCAGTATGATTCAATGAATAAAGTGTTGGACATAATGCTGGAAGATGATTCAAATTCCTGTTAAGTCAGATTCACTGGGTGGTCTTTAATAACAAAAGCAATACTTTAACACACATACCCCCTATACCTTTCACTGAAAAACAGAGATGGAAGTCACATGGAACTTTTTCGCCTTCAGTTCAGTTAAATCAGATTCAGTTATCTTTTAAAAGACCTAGCCTTTCAAGCAGGATTTACAGATATTACTGGATGAGCCTATGTTTTTGGTACAAAATACATCTTCCATTTTAGTGAAAACATGTAAGACCCTGTCATAATGGCAATGGAAACTCCCTGTGCTGATGATGTAACAATATGTCATGGCTAGAATAACATCACAGAGTTTGACAGTGGAGATCTATGGATGGAAAAGGCAAAGAGTTCTATAAGCAGCTTTGGAGAAGGAAGCCACAGAGTTCTACATGTGTAGACGTAAGAAGAGTTACCTAAGACATGTTGTGTGCTCTGAATGGCATGTCCTCCACCATGAGCACCGACTGTGCATTTACCTATGCAGTTTTAGAAATGTACCTTGAGAAGCAGTTCCCCTTGATTATAAAGAGTAAGTCCTGAAATATCTGCTTGATTGTGCATTGCATCATTGGAGAACTGCTTCCTGCTCAGTAGGTCCTGAAGGTATATATAAGCTATCCAGTTCCTAGTAAATGATCTCACTGGGTGAGCAAACAGGAAAAGGTAACAGGACCTTGATGGCAGAAATTTATAGGTGAAATTAAGGAGAAGGTTCCTAACAATGTTTTTCTATAAGTTAAGCAAACAGTGTGGACTTAGAAGGGAACATGAACTAAGCTGCTAAGGGAATAAAGAGGAGGAAGGGCCACTGTACTGCTATACTGGGGGGAGTAAGGAAGAGAAAATGGCTAGATGCAATTCAGCTATGCTGACCTGCAACAGGAAGACAAATTTTGGTTGATTACCTGTTCAACCTATTTGGTTGAAGTCCGTTTATCAGCCAGACAGTGGAACTAATTTCCTAAGAAGGTAGCAAATTCTTCATCACCAGAGATATTCAGATAAAGACTAGATGGCCCATCTGTCAGAGAAGCCTTAAATGTGGAATGAATGGTACCATTTTGAGATTTATAGTCATGTATATGGTATATCTAGCCTGGTATATCTAGCTTATAAATTGAAAGAAATCTCTCAGAAATATTTGTAAAAGCTGTACAGTTCCCCACACTTGAAAAGTCTGCTCAAGATAATACAGGGGAGCCAAAGGAGGAAAAGCAAGCATCCTCAACACAGCTTATACTATGTTATAGCCAATTCACAAGAGATAGGACTCTATATAAGATTCTTTCTAGGTCCCTATTTTGTAGGGCAAGAGTGGGGAAACATATGACTGCAGTGCCCATCAACCCTAGCTGACCTAGCTAATGGTGAGGGTTGATGGGATTTGCAGTCCTACATTGAGTGGGGTCATGTATTTCCCAACCTTACTGTAAGGAAATAAGTTTTGAAGGTTAGCCTACAGCAAACTTCCTAAGCAATTTATTTGCGGATTTCACCAACAGAATTACATCCTTATTCATCACTCCATTACTGGTTACATTAATTAACCTGCACGGCTCAGTACTCATATGATCCTGCCACTGTAGAGATATTGCAGTGCCAACCTTTCCCTTGCCACCAGGGTAGTTAGTGTCAGAATTTCAGACAGCAGTTTAGGACTGCTGTTACATTCCCCTTATCATTTTTCTCCTGGAAGATGAAACTGACGGATTCCTACTTCTCCTGGAGGACTGAAATAATTATAGCACTTTTTACACACTTGCTTCAGGATATTTCAACCTAACAATAAATGGTTCTAATGAGTATCAAAATGAATCATTGTACTTTCCAGTTCTTCTTTCCTTGCTACCAAAATCAGTCTAGGAGGGAAACAATAGTTTAGCGAATAATCAAAAAGAGCTGTGCAGAACACACATACATCACCCCTCTAATGAGGCCCCCTTAAAATGAGGTACAATGGAGGGCAGCCTCTAGCATTTTGTTGCTTTAAGTTGGAAAGACATTGGGAAAAAACATCTTGTAAGTCTTGTTTTAGCCAAAGGCTCAAAGTAAATTATTAGCCAACTACCATAATGGAACAGCAAACAAAAACCTAATACATTGAATAGCAAGGAACATCTAAAAAAAGTATCAGTAACACTATTCACCAATATGGAAGGCTACCACTTTCTATATTCCTTTCAAAGATACAAACATTAAGTACACAGACACAGCACTTTATGTACCACAAAACCCCAAATGAAACAGCCATCCTCAAATAAGAGAACAAAACACCTCTGCAGTATCACACAGATCATCACTGCAATAAAACATGAATTTTCCACTGTTGTGCCTACATTTAAGAACACCAGACTATTATGACTCCTCCATAATTCCGCTCACAGAGTCTTCCCTCTTCACTGATATATCCTTTTTGGTACCTTACTTATTATTCTCCAAATGTCATTAGCTTGTTATATGGTGTTCAGTAGCATTCAGTACCTGAAATTAAGCTTGCTTGCACTTGTTTCAGCCTTTGGCTCCTACTTCAGGGAGTTAATAGATTGTCATCTCAAAATATCCAATTACCATATTTTTTGCTCTATAAGACTCACTTCCCCCCCCCCTCAAAAGGGGAAATGTCTGTGCATCTTATAGAGCGAATACGTGTGTGCAGTAAGTCTGTCAGATGTGCAGCTCATGGGGAAGTGATGGGGAATGTGCCTGTGATTATGTGCCCATTTGATTCAGAATATTTTTTTTCTTGTTTTCCTCCTCTAAAAACTAGGTGCATCTTATGGTCAGGCGCGTCTTATAGAGCGAAAAATACGGTATGTCAAACTGGTATTAGCAAACTTGTTCAAACCAAAGACACACACTAGAAAAATACAAATTCTTCACACTCACTTTCATGGTATATCTTAGATGCAATAGTTAACACTACACTATTATGGATTTTGTTTATAGCCAACACAACTCTTATTTATAACCCTTCTTTTCATCACAAAGAACCCTCAAAGTTGCCAATACTATAGACCAAGATTAAAATAAGCACATTTACAATTATAGGAAAAAATGGATTAAAAATGTGATACAAGAAATAAAATCAATACTGAATCCAGCAGCCCAGCTTACATGTCAAAGGCCTGTTTAAACTACTTCTCCATGCCAGCAGGGCAACAGAGAAGAAGCCTGGCAGAGTTCCAGTTGTGAAAGCTCCCACCATGACTCTACCAGACATACGTCAAATGGCAGGACTAAGAGTCTTCTCCAGAGATCTTAAAAACCAGGAAAGCTAGTATGGGAAAATGAAAATCATTCAGGTAAACTTGTCCCTAATCATAAAGGGCTTTATACATCAGAACCAGCACTTTGAACTGTGTCCAGAAACACATGGATAGCTAATAAAGCTGTTTTAACAAGGGAGTCATGTGCTCTCTGTCACTGATCCTGAGCATTAGCCTGACTGCTGCATTCCGAACCAACTGATGTTTTCAAACACTTTCCGCATTTTCAAACATTCTTCACTGGGCCTGTTACAGTTGTCCAGATAAAGTATGCATCAGTGCGTGCAGAACAGACATCTGTGAATGGGTGCAGCTGGTGTACTAACCTCAGCTGTGCAAATAAGACTCCTGACCACCACAGAAACCTAGACATCCATGTTCAAGATTGATGAATCCAGGAACAGATCCAAACTGAACCCAAATCTCAAAGGCTAGTGTAGTCCTATCCATCACAAGTTGAGTCCTTATTTCTGATCTGCCTTTCAACTAACCCAGAAAACGAGTTGTGTCTGAATTAGTAACAGAGAAACAGAGCAAATAAGAAGGGGCTTCCTGAGCCATCTAGCCAGCTCCACTCATGACATGCCCACCATGTGCATATCCAGCATATCCTTGAACACCTTCACTGATGGTGCTCCAACCACCTCCCATGAAAGCCCAAATTGAACCTTGGTTCCCTGAGTTTTGATCCATTGGAACACATCCTGCCCTTCCCCACAGGGGAAAACAGGTCTCCACCCACCCCCATGTTACACCCCTTCATGTACCTATATGTCCCCAACAGATCACCTTAGCAGGGAGACCCTAACAATCACCTGCCTCCATCTCTTTCCAGTGGGGATAGATGGCTGTGCATTGGCCCTCACTGCTGCTACAGTGGCCTCCTGGCCATATCTGACCCCAGGCTGAAGTTCCAGAACAGGCTGGTCCCCCAAGTCATGATTAGGCCCAGCCTCCCCAAGTGGAGCAACCCTATTTCGCAGCTCCAGGCCAGTGCCGGGAGATGAAGGAGGCCATGCCAGCCCCCTCCTTCTGTGGGTGATATGCCTCCATGTCATCTATCTTGGGGCTAGAACATTCAGACAAAGTGTACCCACCCGATGATCCACATACACATCTGCTTTAACATTATACTAAATGAAGTGACAGGAACACCATTTGCATGAAAAAGCATGCTCCTTTTTTATCTTTTGGTTGGCCTAAAAAGGCAGGTTGCTTACCTGTAACTGTTGTTGTCCAAGTGGTCAGCTGTAAAGTATTATACCAATATGGATTTTGGCATTTTACTTATGGTCAACAGGGCTATTTCTGCTTTCTATGAAAATGATGACAGTATTGGCAAACACGTTGCACATATCCTGCATAAGTCTTATTCCAAAATAGTTTCAACCCAAATAAGCAACAGTCATTCTCCAATATGCTAGGGCAAGGGTAGGAAAAGTGCTGCCTGCAAACATCAGTGTGCCTCCAGACACCATTCTGGCATTTTCCACCTCTACACTCTACCAGCCCTGCATAGGATGCCTATAATCCTCACTATCTAAAAGCGCCATTCCATGAATCATGTGATCATAGCTGAAAAGACATTAGGTGCCAAGGGAAACAGAAATGAGATTTTTGTAGTTCACAAAAATATGGTAGCAAGATACTTGAATTAAATAAATGGATTTGATAAATATAGAAAAGCTTATTTTTCCAATGTATCACTTTCACAGAGCAAGAGACTTAAGAGTTGTAAGGTTGTCACATGTTAGTCTATGCATGTTACTTCCTACTAGCAAAGAGAAAAATATAGGAAAATTGTTCAATATGCAAAGACCCTACACCTTAACTATATACATAGAAACACAGAAACAGACTGAGTCAGAAGCGGCCTCCCAAGTGATCTACTCTGACCCCTGGCTCCAACTGGCACCACTCATGACATGCCTACCATATGCATGTCCAGCCTATCCTTGAATACCCTCACAGATGGGGCTTCACTCATCTCCTGTGGAAACCCATTCCATACCCTAGGAGTCCTAACTGTCAGGAAGTACTTCCTGGCATCCACCCTAAATCTTGGTTCCCTGGGCTTTGCTCCATTGGAATGCATCCTGCCCTCCACCACAGGGGAAAAAAGGTGACACCCCACCTCTGCGTGACACCCCCTCACATAACTGTATGTCTCTGAGCCTCCTCTTCTCAAAGCTGGAAAAGAACCAGTTCCCTCAGACTCTCCTCATATGACTTACCCTCCTTGTGGCCCTTCACTGTACTGATTTCACCCTTGCTATATCCCTCTTGCAATGAGGGGCCCAGAATTGAACACAATACTCCAGCTGCAGGCACACCAGAGTCATACACAGTGGCAGTAATACCTCTCTCAATCCTAGAAGCCATGCTTTTGACTATACATCCAAGCATTCACCCTGCGGACCACCACATCACACTGCTGACTCATGTTTAGCTTGCAATTGACCGGCATCCTGAGATCCCTTTCACAAGTGCTGCTCTCCGGCCTCTTGTCCCCTAACCTGTACATATGACACCCATTCCTATGCCCCGAGTGCAAGACCTTATCCACATTGAATGCCATCCTGCTGTCCCCTGTCCACTTCCATAGTCTGTCCAGACCCTTTTGGATCTGGAGTACCTGCTCCTCAGTTGCCACTGCCTCCATTTTAGTATCATCTGCGAATCTGATCAGCAGACTGGTCACTCCATTTTCCAGGTCACTGATGAAAAGATTGAACAGGATCAGTCCCAGGACAGAGTCCTGGGGGACCCTGCTTGTCACCAACCGCCATCTCGATGACTCCCCACAACACGATTCCCCTACATTTGGAAATACAGGGAACAATAGCAAATTTGCAGATGACACAAAACTAGATGGAACAGCGAACACCCTGAAAGACAGAAAGAAGATCAAGGGCAATCTAGATAAGCTAGAATGGTGGGCTGAAAGCAACAGAATGAAATTCAATAGGGACAAATGCCACATTCTCCACCTAGGAAAAAGAAACCAAATGCTCCAATATAAGATGAGTACTGAAAGAGAAGGGCACTGAACCTTGGAGTGATTGTGAACAACAAGCTAAATTGCCAACTTTTTGCTTTATTTTTTTACTCCTCACAGTAAATGCACTAACATAACATTACTAACATAAATTCTAATACATTGGTGACTCGTACTTAAAACAATTCATTTCTGGAGGCCATTTTTACTGTTTAAGTTTATCAAAATGTGTATTGTTTAGGGTCTGGGAACAGATTAATTCACTTTCCATTATTTCTAACGGGGAAAACTGATTTGGACTTTGAACAATTCAGAGTTCAAATGGCCTCCTGAAACAAATTAAGTTTGACATATGAGGTACCACTGTATCATAAATACGGATGTGAAACACTAAAGAAAGAAATCTTAACTGAACAGATAGAATGTAATGGTAACAAATTCATTAAAAAGTGGTCTAACTTTATTTTATCTGAACTGAACTTTTAAGACTTGCCTAGTTGCTTGTCAATCTGGGGAGGGGTTTTTATGAATTGTTTGTGGCATTTTCCTAAAGACTATCAATGCCTTGATGTTGCATCACATTTTCAGCCTATTCAAGCTGTTTGCATAAAATGAATTCTAACACCCCCAAAATGAATGTCTGAATGTTTAAATCCTCCAGAAGAGTGGCAATACTGCATCCCAGGTACAGCTAAAAGGTTCACCTAATCATGAACTAGGTCAGCCTAAAGAAAAGGGTGTGTACCACCAGGAATGCATAGTCTGGATTAGTTACCCCAACAACTACTGAGTCTAGTCTCAACCTGTGTATGTGTATTGTTCTCAACTTAAGATAATAATAGGTGATGCCCATGTTATTCATCACTTGGCAGAGCCATGCTCATATTTAAAAAAAAAAAGATTCTTCTGTTAACTTCGCTGTTGCAAGATAAGCAGGCTAATCTACTTTAGTTCCACCAGTACAAGAGAAAATACCTGAATAATGGAAAAGGATTTGGATAGAATGTAATCTAAATGTGTATGAGTAACACAGTATTTCCACACTGCCAAACACCTGGGCTCCCAACCACCGTACACTAACCTATCATCAGCAACAAATGCTGCTTTCAGATAGAAAAATCCTCCTCTGGGGATTCTGCTAAGCTCTTCAGTCTATAAAATCTTCACAGTACTCTTACCTGACATCTATGATGTCAGAATCCATACAGCTCTAAAAGTATTCCTCATTTTCTCTCCAAAACCACACACATGCTATAAACTAACAGATAACCTGTAGCAAGTGAAAACCAGTTCAAGGAGACCATGTAGGAAACTTCGCTGAAGCTGTAAAACAGCCGGTTCATTTTTACCTTCCAGGTTATCCATCCCCCCAAAAATGACTAAGCTATCTTTGCAAAGCTAAGCTAGTGTTTAAAATGTTTTGTGCATTAATAACTTTCATGCAAAACTATTTTACATAGATAAAGCCCCGGAGCATTCTTTCCATGTTAAAATATCTCTAGTAGAATATTGTAGAACAGGACTGTAAAAAGCTTTTTCTTAAATTTGCCTAATCAAATGACTTGAATAAATGGATGTCTCACTTATACGAGGAATCAACCTTTCTAGAGATGTGTGTCTAACAAACGCATCTTAAACAATTACTGGAAGGCCTACTGTAGTCTGAAGTCATATGACTTCTACCGCTGAAGCTAAATAAGTCTGGTCCTATGTTGTTTGGAACCCCATGTAAGGCTCTTTTCAGAAGAAAAGGTTCATATTTACATTGAGAAGTATATTGAAAGCGCTAACCTAACAAATGGATCCACTGCATTTGACTGCATGTGAACCAAATACAAAGCCCTTACTTATGGCTACAGTACCAACTTTATTTTGGAGCTGGACTACCCGAGACAGTTTGTACGGCAAATACACTTCTTGATGAAAGCCACTATTTGGAGAATAAGGTACCCTACAAGAATAAACAAGCTAGTCATCCCTATTCTACCTACTACCATGAAAACTTTTTTTCTCAATATAAACTGCTACACACATATGGGTACATCAAGAAGAGAAATGCCTGACACGAGGGAAGATGAGCAAATGAGATAGGAAATTTTATTTGGGGATTTAGCAGAAGGCTAGAACTAAGAAACCCTAAAGGAGTGTTGGATAAACCAAGGATCAGGAGTTCCTGAGTTCAGTAAGCAGGAGCAACAGTTGTGGTCAAGGCACAATAGGTAAAAGAGCAAGGACACATGAATGAGGAAGCATGGATTGAGAAGCTTTTATTTCCGTACTAATTTTATTTAGAGAAACTCATTTTCTTCGTATCCTGTTTTCTTCCCTTTGTTGTACCATGTTGTACCATGCCCTGTTGTAGACAAGAATCCATACATTCATCTACATCAGGGGTGCAGACCTATCTTTAGGTTGGGGGTGGGGGCAAATGACCTCAAATCAGTCCTCCATGGGCTCTATGATAAGCATCAGGAGGCCATAGTACCATTTGCCAGCTGGCTCACACACTGGGTGGATTTTTCCTCTAGGGCTTAGGACAGGGACCAGGCTTCACTGCGTGCAGGCTTTCCCTGTTCGGGAAATCCACGTGCTATGAATGCCCTCTTGCTCCAAGGCACAATGGGGCCTACCACAGCTCTGCCCCATTCTTTGCATAACCCAAAGCAGAAAGGAGATGGGATGCATGAAAGAGAAGTGCCCTGTCTTCTACAGATAAGCAAAGAGGATTCAGTTGTTTTGCCCACCCTGCCTCCCTCCCCCTTCCCCTTCCCCTTCCCCTCCCCAGGGTAGACACAAGAGATTTGAACCTGGTAAGAGCAACAGCTAACCTTGGCACAGGTAAGTTCCAATGAGATTGAAGATAGCAGCAGGGATACAAGAGTGATGGGACTCACCTGCATGCAAGGGAGCATAGCTACTCTCCACAATACAGATTTCAATGCCCACCATCCCTTAACTCCCATTATCTCCAGTTTCAGTCCCACCCACTGAAAGAACTGAGATTTCATAGCTCAAATTTGACCTACAGGCTGGAGGTTCTGCTTCCCTAATCTACAATGTTGTTATTTGTTTGCCTTACCCAAAGACATCAAAGATGGAAGAATGGAGATGAATAACCAGATAAACAGAACTGTATACCCGGTTCTTTAACAGTTTTCTAAACAAGAGAACTCCATACTGTTAAACAATTCTAGGTCCTTAATATTGCTTTCAACATGTATGTCTATGTGGATCTTTAGCCAAAGTACAGTAAAAGCCTTTTGCTAAAATACCTTGGTTGGCAAAAACAAGCATTCCAATATAATAACTACTAAATAGAAATTTTGGAATTGGTCCTTGCTGAATTCCATTGCCTGCCTTGAAAAGCTTGACAACACAGAGCTCAGTTTACACTGAAAACTAAAACAGAAAATTGAGCATTCAACCACAGTAGAAAGGGGGGGGGGGAATAATACCTTCAAGATGAAGAAGGGTGTTTGCTATAAGAGAAAAAAGCACCAAACCAGGCATTATTAAACAATGACAAGCTGTCATAGTCAAACAAGTTATTTAGAATATTTCTACAATGCTAATCATTAATGTTTCATAGTTGTTTACAAAATGAAAATAAAACACAAAAAGGTTTCTTAAAAACTAACAGCCAAGTACAGTGCAGAAAAAACAATTACCACATTTCAAATAAAACAAAAAGATTTTGACTTTTGTGAAGAAGCTCACTGTAGAGAAAACTGTTTAAACTTTCATGAAAGAGTTCCATAGTGTTAGTTACTAAACAAATGGCCCTAACTTCTGGCAGAGACTACTTTGGCCACTGCATTCGAAGCAGAGTTTCATCAGAGATCTCAAAAGCCAAGGAAGGGACTAGATGAAGCAAGGCTCCCTGAGATGATCCGGGTTTCACTTAGGAGGGTCTTTACAAAACAGCATTTTGATTCAGTTTCCCCTAAATCCACACACAGTGCAGAAGCTATTAAGACATAAACCACTTTGCTTTGCATCACTCTGCACCAATGCAAGTTTCCATGTCATCCTCAAATGCTGCCCTTCATAGATTGCATTATAACAGTCCAATCTAGAACTCATGGCTGGGCAAAACATCTGATATGGATGCTTTAATAGGAAGGCTTTAATGGAATAGGGAACCTGTGGCCTTCCAAATGTTGCTTAACTAAAATTCCTATAATCGTTGACCACTGGATCTATTGCTGAGGGCTGATGGGAGTTCAAGGCCATCAATATCTGGAGGGCAATATTCTTAGACTCTATCTTAGAAGATACCATGAAATATGGCAGGAAGTTGAAATAGGAGATGCAATGGAACCCTTTTAATGCAGATTAAAGGCAGAAGAGCTATAACATGATAGTTTATTCACTTCTCAGATATCCAACTTCCAATGCATTTGCTGTTCCACGGAGGTCTAGTTCAGTTCCCCCCTTTATCAGTCCCCCTACACAAACTTCTTCCACATTAAGTCTGATTTACTTCTATCATCCTTGAATAACCCTAATCTTGAGAAGTCCTACTGAATGTAGCCCATTCTTTGGCTCTTTATTTGTGTTACAACTGCTGAGCTAGATTTCAGTTCTTACTCCTCTCCTCACCGAGCCAACATACATTAGTGTATGTGAAATCTGGGAGCAGGGAAAGTAACTTGCCTCTTCAAGAAGCAAAATTTAGCTTCACAAATGTATAGCTTTGTTTGACACACACACACACACACACACACACACAGAGAGAGAGAGCAGAATCAGTAAAGCACCAATCTCAATATTATTGTAGAAACCAAGAGAAAATTGAAACAAGCCATCTCACTCTTTGCCATTTTTCAATTGGATTTGTGCTTTGCAAGAATGTTTTTGTCTACAAAGCAGCAACATACCAACACAATGGCACTTACTGATACCTAGCCATTTCAACATTTTTCCATTTCTTCTGCTTCTAAAAGTAACCCAGTGTTTCTACACATTCTGACATCTATGCATCCAAATCACAGTCTTTAGTTACAATGAAAGAACTTTCCCAGAGCACCCTCATTCTGCATTTATTAGGTAAGAAAGCAGCTGCAACTCATCCCAGAAAGCAGTTTTTTCAATGCTACACAGAACTTGGGGTTTATCTCATGCCTGAAGCAGTTACAGCAAGGATAAGAATGTAACAAAACAATAACTCTAAATAAGAAACAGATCTTTTACCAAGAAAGGCTTCCCAGGAGACAAAGCACTCAGGCTTCTATCTAACCTTCTAAAACCCTTCCCAGTACAAGTCACTAAAAAGAGCAGAATATATTAAAATAAAGTAGCAAGCAAAACCAGTTTTTTAAAACAGAATAAGGAACTTAAATTATAGATCAATTCCAAGTTCTTCTTTGCAGCTGCTCAAAATAATCTTTGTCATTTGTAAATGACATTCTAGAGGCTAACTCCAGCTGTCAATGCCACATCTTAATAAGACAGTACCAATGAGCCAGGGCCAAAAATTTTCCAGTGCTTTGTTTTTCCACTGAAAACTTTCAATTTCATATGTTCATTGATAACAATGAATAAATGTCGTGTAATAATAGGCAAGCATGGCAGTTTCAAAGCTGCAATTAGTGTTTTTCAGGTGCTTATTCCTAGCCAGTATGTGGAAGAATAAATATGCATCACTGAGATATTTATGTTGTAGTGTGAAATGGAACAAATAAGCAATAACAAAAAAACTGGAGGAGCCCCATCAGACTTAGTGCAAGTGAGTCGAACTAGATGGTTGACAGCATGCCAACAATAATTCTTTGGGTTGCTAAAATTAACTTGTACAGCCTTCCCAAACCTGGCACTCTCCAGATGTGTTCAAATAAAACTCCCATCATTCCCATCCTGCCATCTTTAGTGGTGGATGGTGGGAACTATAGTACAGAACAGCTAGAGGATATCAAGTGGGCAAGGCTGAATAGTATATCAACTTTTCAGTAACTATACTTTTTAACATTTAAACAACAAAAGGAAAATGCATATTATCTTTACATGTGTACAAATATTCTAATAAAACTAACATTTAAATCATATGTACACTTAGAAACAGAGTGAGTCTGAAGGGGCCTCCCGGGCCATCTAGTCTGACCCCTGGCTCCGCTCACAACATATTAAGTATGCTTTAATTTTTATCAAATACTTGTGATATATTGGGACAACATTAACATGGAGGACTTATTTTAAACTATGTTGTATACTAAATAAAAATTTTAAAACATAGTAACTTAAATCTTTTGGGGGGGTGTTAAGAAACTGACTAATTTTTTTCTAGTGGAAATGACTACATAAATTAATCGAGATTTTTTTTTTTAAACCCACTCTGGACACTAGCAGAGCACCTCATTCTAAAAGTTTCTTTTAAAGTAAATATCTAATGTCTATGGGAGTGTGCATACATTGATTCAGAAAAATAAAAGACTTAATTTAATGGGGGGGGGGTGTTTATTCCCAGTAACATATTCTGGTAAATTTCCAGGTTGTCCCAAGGGAAGGCAGAGGGATAATCTTGTTAAGCTAATTTATAGATTCTAAATTCTAAAATCCAACAGCAACAACAACAAAAACCATAGATATTAACAGATTATCCTTATTTACAACTTTGCTCAGTTTTAAATAATGAAATTAGAAACTAACAAGTCAAGCAACTATAATGAAAAAGGAGGGCTGTAAGGAATTCTCTGCAGTTCCCAGATTCAGGATTACCTACAAGATGCAGAGCAAGGGAAACAATGAATTCTAGGCCAGAGACCCACAAATGAGTGAGAATGGGAGCCATTCTCTAGGCTATATAAAAGAAGACCTATCGTGAGTAAAGAGGCAATCCTATGCTGTTTAAATCCCCAACTGAAAACAATCAGAGCACAGCAGTTTAATTGCAAACAGGATTTTAGGTTAAAAGGTAAATGAAGGTTCCAAGTTTACACAGGTCTTCTCTACTAATATTATCTTACCAGAATTATTTTCACTTGTTTTAAAAAATGTAATTAAAAACTAAAAGGAAAACCTGGAACATATATGTTACAGAGGGGTAAAGGTCAACAATTTCCTTCTCCTGAGGCATAGATTTTTCTATATTTCAAAAGTGACAAGCAGACACATACACTGATTATCAATGCAGTCAAAATGCTAAAGAAACATTCAGTTTTCAATTATATGCTTTAGCATTTTATTATTTTCATGTCACAGGGCTAAATGCATCATCTGAAAATGTAATATGCACAGTGTGCAGCCTGCATGCCCAGGATCAGTAAATTTAACATCCACAAATTTCAGCAAGTCCTTTTCCCTTTTGTTTGTGAAGATAAACTTGAAAAAGCATATAGTGAAGTTTCAACAGTCAGAGGGAGACTTTGCAGAACTTCGGGGAGAGTAAAGCACTGCCATATTTAGCATAACTCTGAAAGACTTCAATCTGCAAAGGTAGGGAAGATTCCACTTTCAAATAACTACAGTATCTTTCAGTTTGTACATAATTTCTCTCCATAGTGACAAGATCAGATGAAACCCAAAAGAGGGATCAGTGCACATCACAAAACTCTGTCCCTTAATAGCTAGAATTTCAAGAGTCACATCCAGTCATTAAGGAACAGAGCTCTGTGATTTGCATCCCTCCAGGATCTTTACCCCCAGCCTCAGAGCTGTCTGTCATGAGGTAAACAATCACTAAGAGCGGGGCCTTTATGGCTGTGACACCCACTTTGCAAGAAGCCCTCATGAGGGAGGTTTGTCAGGCCCTAATATTTTATTGTTAAACAGCTGGCCAAAGCATGGTTATTCCAAAATGATAACCATGATTATTCCCTCGGCTTTATTTTAGTGCATGGATGTTTTGTAGTAGGTTTTGTTAGGTTGCTGCTTTGCAATTTTATATATGGCTCTTCATATACTTTATGCTGCATGCTGGTCTGTGTTGATTTGTTAGAATTTTTTAAAAAATATAAATAAAACAAATACACATTAATTTGATTTTTAAAATGTTTTCCATAAACTCTTCATAAAATTGGATTTTACAAGCAATCTAAGGCAGAACCAGGAACACTTACAAACTTATGCCCCCACCCCATTTCATTGCCCTAAGGGAGCTCCATTAACCTGCCTCTTTCCATAAACAAGTGTTTCTCTCATTTCAAGAAGCACTAAATCTCCCTTACATAAACAGTGGTTCCCATTTGCACAAGGGAATCAATGGGACCCACCACTTGCACAAGAGAATCAGTGGAGTAAAAAGGAATCAGCAGGAGAGCAAGGGCCTGTTGAATTCTGCACTTCATAATTCTCAATTAATTTTTTCTAAATAAATTACATTTTAAGCACATTTTTTCAACACGTTGCTTTACAATCCTATACACATGTATCTTAGAATGATCCCCACTGAACTCAGTATTTCCATCAATCGGCTAAAGGAAAATAATCAACAAAAATGTCAATACATTAAGAGCCTACTTTTAAAGAGTAAAAATGTTACAGAAGTTTACACTGAAAGCAGGTATATATTAGATTATTTATTAGATTTCTATCCCACCCCAGCTGGAATGGCTCTCTGGATAGTTGCTACCCAGTCATATTAAAATGCTATATGAACTATATAACTTCAGTTTCAGCTCTCTTTTCAGAAAACATAGAAACAAAACTAATCAGAAGGGGTCTTCCAGGCCATCTAGTCTGACCCCCAGCTCCAGCCAGCTCCACTCATATAAATCCCCAACATGTGGTTGTCCAATCATTCCTTGAACACCCTCACTGATGGGCCCTCAATCACCTTCCTTGGAAGCACATTCCATATCCTAGGGGTCCTAACCATGAGGAAGTACTTCCTTACATCCAACCTGAAGCCTGTTTCCTTTAGCTTTGGGTTCCACTGGAACATGGCCTGCCCTCCACTGCAGGGAAGAATATGTCACAGCCTTCCTCCACATGACTTCCCCTCACACACATATAGGTCGCTAAAAGATCCCCTCGAAGTCTCTTCCTCCAGGCTGAAAAGACCCAGTTCCCTCAATCTCTCCTCAAATGCCATCCCTCCCAATCTGGCTACCATTCTTGCGACCTTCTGGCTATACATCCAAGGGTGGTGTTTGCCTTCTTAACCACTGCATTGCACTGATGACTCATATTCACCCTGCTGTCAACAAGTACCCCGAGATCACTTTCACAAGTGCTGCTCTCCAGCCACTTGCCCTCCATTCTGTACCTGTGACACCTATTCCTGTGTCCCAAGTACAAGATCTTGCACTTTTCCACATTTAATGCCATCCTGTTGGCTCCCATCCACTTCCACAGCCTGTCCAGATCCTTATGGATCAACAGCTCTTCAGTTGTGGCCACCATCCCCACTTTGGTATCATCCGTGAATTTACTCAGCAGACTGGTTATCCCTTCCTCCAGGTCACTGATAAAAAGGCTGAACAGAATTGGTCTCAGAACTGAGCCCTGGGGAACTCTGCTTGGCAATGGCTGCCATCCTGATGTTTCCCCATGGATAGTCACTCTCCGCTTGTGGTCCCTCAACCATGGCCTAATCCACCAAACAGTGCATCAATCTATCCCAAAGCTCAACCATTTCTTGACCAGGAAATCATGCAGCACTTTGTCAAAGGCCTTGCTGAAATCCAGGTAAACCACATCCATCACATCCCCTTCGTCTAGCCAAGATATTACAAGATATTACTGAGATTATATTCCAGATCTTACAACTTGATTCCTTAAGGTTATACTCTAAAAATCTTAATACTTTCTGAATTATTAAATCAATGTTATCTTTTCTTTACATAATTCTGTTATCTGACCTAAACCTTCAGCAGCAAGTATAGTGACCATATTGCAAGAAGTACTGATGCTACCTATGCTGTTTTGGTAAACCCTCGACTACAGCTTACTGCATTCCATTCTGGGAACAGTTTGACAAGTGTAACCAGCAAACTGTAACATAACCAGATGAAGGTGACAAGGTGAACAGCATGAAAACCAAGAACTGTGAAGAAAAGTCGGAGGACCTGGGCATATATTAGCTGGGAAAAGAGAAGATTAAGTAGTTATAAGCTCTTTCTTCAGGTGTTTGAATGACTGTCCAGTAGATGATGGAGCAAAATTTTCTCTTGATCCAAAAGGCAGAATCTCAATCAACAGATTCAAATGACAAGGAAGAGAATTTTGATTAAACATTAGGAAGAATTGCCTGATAGTACAAGATGTTTGACAATGGAACAGACTGCTGAGAAAGTAATAGCCTCACCTTCATAAAGCAGAGAAAAACAAGAATGCCTTCCCACCAATCAGCTTCATGGGTTGATCCCAGATTCCAGTATTATGAAGGAGACAGTATGTCCTTCTCCCCTTTCTCCTTAACCCCAACCCCATGCACAATTTTGTAGAACTTTATTAAGTATTCACATTATTTGCTTTTTTTCTCAGCAAAGCCATCTCAGACAGTGTAAACTTTCCTCACGGGGCAATGCTCCAGCCACTTGATTATTTTGCTTGCCTGTTTTGCACCTTTTCCAAGTCTACAATATCCTTTTGTACACACAGTGACCAGAACTGTACATATACTCCAAGTGTACATATGCATACATTTTTATAAGGGCAGTTCTATTTTCATTCCATTTCCTAATTATGCCTGAAGGTAGACAACACACCTATTTCTCATACATCCTTTCAGCATAACAGTATGAAACTGCTTCTTCCTTTGCAGCTCTCTTCCCATGCCCTTGATTTGTAGCAATTTCTATATACCACATAGGCAGGAAATCATCCTTCTAGAGTTCACAACCCAAAAAACCATGTGTATTCTCTTACCAGGCTGTTTAAACAACTCATAATTAAACTGGAGTGCAAGGTTCATATGTAACAACAACCCAAAATTCAACAAATGGCTGTCATTACTTGCAGACCCGGCCAATTTATTTGATCCACAGACTCGCCCTAACAGCCATCCCAGAGTATATAATCCCAGAAACACAATGGAATCACTTAAATTGACAAAATTTAAAGAAGGACCATTTATAACTGATTTTAATCATGTTCTAAACTTTCTAATGCATGTATTTTCTCAACAAGCTTGCATTCTAACAGGTTGTGATAATTGAAATATATCTGTTTGCAACTGTTATATTACACAGGAAGATAACTCAAAATCGGTGGTCATTCAATCTATATGTTGTTCATACTAGTGATTTATATAGCCACTTCAGTAAATAGTGAAATTTGTGAATTTGTGAAATTTGTGAAACAGTGAATTTCTGCTTATTTCCCACTATAAATGTAAGAGTGTGAAGCAAGTCACTCACTTTTACGAACTCTGAACTTACCCTAAAAGACTGGCAGTTACTGGACAGAAAATTGTTTCCTTCATATCAAAAATAAATATTTATTTTAATATATTTCTTGTTTCAAGACCAAGATCTTTCCATGGTGGCTTATAATCCAAAAATAATACAATCAATATCAAAGAAATTATCAAAACAATTTAAAAATTTTGAAATAAGTTAGTTAATACAGTTAAAAGTATATAATAGCAGGTGTCCACACCCTCTGGTTGCCATTAGTCTAAATATTCAGCAATCTATACAATTACAAATACAACTCGAGCACTCCTATTATGCTCTATTTATTGATCTTAAAAGTCACAATTTTGTTCTATGTTGTTCTGTTACATAGCAAAAGGACGCTATTAGCAAAAACTGTTTTGGAAATTAGGATAAACCAGAATTCCAGAGGACCCTGGCTTATTGGAACCAAACAAATATGCTAACAGATGCCCTTGATTTCTCTAGCTTGGTATTGCTCCTGCCATTAGAAAAGCTTAATAAACAAAGTACTCATAATCTGGGGTTGTGGCTTGACTCTCTCCAAACAAGCCACAGCCATATAAACACTTGATTGGTGGTTTTCTGCAACACCTACATTTATACATATAAATGTATTTGTAAGCCTTATATTTTCATCACCTACAATTAGCAACTTTACCTTATAAGCAGGAATTGCTCTTTTTGAACATCTTCAAGGGTGCAAACCTGTGCAAGTTTAGATAGCATAGCACGCCAGGCATTGCAGGCCTTTCTTCCTTTTCAAGCTTGCACAGGAATGTGTCTTTATTAACACTTTCTAAACAATTATGATTATAGATTATGAACTTAAAACAGATGCAGGCAACCTTTTTAGGCCTTGGCACATTTGACAATTTGAGATACACTCATGGGCACCACTGTAAAATGGCCACCATGGCAGAAGTAGCAAAGTACAAATAATACACCCAAAAGACTAAGCACAAGAGAGAGGCGGGGTCTAAGCTAACACTAACATACTAAATAACATCACCAAGAGAAACTTATTTCAAGCTGGCTGTAAGAAAATGTTTTTAAAATGGGAAGGGTAGGATACCTTATTGGCACCAAAAAAGGTGGTCAAAGGTGGACTAGCACCAAGGCTCCACACTGCTTACCCTAAATTAGGTACTACACTACTATATAAATAAATGTTCATCTAACATCCCTGCAGTATAGCATCATTAGCAAGGTAAGCCATTTGCCTCTGCACATATCCTCTTAAGAGTAAAATACCACCAGGGCTGAAAAGCAAGAATCCTACTAACATTATGTCAGTATCTTCTTCAACATCAACTCAAGGCCATCTAGCCATTATTTTAGAAACAAATGGATCACAGAACATGAATAACAAACAACTTGTTTGTTCCATTTCCCTCATCACCCATTGGTGTTCTTGTACATACTTCCTCTCTGAAACAATACCACAGCATTAGGTTACAGATTATATTTTTTCTGTTTTTCCTTAATACAGGAAATATAATGGTTATGATAGTTTTGTCAGACAGTGGCCTGTTTTGCTGATACTAAAACATTCGTGAGGCAGCCTATGTACTCTTGTTACTTTTGTCACAATACAATCCGCCCTACCATTGCACGGTTTGGTCCTTTAAGAGATTGCCAAACAGCCAGTACAATACATTCACTTGAAACATATGAGGCTACTTTTATTTAAATGATTAAATTGTCCAACTTGGTGAATTTTGGGCAGAATACTGTCCACATGCTTTCCATGAACTCTTTGTAAGTAAAATAGCTAAAGATTTATTTTATTAACAAAACATAAACATCAAAAGAAGGCATCTGGAGTTTCCCCTTCCCAAGCTATTAAATAAAATCTCTGAATTGTTTAGCTTCTATCACATTTTTATTAGACAGATAGGTATATCCCATCTTGCTACAAGAGGATGCATCTACAAAGTGACTAACATGGATAAAACCTGTCCATTAAAGTAATTATACAAAAAAGAATCAACCACCAATGTGTGTTGAAGAAATGGTTCATCAGAGAAAATGTGGAAGAATGTACATGGTTGCTGTGACCCACAAATAAGGAAAAAGTTTTGAGCGTGCTTGTTTATAACCATGAGATGCATGTCAAAAAGTGTCAATTTCCTTATTTTCTAAAGCAACCATGTAAAAATGCCTCGAGTTCTCAAACAAAAAGGCAAATATCCTGTCACCCAAAATAAGCAAAAGAAGTCACATATGTAATTAAACTGTTGACCAATCAGGATCAAGGAGGCACACCAAAGGTGTATAGTGTTGCATTTCACATTGTTCTTTCTCCATATATCTTAATTATATTAACTTCTTGCATGGAAGATAATAAAAGCTTTCCCCAATCTCTCAGGAAGAATGCCTCTTCTAGGTGTGTTCCTGCTTCCACACAGGCCTCTGCTGTCTAGATGCAATGCAAGTGTACTTCCTCCAGAACTATTTTTTATTCATAAACTATACAAATCATATAAATTTATTCAACTACAACTTCATCGATCTACTGAAATTGCTTTAACTGGGTGACAGCCCTATTATTTATTTATTTTAAAACTTCTGTCAATACACATATCATCTTAGTTTTATGGATTAGCCCAAATGCAATTTCTTAGTCTTCAAGATAAAGTAACAAGACCAGTGATCCTTGATGAGGAAACTGATTGCAGATAAGATGCTCATAGCACAACCTACAGAATAAGAATAGGCTCATGTCTGAGCATGATAAGGATGCAGGCAGGGAATCCCTAATGGCCACAGAGCACAATGAGCTCCTGAGGGTTATGGCATTTGCAGAGTTTGGGATTGGTATTGGGACATTCTGGTAGGTGCTAAGGGGGATTCAATTTGCTGTCTAACGCTTGGTCAATTTGCTTAATCACTTCTTTAAATGTCTGTGGGGACTCACAATGTCAGCCCATTAACAGCTTTTAGAAGTCTTCAGTCTCTGTTTAAATGAGAGAAGAAGTGCAAACAAGAGAAGGAGTGGTTGCTAGATTTGCCTCCTAGTCCCAATTCTTTAATTCCAAAATTTACAGTCAAGTGCCTCTCCACACCTCCTAAGTCAGTCCTAATGGCAGATATATTCTTTCTGAACTACTCATTAATGAAGTGTTTAAGGAGACTGCCATGTGTTTTTTCCCATTTCCCTAAACAAGTTTTTATAAGACATACTTTCAACATTAATTGGGATAAAATATTTTTTATTTACAACTCAACTTTAGTGCACTCAGTCACAAGTTATCCATCCCTGCACTATATCCATGCAATCCATTGTTTTAATATATAGAATACATTACAGATTGATGATACAAGATACTGTGTACCTAGTTTAAAAGATTCATACAATATTAATAACACCTTATATTAAGTATAACCAATGAAAAATGTATCTGAACTTATGAAGAAACAGAGCAAGTGAGAAAGGATCTCCCTGGCCATCTAGTCTGACCCCCAGCTCAACTCATGTAATCCTCCGTGATTACAGGATAAAAGGTAAAGGTTTCCCCTTGACGTTACGTCCAGTCATGCCTGACTCGAGGGGGCGGTGCTCATCTCCGTTTCCTAGCCGAGGGAGCCAGCGTTTGTCCGCAGACCGTCTCCGTGGTCATGTGGCCGGCATGACTAAACACCGAAGTGCACGGAACGCTGTTACCTGCCCACCGAAGTGGTACCTTTTTATCTACTTGCATTTGCATGCTTTCGAACTGCAAGGTTGGCAGGAGCTGGGACGGTGCAGATTCGAACCGGTGACCTTTCGATCAACCAGCCCAGCGGTTTAAACCACTGCGCCACCTGCAGTCCCTTGATTACAAGATACCCAGAGTTAAAAAAAGTATGTTTGCAAACTTTAACATTTACTCTTCCATTCTTGCAAATATCCTACAAAGATGATATAAAGTCATTACTAATTTAGGACACAATCCTCTGACTGATAGGCACTGTCTAGACATCCTTAGAAAAATTCAGAACTGCTGTCGCTGTGTATGTAGTTCTTTCCACATCAGATGCTGCACCCAAGTTGCAAGTGCAACTGAGGCGGGCAATCCAGGGGAAGTGGAGGAGCAAAGTTCTGCTGTGAAACAAAGAAGCACAGATCCCTCAGCCCCTCCTCCTCATTCACAGAGGTAAAACACTTAAGATGCCCAAAAACAGCCATCTAAATTTTTGAAGGGGAAGGGAAGCACAGAAGCAATTTTCACTTCCATTCTCCTCTAGTCCTCCATTAGATGCCCATCATCCTCCAAGTTCAGAGAGCTGTAAGGAACCACACTGGATAATGCTTTTAAGATGTTAGTTTAAAAAATGGTGCAATTCTATGTAGGAACCCTGTTGTGTTTGAAGCAAATTCTAGACAGCTGAATGTTATAAAAGGCTTTATATTATTCATTTTAAAATAATACTGCATTGAGATCAATGGTGTTTGGTTCCTTATTTTGGTTTACCAATTGTTCAACCTATGGCCATTCCAGTTAAAGTCAATGCAGACAATGAGTTATATCTGATTTTAGACCTACATATAGTAGATGTACTTCAATTTAGGGACTTTAATTGGGCTATTTTCACATACAACCCACTGCAGCCAATTTTTTAATCACAGGTAATGTCCACTGGCTCATTCACTCACATCTGCTGTCTCCCACATTAACTTCCTACTCCCTTCTCTTGTCAGAATTTCATCAACATTAACCAGAATTAGTTGCAACCAGGACTAGCAAGGTGGCTTTAAGGATGCCTTTCAAAATTTGGTTAAAAGTTAACCTTGACTAGCATTGATACACCACTATGCATCTGCTAGCAAAGAGAGAGTTCACAGAAAAGTAATACACAACCCACTTCCAGTCTTTCAACCATGGTTAAGAGATCACAGAGTTACATCTGCACCAAGATTTAAAGTGTTGTATTATACTTTGTGTTTATTTACAACAGTTCTTACTGATCTTACAGAATGTGAAACACTTCTGAAACTTTTCTTCCAGTAGATAAACCTTTATATGCACATGAAGGTATGCACAGGCAGCAGTCCCACTGCAGAACATGCCTCCAAGTAGCACAAATAAAATGTTTACAAAAAATTACTCCCAGCCCAACCAGATTAAAAGAAATGCACACTGTCAATGCCACCCTGTGGTGCATTTGTTGTGGCCATATAACATGCACAGGCAGCAACTTCCAGAAACTGCTTTGATAAATCATATTATTTAGACATAAAAATGTAAGCAAAACTGTTCTGGATCAGACAAAAGACCCACAGAATCCAGCATTCTGTTTCCACAGTGACCTAGCATATGCCTATGCACATTCCATAAGCAGCCACAAGCACAAAAGCTATTGTAAAGAAAATTTATTTTGATTCCTTTCCTAATGATCACTAACATGGCATTTACCTTTTTCACAGCAACCACACATTAAGCCAAAGTTTTCATCAAACTATCCAGCAAAACCACAAAATCCATCAAAATCCGTTTCTTTGTTAATCACCACCAGCTCACACCAAGGCACCTTTGGCTGTCTGTCAGAATACTAGTTTGCAGAGCAGCCTCTCTCAACAGTGAGCCCTCAATTTTTTTTCCATGATCCCCATTATTCCCATTCACTGTGGCCAATGGTCAGGGATAATGGTAATTGAAGTTAAACAACATCTGGAAATCTAAGACTGAGAAACATTGCTGTAGTGTTGAGTAAATTCTGTGCATGTGCTCTGGAATCTCTGAAAAATGCAGAGGATTTTGAATATTGTTCTAAAATTCACATTAATTTTAGACAGAACTGCCTGTTAAATGTCAGTGAAAACCTGTTATGAACTGAGTGCAACCCAGAATATATCCAACACTCCTCTGTCAACTTACAGTATAGGAAACTTGTGGCATGATGTCTTGGGAACCACGCTAACCTTCCATAGGACACAAGCACCTCTTCAAACATGGCTTTAAAACAACTAGTAAAAACATAACATGTGTTCAAATAACTGGTTAGCTTATAAAATTAGTTCTCTTTTATTTGCACTCCTACAATATTCATCTTCCTCGTAAGTTTTATATGACTCAGTAAATATTGGAAATAATTTATTGGGATTATTCACTTCCACAACATACGTAGTACTTTTTCTTAAATACAATCTGATCACCTGGATTTTAGGCATATACACACCCACTCTGTCTTTTACCCAGTATTCTAGGCACAAAAAAATGAACTCCACAGAAAATTTAAGGAGCTATTATGAAATCTTCCTTCATAGTATTTCCTTAAATTCTCCTTAGAAGCAGTCTAAACCACTTG
The DNA here is from genome assembly GCA_023646645.1 of Varanus salvator macromaculatus. NCBI lineage: Eukaryota > Metazoa > Chordata > Lepidosauria > Squamata > Varanidae > Varanus > Varanus salvator. The sequence goes on from JAIXND010000621.1 coordinate 14,017,486, forward strand.
AAGTAGGGATGGGGGAGAACAAGCAAAAAAGCTAGTAAAATTAAAAAAAAAAAAATCTTCAACTGACAATTGTAAAATATCATGTTATAAATCATTAAGTCAAAAATTGAGCAGAAACATTACACAAAAGATTGCCTATCTTCAAACACCCTATCTCCTACAGAAGAGATATCTAGCATTCCATGTAAGCAAGAGTTTCCCTCAGATGATGTTTATTATCTTGGGATATCAGCTGTAAAACAAAACTCTTCAATGGGGCAAAAGGGCACCACAGAACTCCATCTATCTCAATTCCCCTTCACAGAAGAGGAAGGAAAACTTTAATCACACCATGTCTCACACCAAAACAAAGCACTTACTGTGCGAGCACCACTTGGGGACAAAGTTCCACTGGGCAGGTATGGGCTTCCCAGCTCTGGGATCATCAAGAAGGGGTAGCTTGGATAAGGAGGTCCCTTAAAGAAGCCTCCATCTTGCTGTCTTCTGATTACTAGGGAAGAAAGAAGACACATAGAGACATTCAAACAAATGCAGGAGAATTTGAAAGCTTTACTTTTTTTTAACATCAGGATTCTTAAGGGACTAGCTAGAGTTACAAGTCAGAGAGAAATTAGTAGTGAGATTCATAAATCATGTAAGCCTGCATAAGACTTTTATGTACCCTATTTTACAATCAATCTCCACTCTCGACTTAAAACAAATTTACTTGGAACAAATAGAATGTAATTCAAAGATACTATGTCCATGCAACTGAACTGTATGGGGTTTTTTTCTATGCATTTCAGTGGGACTTACTCACCAGTAAGAAAATAAATATATGTAAACATAGGACCATAGTCTTCATTCAAATGCTTTATGCTGGGTGTGAAGAACCTGTGACCTACCCAGGTGTTTGTAACTCCCATAAACCCCAACTAGCATGGCTTACAATCAGATGTGATGGGAATTACAGTCAAAGTACATCTGGAGAGTTACAGATTTCCCAACCCTACATTTAAGGCCATAATTGTAAGCAAAGACATCATGCTTGTTAACAGCTGGTTTCCTGGGGTGCCTGAACATTGCCTTCAGCCAATCAAACAAGAAATCCTTACAAAACCAAATAGTAATGTATGTCTTTAAAGGAAAAAAAGGGGCTAACAAAATCATTAGAGAGATACAAGCTCTGAAAAACTTATTCGGGACATATTTGCAAGGCTGACCTGCATCAATAAGCTACATTTAATTCAGTTGGGTATATGGGCCAAAGGCAGGTAGATACTGACACCACTGTATTCTAGAGTAATTTATCCAGAATAACTGCCCTCCATAGTCATACAATAAGTAATATTGATTATAACCTCCTCTAAGAACTAACAAACAAATATTTAGATTATAGCCTTAAACACACTTACTAAGGAGTAAATCCAACTAAACTGAATAGGTTTTTCCTGAATAAAATGCTTAGACTGCACTTTAAATTTCTTTACAGGGCATTTTACACACATTTATTCCCAAATAACCCCACTGGTTTCAATGGAATTTACTTCCAAGAAACTATATTTTGGATTGCAGTCTTAAATAATTTGTGGATTGTAGTAATTACAACACATCTCTGAAAAACCCAAAAGTTACCTGAAAAGTCAAAATAGTAATGGGGTGAATTTCTGCTCCCCACTGCAAGACCTTTGATCTTTTTTCTTTCATGCATCCTCAGTTTATTCATTTACTTAGAAGTAATTCCTGTGGCCAATAGGGCTTTTCCATGAAAGCTGCAATTCTATATGAAATCAGTGCAGTATGCTTCTTCATGTAGAACTATATTGTACCTCTCAGGAATTCTAAATCTGCTCACTCAGAAAGAGAGAGGCAGTTGGGCTAATCAAAAAAGTTTTGGAAACAAAAAGAGACACTTCGCAGAGGCTGCCCTGTTGTATATTTATGTCACAGTAACACTGTTAAGTCTTAAACATTCCAAAGTATTTGCGTATGTTTACTCAAAAGTAAGCCGCTCTGATTCAGTGGGGTTTACACAAAGTAAGTATGCACAGCACTGAGTGCAGAAGCTTGGTAACAACGCCGCCCCAGTCCCCCCCTCGATCCCGAACGCATTTTAACAGTACAGTTCTACGCAGAGCTAGGAGACATCCATAGATTGCTACAGGATTAGGCTACAATCCTATGCTCGGGAGTAAGCGCCACCGAACTCAGTGGGGTGTACTTTTGAGTAGATACGTGCAGGATCTCATCGTCACGAGACGCACCTAAAACCTGCCTACGGCCTTACCGATTTCACTGGGGCTTACTCTCGGGTAAGTGTGCAGAGAGGTGCAGAGACGATAGCACGTCTGAACTTATGAAGTCAGTCCCATGCAGTGTCCATGAAACTGAGCTCCCACGGCAGCCTGGGAACTTTCCGACGGCGGCTGGTGCCGCCGCCGAAAGCAGAGAGCCGCATGGATTTCAAACCGCGAGGCGGGCGGCCCGGCCCGGCCCGGCCGCCGGCCCGCTCGCCCGCCGCGGCCAGGATCAGGGCCAAGAGGGGGCAGCAGCGCGAACGGCGACGGGAGGCACGGCCAATGGAAGCTCCTCCTCGTCCCAGAAAGTGAAGGGAAGAAATCGAGGAGTCGCGGGAAGAGCAGTCGTCGTCGTCGTCATCATCTTCCTAGGTCCCCGGGAAGGGAGCGCCATGTCCCTCCTCCGACACCCCCCTACCCGAAACGTTGCCTTTCCCCTCGTTTATGGGGGAGGAAGCGGGGGGAGAGGAATCGCTACCTTCGGCTGGAGAGTCCCGCGGCTTCTGGAAACTTTCCCGGGGTTGCTGAGGCGGCCTCTCCGCCTGTGGTGGTGAGGGAAGCAGGGGGAAGAGACAAAAAGAGGGGCGGGTTGAGCTGGCGGCAGAAAGTGCCCCCCCGTAATACCAGCCTTTTCTCCTGCGCTCCCCCCACCGCCCCCGCCCCACTTCGGCCCCCCGCCCTCCCGAGCGCGGCCGCTGCTCCCTCGCCCGTCACTCCTCCGCCCGCAACTTTTACCTCCGAGTCGGAGCCTGAGGCGCTGCCGCTCCGGTTCTCCGACTCGTTGACCAGCGACGACTTGAGCTCGTCCAAGTCGCCGTGCGCCGAGCCGCGCCCCCCGGCGCCCTTGTCCTGCTCGTCGCCCTCGTCCTGGAAGGGGATGAGCTCGTCCGGGGCGCCCAGGTCGTCGCCGCCGCCGCCGCCGCCGCCCCCGGCCGGCTCCAGCTGAGGCATCGCGCGGCGGGGCCCCGGTGCGGCGGGGGGCCGCTCCCCGCACCCCGCCTGCCTCAGCGCGGCGGTGTCCCGCCTCAGCCCCGTCCCGCCGCCGCGCCGCCGCCGCCGCCGCCCAAACAAAGTTTTGACACTCGCGGGACAGGGAGGGGGGCGGAAAAGACGGCGGCGCCACGGAGCGCTTTCCTGCGGCGTCGAGGGAACGGGAGAGGCGGGAAAGGAGGAGAGGCTGCGGGAGGAGAGGGGGCGGCCCGGCGGCGGCGGCGGCGGCGGCGGCACCCCGGGAAAGGCGAGGGGGGAGGCGAGGGCGGAGGGAGGTCCCCGAAAGCCCCGGCGCGGGGTTCCCTGCTTAGCCCACCCGGGGAGGGTCGAGAATGAGAACGAGGGGCCGGGGTGGAGGGGGAGGAGCTCCCGCTGCAAGCTGACACCCCGTGCGAGGAGTGGGGGAAGGAGAGGAGGGGACGGGAACGCCCCCCCACCCCACCTTCGCCGCCGCAAGAGGAGGACACCCCCCACCCCACCCCACCCCGCCGCCGCGGCCCCCCCTTCCTCCCTCGCACGCGCCGCCTCTGCCACTTTCGTTGGGGACCCCCCAGCTTGGCGCTCTGCTCCGGCCGCCCCTCCCGCCGTAGGGCCATGCCCCCTCCCCACATTGCACAGATGTAAATAGGCACTCGCACTCCCCGCCCTCTCATTTTCCCTTCCGCACTCCTTAATTTTTTGCAAGTATTAAACAAACAACATTACCACTGAGGAATGAGCTGGGTGCGCAGGCGGGGGGGGGATACTAAAAAGGGGGATAGGTTAGAAAGGGGAGGTTGTGCAGAAATTGGGGGTTTTCTCCCATTCCTGCTGCCAGAAGTCACCGTTTAAGCCCCCACCCCCACCATCAATACATCGCTAAAGGTTCTTAGCTGACTCCTCTGTTGTGCATTTGAACAGGCTTTGTTAAGCGATTATTGCAGCCTGATCCTACACAAGGTTTCTTTCTGGATTAAGGCTGCAATCCTGACTGCACTTCCGGGAGGGAGAATCCCATAGAATTCAAAAGGCTGGTTTCTGAATAGACCTGTTTAGGCTTGTGCAGCATAGCCTTCTGGTTTCAGTGGGACATTGTCCCAAGCATAGAATAATCTTAATGATAGACATGTTGAACCCAAAATAAATCTAGCTTGAATTCAGTAGGGCTTAAATGCCAAGCACACATGCTCGGAAGTGCACAACGGATCTGCTACACTTCATACAGAATCTAAAACTCAAACACATTCCTCAACTTTCCTTGTTAGATAAGACATACAAGGTTACGGAAGCAGTGCCCAAACCGAAGTGCACTGTGTATACATCTGCATGTGCACACATCAGAGCAAGACGATGTATGGAAAGACCATCAGATTACTCAGATTTGAACTCCAACATACCTGACCATAGGCCATGTTGGCAGGGGCTTCTAGGAGCTGAAATCCCCAACAGCCCAACATCTACATTTTGCCCACCGCCACTGCATTAGCGTTCAAATGCATTTACCTCTTCAGCTCAAAGATGCACATTCTAAAGAGCTGTAAGAGTGTACTGATGTTTTCCTGTCTGAAAACCCTACTGGTAACCACATTTTTCAAAGACTTCCCCAGTGCTGGGACAGAATTTTGCCAGCAACACCAATGGAAAATGTCTCTAAATCTCCTGTCTTCCCCCATGTGTAATGCACACAACATCAAACACCCCTGCATTAATGATTGAGCTGTACCCCTAAGAGTAAACCCTGAGCACCCCATCACACCACCTCCACACTGATGCTTCTTTTCTCCATAGTCTTCTCCATGATTTGGCTCTGTGCTTTGGCTCTTGTGCTTAATGGCTAGGTAACACCTGGAACTAACACTGGAGTATCACTGGCACTACAGGGTTTATGTTAGGCAGTGAATGACAGCAGAAAGGAGAAAGTGGGTCTGTTCTGAAAGGTGGACCCACCCAGGCAGCGTAGCATGTTGTCCAAGGGGCCTGCAGTATTTGGAACCACCATGATTTCAAGGGATCATAGAGCAGCCATGTTCTCAGCCTAAACTTGTCTTTGCACTGGAGACAAATTAGGGAGGAAATCTGTTGCTCTGTACACAGAGTAAAAGTGATTAATAATAAAGATTCCATATGGGGAAGTATTGTGAAAGGAAACATTCTAACAAGGCCTATATGAACACAGCTTATGACTCCACCTTTGACAATATGCCATATTAAATTCCACTGAATACTCATGAGTATTTTATGGGCTTGAGAACTGGACTCTAAAATATTACTGTGTGTTTTCCAATGCAATCATCAAACAAGGAGTTGTGTGGTCAGGGTCTGAAACAGAGACACATGCAGAATATTGTTCCTCCTTTATAAAAGATTTTCAGCTCAATTTTATGCATGATTACTGAAAAATAATTTCCTAGAATTTCGTCCCAGGTATTTTTACATGGATAGGAGGGCATTTTGGAGCGTTTCCATTCAGAGGGTCGTCATTGTCCACAATGATTTGGCAGCTCATGTAAACAATGTTCACATAGGATTGCAACCTCAGTATCATAAACAAATTATTTGATATTAGCATTTCTATATGACTCATTAGCAATGGGATGGGGCCCAGTAGGTCTTTTCATCCAGCCTCCTGGGACTCGGGGTACATGGAGAAAGGGGCATCTCTGTGAACAGAGAAAATTGAGTGATCCACTCAAGGAGCAAGAAACTAGATCTCTTCGCGGCCAGCTTGCTCTGTTCTTTCTTCACATGAAGGAAGGGAGCCACAGAGATCGGTTGCATGCCATTATGGACATAGAAAGAGCAACAGCTTTTCTCATTGCATACTGTGAACATGTCTGTGTGTGTGTGTACGCATGCACATGTGTGTGAGAGAGCATGAATAGTGTGTGTGCGTACCTTGAAGCAAAAACAAAGTTTCCCACCCCTGAAGAAGGCCCGGCAATATCAATGGTACATATTTGTTGTGTGCAATAAATCCCTAAATCCTAATAATTTTGATGAGTTTACGCTAAACATAAATCTTGATCCCATATCTGGGTGGTGTACGATTTTTAAAATAAAATTTAATCCAAATCTAAAAACATAAAAAGATGAGATGAAATCCAATAAAAACAAGTTGAAGCAGCATATCAATTTTTTTCACGTTATCCACTTGGATATTATTTTTGCCAAACTTGAACTTTTGTTTGGGTCCTGTCTGAAAGGGCTGACTCCACACAAGTAAAATGTTTGCCCTCAGCACTCAGGAAAGCCAGCCTGTCTTACAGAGATTGATGCCAGCTCTTTGGTCGCTTTATGATCAGCGAATGCAGAGCAGCGGTCTGTGTGCCAGAAGTGGCATGAGCTCGATTGTTCCCCGCATGCTCAGCTGTCATGCACATTGGATATACTGCCACCGATGAACTCGTGACTTGCCATGTCAGTTCTTGGAATTCAGTTGTCCTTCCACCTTCCACCTTTTACAACTTGTAACCCTCCAAATGTTTTTGCCCACAACCTTCATGAACTCTAGCCAGCACAGCCAATGATGAGAGTCCATGGGAGTTGTAGGACAAAATATCTGGAGGGCCACAAGTTGCCATTCTCACTGTATACTCTTCCACTCACTGGCAGTTATACACCCAGGAGTATCCCCCTGAGCAGCCTTGCTTAATCAGCTCTGGTAGTAGATTCCGGTCTTAGAAAGAACCTGTTTGCTTTTTGGTGTGCGGATGAAGTCGCTGTATATATTTAGCATACAGACTGGATTTGGGAGTTTTGAATACTTTGTCACAGGTTTACCTTGCTGTGGCAACATGCTGTTACATAATGACCTTGTCTTTTAGACACAGAAAATGTTAAAGCTCACAAAAAATTCACTGGAGTTCTTGCCAGAAGTTAAATGGTAGGACGCTGTCCACAACAAATTATGAAACTGCTTTCTAATTGGCTGAACTGAGCAAAAGTTGATTGCACCCTAGGTAATGCTTTGCAGGCCACAGAGTTCCAGCCTGATCCTGACACCAGGCATTAGTCAACGTCGTATTTCTTGCTGTTAAGCAATGAACTTGTTCTAAACTAGTTTTATGTTTCTTAAAAGGTTTTAGTGGGTGTGAGTGGATGGGCATTGAACATGATAGCCAGGGTCTGTATTTGGGCCATAAATCTGATCTAAAAACTGCTAAAAATCAAACATTTTGTCTGTTCAGCCTGAGGGAAGCCCCCTGAGCTTTGCTCTTTCTGATGTCATTGTTAAGCATCCAAGCAAATGCTACCAGGAGCCAGAGGGGCTTTTGCTCCAGGTGGTAAAAAGGGGAGGGATCAGAAATTTCAGGATATCATATATGTGACAGTGTTTCCAAACACTTGGCCTTAAGGCAGCTTTGTTCTTGCTTGCTGAATGAAATCCTGCACATCTGACACACAACCCTTTTCTCTTGCAGAGAATTCTAGGGCACATGCAGGCACATAGCACATTGGACCTGTGGTACCACTGGACCTCTGGGGCAAAGTTCATCATGCCACAGTCCAAGGGCACCCAGATCACCACCCAGAATCAGAATCGTAGAATAGTAGAGTTGGAAGGGGCCATGAAGGCCGTCAGGTCCAACCCCCTGCTGATGCAGGACACCAAGTCACGCCATCCCACTCAGAGGGCTGTCCAGTTGTATCTTGGATGCCTCTAGTGTGGGAGAGCCCACCACCTCCCTCCAAATACTCCCTCCACAGTCTCCAGTATGGCAATATGCTCCATTGTCATACTGCTCTGACAGTGAGGAAATTTTTCCAGGTATCTACCTGCAATCTGGTTTCCAGTAACTTAAGTCCATTATTTCATGCCCTGCACTCAGGGATGATTGAGAAGAGATCCCGTCCCTCCTCTTTGTGACAGCCTTTCAAGTATTTGTACAGTGCTAACATATCTCCCCTTAGTCTTCTCTTCTCCAGGCTAAACATGCCCAGTTCTTTCCTCTTTCCTCATAGGGCTTTTTTCCCAGTCCCTGAATCATCCTTGTTGCCCTTCTCTGAACCCTTCCCAGTGTTTCTGTGTTTTTTTAAAACTTTGCTGCCCGGAACTGGATACAGTACTCCAGTTGAGATCTGACTACTGCTGAGTAAAGAGGAACTAGTACTTCATGTGATTTGGAAGTGATACTTCTATTAATGCAGCCTAAATAGCACTTGCCCTTTTAGCAGCTGCATCACATTGTTGGCTCATATTTAGCTTCTGATCTACCAACAACTCTAAGATCCTTTTCTTTTGCAGGATTGTTGAGCCAAGTGTTCCCCATCTTGTACTGATGCATTCGGTTTCTTCTTCCTAAGTGGAGGACTTGGCATTTGTCCTATTCATTCTGTTATTCTCAGCCCAGCATTTTAACCTATCAAGGTCACCCTGGATCTTTCCTGTCTTCCAGGATATTGGCTATTCCACCCAGTTTTGGATCATCTGCAAATTTAATTATCTTTCCTGTACTTCTTCATCTAAATCATTAATATAAATTTTGAAGAGCAGTGGGCCCAGGACAGAACCCTGTGGCACCCTTTTTGTTACCTCTCCCCAGCTTGAGAAGGTACCATTGATAAGTCCTCTTTGAGTCTGATTTTGGGGGCAATTTTGGATCCACCCCATTGTTGTTCTATCTAGCCCACTTTTTGCTAGCTTGCTAATCAGGATGTCATGGGGCACTTTGTCAAAAGCTTTGCTAAATTCTAAATAGATTACCGTATGTCCACAGTACAGGCCGAGCTCCAGCTGATACTGCTTGCTGCTGTGTCCTCTCTCATTATTAGAAACATTTGATAATGAGGGGGTGGCCAGCTTGGAATGCATGCAGTTACAGGTGTGCTTTTAATTATTTCTGGTTTTTTTTAAAGGTATTCTCTTCTTTCTATAGCCAAATGGTGCTTATTGTAAGTGTGATTAGCACCAGGGCAGCAGAAACTGGTTTTATTCCTGTAGTCATGATGGTGTTACTATTTAAGCAAGTTTAAAATGTGAAACCACACATTTTGTTGTTGTGTGTCATCGCTGTCTCCGACTTAGGTGACCCTATGAAGGAGAGCCCTCCAAAATAAACTATGCATGAGAGCTCCATTCAGCTCTTCCAAGTTGGAGGCTGTGGCTTTTTTTATGGATTCCATCCATCTCATATTTGGTCGTCCCTTTCGTCTCCTGCCTTCTACTTTTCCTAACATGATTGTCTTCTCCAGGGAGTTTTGCCTTCTCATAATTTGCCCAAAGTATGACAGCCTCAATTTTTTTCATTTTTGCTTCTAGGGAAAGTGGTGGAATTTATTTATTCAGGCTTGACAAACAGTTGTTGTTTTTCTAAAATCTGGAACGTAGAAGCAGTTGTAATGCATGCAACACATAGGGGTTATGTGGCTAGAACACCAGAAATGCTAACTGTGCTTTACAGCACAATACACGTATTTGTCTCGAGGGGAATGTAAGACCATTAAGGAAACAATCCTATGCATGTTTCAACAGAAATTCATACAATTCACAGAATACTGAGGTTTGTGGACTTTCTTCTGCCTAAACATGTGTAGGATTCTGTCCTGTGACAAGGCTTTAAAATTACTTGGCCACACAACTACCATGGTATACCTTTTGAACTTCTCTTTTCCTCTGAATGAAGAGGGAATGAGGACTGATGAATGTTCTGGTGGAATTGGGTTGAAACCATGCGTTCATTGATCTGAAAACAAATGCCTCTTTATAGAGGGGTATATCTTCAAACCACATTTTAAGAGGTATGTCTGCCTTCACCCTGAGCATGAGCTCCAAAATGTATTTATTTATCTATTGGTATGTGTGAAGCTCTTATCAAAAAGTATGTTCTTGCTGCATCATGTTCTTATCACATTATATCATGCCTTTAAAAACAGAACAGTAATGCAATGAAATCTACGACAAATCTGCAACACAAATCAATATGACAGCTCAGAAGTGAATCACGTGGTTTGCACGCAGAAAATACCAGGTTCAGTTCCTGATATTTGCAGTTCAAAAAATAATAAAGCAACAGGTCACAAGTGATATGTTAGAACAAACAATATTGCGCAAGATGGACAAACAGTTTGACCTGGTGTAAGGCATTTTATATGAACACAAATGGAAAGAGGAACTGAGTCAAAAAGTTTTGAATTATTTACATTGAATTATATCTGATGTCTATGCTTATGTATAATATGCTATGTTCTAACTTATATCCCACCCATTTATTGTTGAAGTTCTCCAAGTGGCTTACAGATTACGACGACGACATGAATTGGACTGAATAATTGTTTCTATAGTGTTTTATTTTGTCTTTTTCTTAATCTGGCAGGGATCCCACACAAGCAATGTATTATTATTATGCTTGTGCCTTTATACAGGGTTGTTTACTGAATTGAAATGTAAAATATACAAATTAAGTATATTCCATTTTAAATATATATATTAAAATATTTGTGCCCTGCTTTTCAATTTTGTAAAATAATTTAGAAGTTAATAGTTTCCTGTTAAGATAGACACATGTACGGGAATTGGATAGTTATGCCAAAGGCTTCATGAAATTGCACTAATTATTTTCATAACACATTGGCAGTGTAGTGTTCTTCATGGTCCATACCACATTTTGCTGATTTAAAGATTTATTCAATTCTGTGACTGTCCTCCATTTCTAATAAAGTACAAAAAGTCTAATACCATTTTTCTAGTAACATTCATTATGAGGCCTTATAGATGACACCTAAATTCAGACATGCGCTACCACCCCCTGGTGGCCAAACCTTGTTTTCATTAGGGGTAATTAAAACAGACCAGATTGTATATTAATTTCCCATGAAGGTGTATTTATTTTTGCCTTTGCCTATTTGTGACATACTAAACTTTGGAGTTTGGGGGAATCACGATCAGTTTCCACATGAGACTCTTTCAGCAGGCATCGCTCTCTGCTCATATCGCTGAGTCCAGTTTAATGTTGGAAGCAGGTTTATGGTTTTAATTTTCACTTCATTATTTTAGTCAGTCATTATCCTAGAGAAACTGAGGCTACAATCCTATACACACAACGGGGCAGCCCCTGGACCACTCCGGGAGCAAAGCTGATAGCAACATCTGGGCTGCTGGGGGTGGGGGCCTCGGCTGATTTGGCCACACAATTCTGATCTCCTTGCAGACAACTGGCAGTCAGAATCCTCGTAGGACAGAGGCTTTTTATAACTGCACTCCTCCCGCCCTGATGTTCGCGGCATTTCTGGCTGTCTCATTTCTGTTGATGAGCAGTACCAGCACACTTCAGTGTGCTCTGTTTAACCCTTAACATTCACTTGGGTTTTCTGGCCCAAACTTCTGCTTAAGCCATCAGGTTTGCGCTGAGCTCAATCCCACTCTACCTAACATGAGGCAGCCTAAAACACTGAAACTAGTAAACTGAAATGGTTTAAAATATAATTCCCTTTTCTCAGGGAATCCAGAAGGTGGAGTACAGGGCTGCAAGTCTCAGAATTCTTTGAAAGAAGTCAAGAATTAGTATAAAAGCAAGTTACATTTGCAACCAAGCTAGGGCCTCACAACACTGTACTATACACACTCAAAAGTGAGTCCCATTGTGTATATAGAATTGTAGCCTCAGTTTCTCTAGATGGAATAACTACTAGTGAAGTGAACATTAAAACCATTAATGACGTGAACATTAAAACCATTAATTTTATTGTATTTTTCCTCGAATGGCCACTTAATAAAGTATTGAAAAGACTCCACAAAGCAATAAAACAGTTGTGACATATGTAAGGCCTTATATTATGCCTGATAGTGCTATAGCGTAGTCAATATAAGGGGACTTGAATAGACAAAGTTGCATTCATGCATAATAAGCCAGGAATCCTGGTTTAATAAACGATTACAGGAGCAAACCAGACCGAAAAGAGGTTCGTGTTTCATCATCCTGGCCAAGATTCCTAAGCCAGCCCTAGTTTAAAGCTGATTTAACAATACAATCTTATTTAAGCACAATAAACTGCAATCCTAAATTCAGATACAAAGCTAAACTCTCCCTGTCTGGTTTGTTTAGCTATTCATACTAGTGAATCCATCTGCTCGGTTATTGTGCAATTGCTTTGCTTTATTTGCATTTATTTGAGGCAGAGAAAATCCTCTGGCTTTAGTTTACTAAGCTGCAAGAATACATGGTCAGAAATTCTCCATATCCTTTCTAGTATTCCTTCTGGTTCAGAAGATGCATTTTATAGGTTTCTGCTTTTTTCCAGATATACAGTGCAAAGTTAGCCTTGGTTAAGACACCCACAGTTGTACAATCTTTGTCAGAGATTTTAAAGGGAGGTAGAAGGACCTAGACAAACTCCCCACCAGATGGGCTAATCTGCAAAGGAATGGCAGAGAACAAGGAGTTTGTTCTAGCGTTTTGAGTTGTTGTTCACCCTCTTGCTGCTTAAGTTAAGTCAGTGATGTCAAGCCTGTTGTATGGATGCCACAGGTACACAGGGGAGTGGAAGGCTCCAAGGCCTGGCTACAGCATGCAGTTCCCTCTCTCTGCTTTTCTCCATCCTGCAGTGCTGCTCCAGCTCAGTGGACTAGTGTGTGTGTGTTGCACATGTGCTATAGCGGGCACCAGAAACTGTAGCTCAGACCCAAAGAAATCTAGTGGCACTAAAGTCCCATTAAAATCAATGGGGCATACAGTAGTTACAACTAACACTGTACTGATGTCCATAGGACCTAAACAAGACACACTTTAGGTTTGAGCTTAGGACGCTTTCTAGTTGATTGTTGCATGCTTACCATAAAGACTAGCCATGCTCAGTTCAGTAATGAAGCAAGAAACTTGAAACTTTTCAACCTGACTTGAAAATAGGAAGTCAAAAGAGAAGTGAATGTGAGGCAGCTAGAGCAGTCTGAAGTAACCTTCCTTCCCACTACAAACTTTTCGGTCAGTGGCCTCCAAAATTTCAAAAAAGTAGATCTGATTTATAAACTGTTTTCTCTTTTCCATTTTCATCCACCACTACATTTTTTGACCATGTAACTAAGGGAAGTTCCAAGGTCATTCTCGCAAATTCAAACATGCAGTTGCAAATGTACTGCATTTCATTTATTACATTTCTCTACCACCCAATAACCAAAGATCTCTGGCCAGTTTACGAAGATCAAAACCCTTCAAATGCAGTATTGTGTATCATAGACTGAGCAGGAGGGGCAAATCACAAATGTGATACTTCACGTCTCTGCATCTTAGTTAGAAATCCTCTCCTCAATTTTATCAATTTTCCTCCATCTGTGCCCAGATGCATTTTGCATCCTCACATTCCTACACTGTAGGACTTGTGATACATTCCACCAAACATGGAATGCATCTGATTCAATACACACATTTGAAATATGCACAAACGATTACATTTCAGAAATTTGTACATACAGTCTTCTCAATGGATGGATGGATACAAAAGTGCTCAAAATTGGAAAAACGTGTGCACAACCCTTTTTTCCCATATATATATCCCCAGAGGGCAGAATCTAATGGTGCTTACATCCACCAGTTCTCTTAAATCCCACAGATTCTGTTGCCCAAAATTTCACAAGTTGTACAGCAGGTCCAGATGATTCCTTTGTACAAGCAGAAGCCAACATTATGCAACAGAGATGTAGCATTGCCCAAAGAAAGCCACAAAATGAGTGAAAACACTAGTTTGTCGATTGGGTCAGGGCAGCAGGGATCTCTTACAGTAGCGCCACCAACCCAACCCATTCCAGAAATGAGCATTTTCACTTCTTTCTGCTCTCCCCCAGAAGCACCAAATTTTCATTCCACAGTTGGCAATGGAATGAACAAGGGTAAATGTACACCGTTTGATTCTGCCCAGAACTGGGCTGTCTTGGAATGGACCTGGAGGTTGGAAAAGAAGAAATCCGTGGAATTACTCTAGGCAGATCATCCCATCCCTAATTTTCATAGACTTTTGCCTGGGGTGGGGAGTTGTCATTTTCTGTTGCTAAGGATAACAGCAGTTTGGTACCACACTATTCCTTGATCTTGTGGAAAGAAGACAAGGCAGGAGTCCCAAATCCCATCTGTAGAGAGCAAGGATCAGTGTGCTAATGATATGACTGTAACAACTCATGAGGGAGACTCCTTCGGGTCTCAGCAAGAATTCCTTCAGAGAAAGCAGCCTCTTAATCCCACGCAGGATAGGGCACCTTTGCCTGGATATGCTGGCTGTTTTCTTTTTCTAATGTTTGGATGGAACAGGGTATGTTTTAGTCACTGTTTATCTCGGCTCATTCCATCTCCAAAGCCTGAAGCCACGAAACAGAAGAAAAGTATTTGGTGTTGGAGCATGTGTCAGGAGCAATTCTTGATTGACAAATTGGTACCCCAATGGAGCTCATTAAGCCCAAGCTTGGTTGTCTCCTGGGAAGCCTGAACACTGGACCCCTGTTACTCTGCTATTAGAATATTTTGACTCCTCTATTGATCAATTGAATGTGCCCTTTTTCCCTACAGTATTAATTCTGCTTGGAGTCGCAGATGCTTTTCCTGCTAATGAAGAACCTCGGCATGAGGTCAACGAGAAAGGTGGGGTGGCCCATGCTGCGGACCTCAGGCAGAATGCAGCTGTGATTATTCATGAAGACCGGTCTGCCTACACATACCCTTCTCATCCCCTCTTCTCTGCAGCATGTGAAGGGAGGGGGGTCTACCTGCCTCTTCAGCTGCACATTTTCCAAAATGAATTAAAGCTTAAATAAAGACTAAATCAGTAAGGCTTCTGTGGAAAAATTAAGAACAATAAAACCATTTCAAAATACATATATTGCAATACAATAGTGTGATTGCACTGTACATGTGATGCAATTCCCTTATTAGACCAATTCAAAAATTACAAAAAATAAGCAAGCTTTTGAAGACTTCAGATCTCTTCACCAGGTAAGATGTAAAAAAATCAGGATGGTGGGATAGGGGAAATGCTGGGCAAAGGGGCTGACTGTTGTGGTCAGGGACGGGGTTCAGATAACACAATAATCCACATTCAAAGGTTGAATGAGGGTTGCTAAACTGTGAGTTGTTGTTGACATATGGGCTAATCTGTTGTCGGAACACAGCTAAGATAACCACGGTGAACAATCTACCATAACATGACTGCACCAAACCATGGATTCTCTTCATGGGCTGCTTGTGTTTAACAAGCCACAGCTTGTTAACACAGTTGAGTTCAAACAATAGGATAACCCATGATTCAACAATGACCCACACTCAACCTTTGAGTGTGGGTTATCATGCTATCCAAACCCAGTGTCTACGTGGTCAAAGTCTTAAGATGATACAGAGAACGGGGGTTGGGGTTGTTTTCAGGTTTCAGCTTTCTAGATCACTGGCAAGAAGAAAGGTGTGAACAACTGTAAAACTTTCATTTTTGAAAATATAACATTCGAGCTGTTTCCAAATAATTACAGATACCATTTGCTCTGGGCAGATCCAGTTGCCATGCATTGCATGACAACAATTTAGGTGCAGTCTTACATCTTAACAAAGAAAAGGACATGAAGGCTTTTATTTTAGGGCGTGCATAAATACACATTTCAAGTGTCTGTAGGTACCGGAAGAGATGAATGAAAGAAAGTCAGGCAGGCAAGCAGCCTTCTATTATATCCTGAGGACTCAGATACTGAGGGATCTAAAATTAACTCAACATGTACAGCTGTGTTTCTCAAACTTTTAGGTCATCATGCCCTAATGGGGAGGTCAGTAGCAATTCACATACTTTCCATGTCGAAGGCACCAAGGTCAACTCCTGGCATCTCCAGTCAAAAGATCCCAAGCAGCAGGGCTGGGAATATTTGCCTGATACCACAGGAGGCTCTTGGTGAGAATCTGGGGAGGCACGGCCGATGAGAAGAGAGGCTAATAGGCGGGATGCACCAAGAGCCCGATGCAGCAAAGAGCAGCCCTCGAATTCAAGACTGAGGCTCTGACAAGTCACCATGATTCATCCTGTTTCTCTCTCTCGATTGCATTTGCTTTAAGACACTTCCTGGGTTGTTGCATGTTACCACCCACCAACAGCGGGCTCCATCTCTCAAATGTGACCTCACCTGCAGATACACCAGAATGGAAGTTTACCACGAGGGGGGCAGCCTGGGGGCAGATCAAGAGTCCTCCTACTCCGAAAACAGGGATGAATGACTCCTGAGGCGCAGGATGGATACGCAGATGAGTGAATCGTTGAAGGTGGCTTCAGCTAAAAAAGCATGACTGGGAGTTCGAGGCCATGCTGTGAGGAGCATCAAGATGCTCAGAATCACCCTTGCACCATAGCCCAGTGGCCTACAGAAATCCCCAGGCTCAACACCTATTTTTTCTAAGCAGCACCTGGAAAGGCTCCTGCTGAATGCTGCCAGTCGGTGTCCAGAGTGCAGGGTTAGAGCTGCCAGTGGATTGACCCAGTGTCCAGCAGCTTCTTGGGTGACATTAATTTTGGGTAGCATGACATCCGAGTTCCAAGGACAGGGTGGCAGAGCGCAGGCCCCTGCCTTTCCCGTAGGTATTTTTGTCTCACACATTGCCTTAAAGGAAACAGGTGTTTTGCAGCTGACTATGACCTGCACAGCAGCCATTTTGTGGGCATGCTTATGACGCTCCCCCCAAACGCCCAGCCACCCAAGGAATTTGGGAGCCCTCCTGTTGAAGAAGCACTTTGAATGCTTGAAAGCACTCTAGGGAAAAAAGGCTGGTAAGGAGAGATCAGCACCGATCTGCAACAACAGCTCATCTATATTGTCTAAGCTGGGCTGAGGCTGGCAACAATATTGTGGGTCTTACTGCAGCAGAACTGGCTGCCCCAAACTCTCGCTCGAACAGCAGCCTCTGCTCTTTTTGCTGTGGCAGCATCTAGTGCCCATGCACCCTCATAACGTGGAGTGTAGGCATGGGGGCAGCTTTCTCCTACCTGGTGCGACTGGCTGGGAATTATGGGCGCTGCAGTCCAACACATCTGGAGGCACCAGCTTGAGAAGGCTGCCTGCCCAGGCATGGAAAGCGATTGCTCTTTCCCTCCGAGGCCTTGCAGCAGAACTCTCTGCATCTCTGCTTATTCCTCTCTGATGAAGTCAAGGTAAGCCTTGGCCAGAGCTCCTAAGGATGCTGGATTTCTTTCCTGAAACGTACAGATGTGCCCAAGCCTGGCCTTCTCTGCAGAGCAAACTTCCGAGGGCTCTTGACGGTCTTGTTATGGATGCAGTTTGAATAAATATCACCACTTAGCAGCTGTTTGTGTCTGGTGGTTTGTCTGTCCCCCCAGCTGTGTGAGAAGGCCAAGCATTAGGAATGTTAATCCTTTCAAAACATCTTGTCAGCAAGAAGAATGTGCCTTTTCATGTAGCCATTGCAGCAAATTTGTCTGGTATTTATGAGGGGCTGGAGACTTTTCCCAAACAAAAACCTTGGCCTTTCAGGAACTTTCAGGCCAGACGGGGTCCCTTATTCTCACACCTTTTGGCATTGCAAGCAAGTGAGCAGTGTCTAAAATAGCTCCTTCTGTGGCAGCCATTCTTTCGGTCTAGTGCTCTACAATTAGTTTAGTAAGGAGTTTGCTTGGGTGGGGGGAATAGGAGCAAGGAACCACTATTGTGCAGTGCCTTACAACTTAATTAAAACTTTTTACACTTTCAGGGAAAAGTTGAACATACTAAACAGAAATCCTCTGTGGACTTCTGAATTTAGCACCTCCTTTACAATGTGCAGTGGGAGAAGGTGTACCAGAGTACCTGCTGAATGTGGAGTAGCAACATGAATTGCAATACTATGCACTCAGTTGGGAACAAATCCCATGTGATTCTTTGAGACTTAGGTCTGCCTGTTCTATTCAGATAGAATAATAAGATATAACTGAATTGGTAGCATTGACAGTGCTGCTTCAGCTGGCAAGCTGGAGATATTGCTTTGAATGATCCTCCGTGTAGCAACCTGAAAACCCTGGAATTTTAGTGTATCAGCAGTGTTGTAGTGGAGCCGATGCTTGCGAGATGCAGTGCCAACATTTTTTATAATCGGGACACCCCCGCCCATTCCACCCTACCTCATCACAGCTTAGCTGGAGTCCACATGATAGCTCGGGGCGGGGGGTTGATTTTCCCAGCAACAACATTGTAATAAAAACTATGTTGCTTTGGTTTGGCTTGGATGAACAATTCAAGCCCATTCGCTTTAAGAAACTTGCTCCTAGTGGAGATGGGAACTGGTCTGCTGATGTGGATCAACGCAGCTGTCTGAATTTTTGGAATTTCCTTGGAGGGGAGGCCATGGAGACTGTCATGGTGAGCTCCGGCATTTCTCCGTTTACCACTGCACCATTGTACAGCAAGGGAAAGATGATCTAGTCCCATCGCATGCCTGCTGTGCAGGTTCTGTTTTGTATGGAGGTTTTAGCCTATGTAGGAAGCTGCCTAACCTTTGGTCAGATGACATGGCCATTTGGATTGGTGATGTCTATTCTGTCCAAATGCCAGGCTGGTTTCTTAAAGTCTGCCAAGATCTCGTGGCCTTCAGTTTGTTAAGAAGAGCACCAGAGAGAATTGCCTGGAAGCTGCTTTCTCCATTCTCTAGATAAGAGCTGCTTTCACTGTGAGAATGAAACTGTTTGACTTACTAAAGCAGCTTTGCTACCAGGAAATGGTGAAGGAGGAACTTGTGTGCATATCAAACTATTCTGCAATTTAAGGAGAGCCGAACTTTATAAAAGCGATGGCAAGAGGTATTGTCTTTTATTCTTAGCCTGGGGAGACAAATTATTTTGTCACTGGCTCATGGAGCATCCTCTGGCCTATTCAGGGAACCATTCCAGTCATGGATAAAGGGGAGTATAAGCTTCCTTTCACTTGTTGATGCTCTGCATCTGTATTTCAGAATTGTATTCTACAAACTGTATATCATCTTTGACACAAGTGGTTTCATTTCTTCCTAAATATCCTCACACTGAAAATGAGGTGCCTTGGCTAGATCAGGGCCCTGAGCTTCAAACGCCCTTCTTGTATGTTGGTTATTGTGTACTTTTGACTTGGCTGCTCCTTGGCCGTCTGTCCAAAGCTGGTGAATTGCATTTCCAGATGAAACTCACTGCTGCTCACACAGTTTCCACAGCAGGGATTTCCCTAGGAAAAAAAGAAAAGAAAAGATTCCTTCCTTTCTCCTGGGATGTATCCTGCACTTAGGCACCCAACCAGAACCTTGGGAAGCTGCTATGTGGATAAGGCCTGTAGAAAAAATATATGCATAGGACAGGAGTGTAACAGCTAGAATCCACTAACTGGTAATAAAACTTTTCTTGTGCATGTTAGGCTACAAATATTAGAATATATTTTGAGGGCTGCATATTTTTGAATATCCAGTGAGTCACCTAATCCTGTTTTAACAGGGGCTTACAACCTCAGCCCCAGGATCCAAGTCCAGCATTCTTCAAGTCCCCTAAAACTGATATCCTTTTCCCCTGAAAGTGCCACTTTTCCCATGATCACCAACCATTTGGTAGTTTCTTATTTTTTTGTTCAGTTGGTTAATTCTTATACCACTCAACAGCCAAAGCTCTCTGGGAATTTCACAGCAGCATATTTAAAAACAATATTAAATACAGCAATTAAAACATACTGAAACATCATAAAAGTTGGCAATACCAAATTTTAAACCAAATAAAAAACAGAAAAACAAAAAGTATACATTAAAAAGAGCCAATTAAACCCTGTCTAACAACCAGCAGACCCCAGTGACCAATTAAATGTCCTGCAGTAGAGGAAGGTCTTTATACGGCACTGAAAAGATAGCAAAGTTGGTGTCAGACGGGCCTTGGCTTCTGTGTACTTTTCCCCTTTTCTAAAAGGCTAAACTGCCTCTCCTAAGATTTAGTTACTGCCAGTAAGCACTTTACACTCATATAGGCTAGTATTCTTTGGTATGTTGACCCTGGCCCTTTGACCTTGCCCTGCAACCTTGCCTTTGGTGCCACTTACCATGAGAAGGTGGGTCCCAGAAGTGGCTCCGAACTGGAATCGGGTCCTTAGGCTGAAAGCAGTTCTACTTCCCTGTCTCAATAGCACTTAACACATGTCCAAAAAGAATCGTTGTTAAATGTCCTGAGAGAAAGAGCAGTGTGATTGTCTGTACACAGAGGTATACTTAAAAATTAGAACTTGGTTCATGCTGCAGGGTGGGAGCAAAAGTGGATCCAGCAAACATTGTGATGCAGGTTTCACAACCCACCTTTAGTAAGACTGTGATGGGAAGAGCTTGTGCGTCTCAGTCCAGTGGCTGAAGGCCAGTGACTTCTAATACTTGAAGCATTTTATGTGTTTATTTAAACTTTATCAAGCCTATTATAGCATTTCACTTGTAATGGGGAAAGTCACGTAGGTCTCTAGAAGGGGTCGTTTGTTCATGTAGGAATGCAAAGCATTAGAAGATTAGCTTCATGTTGATAAGGTCATTCTTACCCTGCCTTGCCGGAATTAATCAGCAAAGTTTGGTTTCATTCCAGCCATTGCCATGAATGTAAATTGAAAGTAAAAACTACTTTTGGTTTTGCATTAGTATCAGTGGGTTATATAATTCTTTGCAGCAACCTTGGAAGCGAAAGGGACAGCTAGCACAGAAAGAACACTAATATGAAGCCTGCCATTGTTTCTCCAAAGTGCCCCAAGTAGCAAGGGAAGACCAAGCAGAGAGACGTCCCTTGAGAAACGGAGGACCGTCCCTGTGAGTGCCTACTCTGCAGCAGCACATACAGCAGTGAGCCTCCTTGTAGGTAAGGAGGCTCCAATGGCAAGGAGCTATTTACTTCTGTGCTTGACCAGAAGGCCACAGGGCAAGCCAACTCCATGGAAAGCTCAAACTTAGCCTCTGGCTCTATTCCAGGCCAGAACTCAGCAGACTGCAGAGTTTTATGCCAGGTTCTGCCCCCTTCCTGTTGGAGTGAAAGGCTGCAGCCATGGGGAACCCGTTCTAGCCTGAGGGATGGGGCCAATTCTAAAGAAGGGGGGTGCATTCCAGAGGGTGTGGGCAAAGGACAAAAGGAGCAGCCCCCCAGAGGCAACAAGGGGTGGGGACATAAACAGCAGGGGATGTTATCTTAAGGTTGTTCCTGCTTGGAACTAAGCCCCAGGGGAGGTACTTAGATAACAGGCACCTAACAGAATCAGGAAAAGATACAAAATCAGAAAAAAACCCAAGAGGCTCTTTGAAAGAGAAGCTGTATCAAGAAATAAGCAACCCGCTCCAAGTTGACTGCAGGTGGCGCAGTGGTTTGAACAGCTGGGCTGCTGGGCTGGTTGATCGAAAGCTCGCCCCGTCCCAGCTCCTGCCAACCTTGCGGTTTGAAAGCATGCAAATGCAAGTAGGTAAAAAGGTGCCACTTCGGTGGGCAGGTAACAGCGTTCCGTGCACTTCGGTGTTCAGTCATGCCGGCCACATGACCACGGAGACTGTCTGCGGACAAACGCTGGCTCCCTCGGCTGGGAAACGGAGATGAGCACCGCCCCCTAGAGTCAGGCATGGCTAGACGTAACATCAAGGGAAAACCTTCACCTTTAACAGGGGAATGCTGGGTGCTTAGGGGCAAAAGTGGTAGGGCCAGGAGAAGGGGTGGATTACCCATCCTTCCCCCAAGGCAGTTTGAAGCCTAGCAATGGGCCCATCTGGACGGCTGTTCCTGGCACACAAGGAGCCAGATCTTCCCCAGTGGACACAAGCTCAGTAGAGACACTCTCTGGATTCCCACTTAAAGCGCTGACCAGCTGAAGTTCTCTCTCCCCGCTTTGCCCATCTAACTGGCACAGCCTGGTCATGATCCTGGAGCAATCGCCCACGCCTAGCACTTCTGCCTGGCCTGCCACTCCTTGCCTGAGCTGGAGTCCAGGCTGCTGCACAAGGTGGGCAGGCTTGACACATTTCCTCCCATTCAGAAACTGCTTGCCTCGAGTCGAGGCATGAGGTCACCGCAGCGCCGAGGCCGGGCCACTGCAAGGTCCCTGCTTCCCCGCAGTGACTGGCGAACGGCGCAGCTCGTAAACCCGAACCAAGCGCCTGGCTTGTTTTTACTGCTTGGGGAAGAAATTGAGCAATCCTGCCACCTCATGGACAATCCAGATACTGCTCTAAAGTAATGGGGTGAGAGGAGAATGGCAAGAATTTATTTCCAGTCCATTTCCTCAAATTAACTATTGTTAGGCTGCATCCAAACATCTAGTAATGATATCATGTTTTACTTAGCTACAACCAAAGATAATTTCTCAGTGGGTAATGATGACTAGAAAATGATATTTAATTAACCTTGGGGCTAGTTACTCTCTTCCTGGTGGGAACTAGATTGAAACGATTTGGCTATGGGGATGCAGCTAGCAAAGCAGACAGCTGTTTGCTGCTAGGGAATCTGACACTGCTTTAAAGATTGATGCTTATCTGTCTGGGTGCATTGATAGACAACTTGTGCCTTTGCACAACAAAAACTCTCCAGAAGATCTCTGTACTTTCTTCCCACAATGAAATAGATCTTCTAGCAGCCACCCTTAAAACATCCTGTTGCTCAGGGAAGTTCGTGGAAGACTGCAGGTGTTCCTATTCATGTATTTACAAGGAATTCACAATCACTAAAGCCTGCTGAAAAGTTTTTAAAAGTCCCTCTAGGAAGCTTTACAGCTGAATCCTAAACATGCCTAAAAGTAAGCCTGTTTCAGTCTTGTAGAATAATAATGAGGCTCCTAATCTTTGTATCTAGCAGCGAATTAGCATTAGATTGGTTTAGATTTAGGAATTTCCTTATTTCACAGCCAGTGCTGATGCAGCAACAGGTCGCAGGTCTTACCAGGGTGCAAAATGCACACCTTCCCATTTGTGGGTTGCACCAGAAGCTCAACAATCATTCCTTGCCCTTCCTGTCACAGCACTGGTAATTTTGGTGTTAACTTGATCCTGGCTTATGGTTTTATCTTAGTTTATATTACTTATTTAAAATTGTTTACTTGAAGTTTTTATGTAATGATCTTAATTTGCTCAGTTATGTTTTGTACAGAACCACCAAACATTGATGTTTTGGGACTGTTTTTAGTTTTACTGATTTTACAATTATTCTTTAATCATTGTAAGCCACTCAGAGGTCAACTATAAGTTACTGTGGCAGTATACAAATGGCAATAAATAAATATTATGATTAAATAGTGACTGATGAGAGAGACATCTGCTCTTTGTGCTGCTGATATAAATACATAAATGAGAACACCTGCAGTTTCCCCTGACATTTCAAGGGTGGCCACTATAAGACCACGCAGGGCTGTTTTCCAAAAATCAACAACATTTTGAAGCAAAAATGATGGTACTGAAGAGGAAATGGAGAAGATGGTAGAGATAAAGAAGCTGTTTCACTGGAACTCCTGAATAAACCTGTTTATAATTGGGCTGTAAGGTTAAGGAAGTGTCAGTCCATACATTTAGGCAGCAGTAAGTATTGAGGCCTTTCCAGAATATTTGATCCTTAGGCCTCAAATAGGCTGATAGTTAATGAGTTTAATTATATGGGAGGGGGTTATTGAATTTTAAAAAGGAAAGGATTCAAGCCTTCAAAAGAATCATTACAGTTTTGGGAGGTGGGGATGTCCTGAAATGTTTAAATGAGGTTTTTTTCCCCTGATTGCAACATGTATCATGGGGGGGGGGGCACTGTATTGTATGTTTAAATTGGTGCTCATCCAATCTAGGTGCTGTCTCAGGACTTGCACTGCTTCATCTGATTTGATGTCACTGCAAGATGGCATGTGGCTCCAGATCCCCTAAGAACCATGCCCAGCAGCATCATAGAAATGTTTAATACATTGGGGACAAGACGGTAGCCTGTGGAACTCCATAGCTCAGTTGCCATGGGGCCAAGGGATTATCACCCAGTATTACTCTCCGAAATTGACCCTGCCAGTAAGACCAGAACCAATGCACCACAGTGCTTCCAATGCTTAGTCCACAAAGTTAATCTAGGCTGGTGGCATCAGAAGCCACTGAGAGATCAAGCCAATTTAACAGGGTTGCATTCTGTCTGTCCCTCTTGATCAAGGTTATCCATCAAGATGTAAAAGATGATTTCAGCCTATAAGCAGGGAAACACTCCCTGAAATGGGTCTAAATAGCTGGCATTCCCTAAGGGTACCAGTCGTAGTTCTTCCATGACTTCTCAGGTACCTTCCCTGGTAATGGAGTGATTGCAACTGAAGGGAAGTTGTCAGACACCACTGCATTTCTTAAGGAGTGACTGTACAACTGTTTCCTTAAGAAGAGCAGGAATCATCCCTTCATGCAGAGATGGACCCGCCCAGCCCTGCCCTTTCAACTAGCTTTTATTAGCCAAGTGGGGCAAGGACTTAGAGGACACAGACGCAAGGTGCTTGTTCACAACCCCAGGCCACAGTAACTAAAACTGGCACCACAAAATCGGGCAGATGTTACTGTCGGACTGTGTTAACAACAGCATCAGGTTCACTGCAGAGATGAGGAATTGGGTCCTCAAGCGACAATGCAAATAGATCACGGGGGATCCAGGAGCCGATACCTTGATTTCAATACCTCTAACTGCACCACTTGGTCTAGGACACTAGCGACTATAAATGAATCAGGAGGAGCTCTTCAGGCCCAATCCAATGCAAGTCTGTGTAACTCCAGCCTGTTCTGTCCAAACTTGCACAGGATTGCATCCTCAGGGGGTTTGAAAAGTTTATTCCCAGGCAGTTGACCCAATCAGAAAGAACTCTCTCTCTATCACATATGGATTGTTAGGGGTCTCCTGTGTGGCGAGAAGAAACAAGTAGGACACAGGAGCACCGACTAAAGTGGAAGCCTGAGGCCAAAGATAATTGCATTTCTGTACAGCCCAATAGCCAAAGCGCTGTGGGTAGTTTAAAAAAATTAAACATTCTTAAAATACAATATTGTACATATTATAAAAATGCATTTACATGTTTTTTTGTCTCAGTGGTTTCTTCCCAACACAAGTCTGGAGAAAGTCTTCCAAGATATAACAAGCTGGTAATGGGCAGGTTTATATGACTGGTATGGCTTGTTTGGTCAAGGACCTGCAATGTGCCAAACAGATGTTCAAGCACAATGAGGCTCTGAAGCCAGGCCCCTCCTCCTGGCACGTCTTCCCACTGCAGGTATCCCATGGGAGCACCAATGTTTCCTTCCTTCCCTGCAGCCATGAAAGCCCTAGTGGCCACATGGAGCAGGCCAAAGATGGGTACTGGTGGCCCCATGCCTGTTTGTCATTGCGGCAGATGTGTGCAGCTGCTTTCACCCCAGGTTATGAGGGCTCTTCTTTGGCAGCCAGAATGGCTTGCCATTGGTGCAAGCAAGCCCCTCCACTCATGTTTGGGGCAGCACCTGAGTCTGTAGTGTTGCCTGGGTTCAGAAGAGGCTGCTAAACCACAGTTTGTTCGGGTGGTTTCATAGCAACAAAGGAGGGGGAAAGGAGGATGTGTTAGGCACAAACAACATGCCAAGCCTCCAAGCCTTCATGTCTTGCTGGTTCCATGTCATTGCATCCCAGCCCAAATGCATAGTCTTCTTAAGAGTGCATTTCATGTACTTGCAAGAAACTTGAGTGGTGCAACACTCCCTCTCTTTGGTTTCCGTTTGAATGAGGTCAATGGTGCCTTACTGGTATTTTGTAACATGTATGCATTTAGAGGCTGAGCAAGGGTGAAAGTACAGCACTGAACTGAACGTTGCAGAAAGTTCTGGCGGTTGGGTGGTATAGAAATAAAACAGAACATAAATAAATAGCATCACATCAGATGTTGCTGAGTTCACTGCTCTCACATTTCTAGGGGAATGGCCAGCACTCACAGGACTGGCTTTTCAACCTCTCTTGGATTTTTGTTGTCCTTTAGCGAAGTCGTGTCCGGCCCATCGCAACCCCATGGACAACATTCCTCCATGCTCTCCTGCCCTCCACCATCCCCCAGAGTCCACCTAAGCTTGGATTACTCCCTCCCTAAACTGCCTGTTTAGAAATTCGCATGCAGATAGCTGGGTAACATCATTTCTAAAGGAGAGGAGTCAAAGGAGAAAGAAAGAATTCCCCCTTCCAGGACAGTTAGCAGCCATCTCTTTTTCATGCAAAGGAAGATGTCCAAAAGTTCATTCTATGGTAACTTATTCATTCACTTTATCTAACAACAGAACCTGCCAGGCAGGTTTCAGGCCAACCTGCTCTTTTAGAATCAATAATTACCAAGCTGAAAAGGACCCTGGATCATCCAGCTCAGCACCCAAATATCTTAACATCAAAATGCCATATAATTGGCACTGGCATTGGAGATGAGGGCTATTTTTGCCTTGGGTAGTTACCAGTAGGATCTGCAACAAAATGTGACAGCATGGAGTAAGCCAATTGATTCAGGGTTCCAGGGTCCCATTCCCCTGCCCACCTTTTCACCCATCCCCAAAATCAACATTCCTAGGCCACTGAGCATGTCCAGTCCTCATTGCGTGGCTTTTAGGGGTCTTCCCCCCTCCAACATTTTCCCCCTCAGCCTGATGATACCTTGGATAGATGGGACCAACTTGGCTACAGAAGAGTTACACACTGATGATTAGATTTCTATTTGGATATAGGATACAAGAGTTTGAATGCTCGTGTGTGCATGTATTGTAGTGCATTGCAGGCCTGGGCAACTTGCTGCCTTCCAGATGTTTGGCCTTGCAACTCCCATCACCCAGCCCATGGTGAGGGATGATGGGAGCTGTAGGCCAAAACACTGGAAAACTTGTCAATTGCCACCCCTTTATGCTGTTTTATCATACCCTTTTATCATACCCTTGGAACCATTCTGTGTGGTGTTTAGGCAAAGGAACTATAATTAGAAATTATCATTGAACAAACCGGCACAATGGGAATTTTGAAGCCACGGGAAAGCTGTTAATTAATTAATTTCTACACCACCAGTTCGCCAAGATGGTTTTCTAAATTTAAACTCCCACATTGTAATAAGGATTTTAAAGAAAAAAAGATAGCTATTGTTCCTTTAGGTGCATTCTGCCATAACAGTGCATAAACAAGCACTCCACCTTAAATTCAATATTTATATACGGAAAGGCACGTTTGTACTCAGTTGGCAACCTGTCAGAGTCGTTGCTTGGCTTGTCAAATTTAGAAATATTTAACCGTGCAAACTGTGTCAACTCAGAGTTAAGTCCCATTGTGTTCAGTGGGACTTACTTTCAGATAAGCAAGTAAAGGATTCCAAGTGTGTAAGAAATAAAAGAAATACCAGTCATCCTTGAAACAGAAAGTACGCACAGAGGGATGCTGCTGTTGGTTTTCTCAAGAGCTGAGCACATAGCAGCTCACGAAGATGGTCCATTCCGCTCTCTTTTTCGATTTACGTGGTGCATTTAGGTGAACGGTGCCTTTGCTCGGAAGCAAGCCCCGCAGAGCGAAGCGGGACTGAACCCCGAGCAGGCGCCGCCGTGGAGCACCGCGAT
The DNA here is from genome assembly GCA_023646645.1 of Varanus salvator macromaculatus. NCBI lineage: Eukaryota > Metazoa > Chordata > Lepidosauria > Squamata > Varanidae > Varanus > Varanus salvator. The sequence continues at coordinate 14,045,222 of JAIXND010000621.1, forward strand.
GGTTCAGCCTCCCTGGGCGGCGGGGGATGCGGGCGCCGCTCAGGCAGAGCCCACCGCCCGGTGCCGCCGCGGCTGCCGGTCCCCTCCGCGTAGCGCCAGGCCGGGCGGAGCCGGAAGCCGCGAAGGTTGAGCCCGCGGCTGAGCAGCGAAGGGAGGAGGGCGGCGGCGGCAGCAGCAGCTCCTTTTCATGGCGCTCAACCTGAGCCGGAATGGGCCGGCGCTGCAGGAGGCCTACGGCCGGGTGGTGGCCTCCGGGAGCCCGACGGACTGGTGAGCTCGCACCTTCGGCCCGACCCCTTTCCCCGGCCTCCCCCTTCGCCCCGCTCCCGGGCACCGGCGCCCCGCAATCGGCTGGGGAAAGGGGCAGGGCCGGGCCGGGCCGGGCCAGCGAAGGGAAGGGGGGACTGCCTCGTGCGGGTCGGGCCAGGGGAGCCCTGGGCGTGGGGCTGGCTGTGCAAGGCTGGGCTCGGGGCTCGGGGCTCGGGGGGGGGGGAGGCCTGGCGTGCGGAGAACCGGGCGTGCATTTGGGGTGGGTGGGAGTGCGGCGCACGCGGCGAGGGGTTTGGCCGCGCTGTGGGAAGATGTGCGGTAGGAGATCGATGCAGCACATGGCGTGGGGCTGGCCGAGAGGGTGGGGTTGTGGGGCGATGCCGGAGTTGGGTGTACCCTGTGCAGACGTGCGTGTTGGAGCGAGTGCGCGCGTGCGGGAGAGGGGTGGTTTGCCCGAGCTGTAGGGTTCTTGGGCTACTTGGATGCGGCGAAGGCATCTCTAGGCCGTGCATGAACTGGCCCGAGCTGGGACTGTGGGAACTTTGGGGAGGCTGCTGCACACGCTGCGGGGCTAGATGAGCTGACGGCCTGGGCGGGGTGGATGTGGGGAGAATGCAGATTAGGGAGTTAGCAAGCACAGGAGCATGTGAGAATGCAAGAGTAACGTGAGTGTTCAGGTCGTGTAAGAAGCAAGGGTAGGTGCTTTATGCTGATGAAGTAATGGAGGATGAGAGGCTTCTGGAGGAGTTGCAGCATAGGATGAGGGGCTGAATCGAAAAGCTGTAGGTGTAAAAATATGTAGATCTGGAAGTTAGTGTACACAAGTGCGTGTGCGTGGGTGGATGGGGGTGATGAGAACAGTTAAGTAGTTTGGCGGGACTACCACAGATGCTTGGCATGAGCTGATAGTTTTCTGGCCCACACTCCAATCATTGCTGACTCAGAGTTCCCTTTGATTCTGTCTCTGCTGTGGGCTTGTCCTCCCCGTGTGCACCATCCGTCACAAGAGCACTGGGCAGTAGGGTGCACTGGGCCAAGGGGAAGGGCAAGCGACAGTGGTAAGGGAGTGCCATGTTCAGCAGTAGGGCAGGCCTGAGGGCTTCTTGCCTAAATCCCTGCTCTCCAAACCCACATCCAATGCTGCTCTTGAGATACGTTTACGGAAGCGGAAGCCATTGTATGGCCTGAAACTAGAACCGTTTATGGAGAAGGCGAAGACTTCCCCAAGATGAGGAGGCCTGTGGAGCATATTCTTTGATATGGACAGATGTGAGTTGTGTCAGGAGGCTGTTGGACACGGTACTGTGGTGGGGTGCGCCACTTTTCAGTGTTGGGCATCCATCCTTTTCTTGCACTCCTCGACACTTCAGTGAGACATAATTTAGTTTATAAAGGGTAATCCCCTGTTGTAATATAGATTGCAGCATTCCACAAATCAGTTCAGGTATGGATTGTCTGCTTTGTTGTGGGTATATAAACATGCTGGGTTTTGCTATGGGAGAAATCGTCACATGCAATACAAATCGAAGCCACACACACCTGCACAAATGCAGCTGTACATTGGCTGAGTTTGCACATTTGTGATACAGAATCTGCCTGGTTCCACAGCTCACATTTTTTTTACCTTGGCCTGTTGGTCAGCTGATCAGTTTCCATGTCAATACAGTTTCTGTGCTCTCCCCTCCATTCTCCCACTCTGGACATGCATCCCAGCAACCCCCACAACCCAAATCCCACTCTCTACTGTGTTACTTCTAGATCTTGATTCGCCTGCTGAGGTTTTGAGGTGGGTTCTCTCTCTTTCCCTTCCTGATTGAACCACCATTTGTTTAACATGTTCTAGTCAATCCAGCCTCCAAAGGGATTTTCAGTATATTAAAATAAATACTTTTGCTGTGATTACCCCCTTATCTCTCCCTGTATTTACCTGCTTCCTCCCAGTTGCAGAAAGTAAACAGGTTGATGGGCACAGCAGCCAGCCTATAGGAACAAAGTGAGGCAGTAGAGATTAGATGCCTGGAACAGCTCATCCTATTGTTGCTCTTTGCATGGAACCCTATTGTGTTTTTTCACCATGAACAGAAACATGGAGTTCTCAGGTCCAGATGCCATGAGAAGCTCCAGTGAAGCCTGGAAACCATACAGCAAGCTGTTATTTCTCTCTGTGGTTTCCCAAAACCAAACATACCATGCTGAAATTCTGTAATTCTGACATAGTTGACCAACAAGGGTAAAAAAATGCCATGGCTTTCTGTGATTTGCAAATCTGGTCACTGCATCTCTTCCATGTTTGCTGTGGTAGCAATGGTGGAGGTAAACAGTAACAAGTCATGTAGCTCTGGGGGTCAGTTGACTGAAGCAGTGATGAGAGGTCAGGCTACTGGGGCTTAGGGAAAAGTGTGCTGCTTCTTCCCCACATGATACCAATATGAAACAACTGCACAATCGGAAGAGACCAAGCAGGTGGTAGCTTGTTACCTGTTGGATGTAGTAGCTGAATACACGTAAATCCTGCCTGAGAAAGTACAAGCTCTGTCAGGAACCTGAAGGAAGCGATGTTGCACGGGTTTGCAGTTTTGTATGTCATAATCTGGTTTGCCCAAGGCCCAGGACTTAAGCACAATTTTATTTATTTATTTATTTATTTATTTATTGCATTTCTATGCCGCCCCATCGCCAAAGCCTCGGGGCGGCTCACATACATAAAAAAAATAATTCAAAATTAACAATAAATAATTCAATATTAATAAATATAAAAATTCATTTAGAGTATTTGTATGCCGTCCCATCGCATAGCCTCAGGACGACTTACATAAATAAGAAAAATAAAATAAAACATAATACAAGTAAAATCCAGATCCACCCTGGCTGCAGATTAAAACCTAAATAGTGGATGTTAAAAGTTATTAAAATATTGTTGAAATAAAAAGGTCTTAGCCTGGCACTGAAAAACAAATACTGATGGCGCCAGGTGGACCTCTCTGGGGAGCACATTCCATAACATGGAGTTAGACTGACTGTTGTGCTGATCCAACTCAGCTCTGGATGTTTCGATGTTTTTATAGACTGTCTCCAGGGCATATATGCGTACATGCACACGTGTGTTTGTGCATGGAGGTCAGGAGTAAATATGTAATAAGTAATGCAGTGGGTGTTTGCCAGTGTTTGCAAATCGATTTGGAAACTGGATCTGGTGCCCACTCCTGGAAATACTTTTGAGAATTTTGGGTGGCAAGAAGATGTAGTAACAATGTTGGCCTTACATCTTATTAATTTTGTATTCCACCCTTCCATCATACAGTGGGCAAGATGGTTTAGCTGTTTGAGAATATGCTGAAGAGAAGTTTCTCAGGAAAGGAAAAAGCAAGATGGGACAGCAAGGTGGTATTGTGGTGAAAATTAAGTGAGAAGTAGCGATTATTTAACAATACACTGTGCACACTTCCCCTGAAGACATCCAGGGAAAATGACCAATTAAGATGGGGGAATAGTGAATATGTGATTGAAGCAGTCATCTTGTAAGTTTTGGAGCTCTACAGTCCATTTCGATCTGGACATTAAATTTTAGCCTCAACTGCTGGTAAGAAAAATAGATGTTACTTTAATCTAATCCTCTGATATATTGTTTTCAGGGCTCTGTTTACTTATGAAGGTAACAGCAATGACCTGAGAGTGGCTGGGACTGGAGGTGAGTATATTTTGAGAAGTGTGCTTTAAGGATGTGGCCTGGAGAGGTGCAGCTAATTGGCTATTGCTACAGAAGTTTGTGTTGTCTAATTCAGTAGGGCATAGAGAGCTGTCTGCTTGGCTAGCTGTTTTTCGTAAGCCAAGTGCAACCTGCTCCATGACCCCGTTAGGCCATCTTTCTTTTACCGTCCTAGACATATCCACCTTTTCTGCCTACACCAAAAAAGAGTAGTCCTTTGGCTTTCAGCCTGTTGCTGCTTGTTCAGGCACATGGAGGATTCCAAGAAGCGCCCAAACCTAGCCCTGCGAAGCAGAGCGTAGGAGGCGAAGTGGAAATACGTCTCTGCTCTGTTAAAAGAGAGGAAGCAGTACATCGCCTCTTGCGCATGCTTTCAGGGCTCAGAGTGGAACAGAGGGGTTGATAGCTAGAATGGTCATGGCAGGGATAGTTAAATCATTCTGAACCCCTAGTCTGACACAGCCTTGGAAGAATGGCTTGGAAGAATGCAAACTGTAACCATAACTTAGCAACAGGAGTATTAAATAGAAAAGATGAAAGCCAGTAAAGAAACTGTGGTTTGAGGAGCTGACAGAAGCAGACGCATACCTCTGTACTATGCTGTGCCTCTAAGGGGTGAAGCTCAGACCATGAGTTCTGATCCACAGTTGGGACAAACTACAGTTTGGTGTGATGTCCAAGCTAAGCCCTAGATTGTGCCTTTGTTTATCTCTTTGTAGATCAACTTAGCAAAGTCCATTCTATCGTGGACCGAACTCTTTCATGCTTATAGGAGGATTCTGGCAGGTGCCATTTCCTCCAGAGGGACTGCTCTGTTTATCATAATACAAAAAAGGCAGAGGTTATTCTCTTTCTCCAGTTATGAAAGCCGCGGGGCCCACATTTCCTGGAAAATTTAGTTGAAAGGCGGTAGAAAAGGAGAACTGCCATATAGATTATATGATCTTGAAACTGTTCTCCTTAAGCTCTTGAAAAGGGGAAGCAGCGGACAGTGCTTAATAATTTAGTAGTTTTTCTTGGGGACGACGGGGAGGAAAGTGCAGCTGTGGTCAGCTCCTGAAGTGTCAGCTCATTCAAATTGGGCCCTCGGCCAAAGGGCGGGTGGGCAGGATGGCTTCTACTTAAGGGGACCAAAGTAAGTGAGTGTCAAAACAAAAGAGGGGATTTTTTTTATTTTACCAAGAAGCTCCCCAACCACAACTGTTTCATTGGTAATGAGGGAATGGAAAGAACCACTTTGTGGGAAAACTGGATTTGCATTTGAAGCCTTTGCAAACCAAGTTGTAGGCAAAACATAAATGAAGGCCTGCGTCATCAAGCATGGCGGAAATGTTTGACCGTCCCTTCACTCTGTTGCCAGTCATTTTAGGGCAAAATACGCATACTGAAACTGCGTCACCCTGTGGTTTTCTAAGGGTGCAGCCCCGTGCCTGCACATTCTGCCAGAAAGCTCTTGCTTCCTGGCAGTACGTTCCAGTGAATATGCTTCAGAGGATGCTTGACAGGGTTGGCTTCACATACAGATCTGAAGGTCTTCAGGCATGTGCCGTCTCTTTTGTACCAGTAATGCCAGTCTGTGTCCAGGTGGTTATTAAAATGCATGCATTAAGGTTCTGCTGCAGAACTATACATGCACAGATGACAGACTTCATCAGGTCAGAGTTAAAGAGTACATTTTCTTGCTGTGCAGTTCAGACCAGACCTGGGCATTGAACGGCCCGCGGGCCACATCCGGCCTGATGGCTGACCCTGACTGGCCCGCATGAGGTCACTGGCAAATTAAAAGTCAATGCAAACATATCATCGTAATAGAGATGCAAGCAATACGACTGCACTGCTTTTATTTTGAAGGATCTGCTAAATTGAATTGAATTTATTGCTTTTCATGTAATGTTAATGTTTTTGTGAATATTCATTAAATAGTGTTGTTCTGTGCTCCACATTTTCATTGTATCATTGTAATGTTTCATTTACTGTTTTTATAGAGATATATATTGAGCAGAGCTGTAAGTGCATTGGTCCGGCCCTTAACAACTGTAAACGTTTCTCATGTGGCCCCATAGGAAAATTAATTGCCCACCCCTGGTTCAGACTTTTGGGTAGAGATTGGGGAAATTGTCTATCTAGAGAAAGACGAAGAGATGATTCACTGATTGCTGTTTCCAACCACACTTCAATATGGCAAATGCCTGTATTTCCTGAAGAGTATCATTAAATATGTTCTGCGACCTAGAGTTTTCCTATTTTCCAGTTCTCTCAAGTAACTATGTTAGCTCCTCTTTTTTCACTCTGAGCTCCCAGTGCATTTTCTGCAAGAGCTCTGGAGAAAAAGCAAGCTCTTGGGCTTACGCCTGCTTAAGTAATGTGCTTCCTGAATATTTTATGGTGGAGTAATATTTCTTGATGGATGTTTTGACCTCTTTCATTGGTTCAGTTTACCTTTAGAAGCTTTTAATGTTCCTTTGGCTGGTCTTGAGAGCAGAACATGCTCCTTTGGCATCACCAGTTGATTCTGGGAGAAATGCATAAAGGATAGTGACTCCATCGCTTCACATTGCTTTTCCCTTGTATATCTAGCTGTTTTCAAAGTACGGTATAATTTACAGTTCTCGATTTGTCTAATGCCATCAAGTGAACTTTGTTGCCAAAGAGAGAACAGAACGCTATATTAGCACATAGGACACTAGCAACCAAGCCCAGCGTTATGTACACTAACGCTATCTCTGAATGTTGTAGAAGATCAACTATGCTGATACATTTATAATAGCAATAGCCAGGTTTCATAAATAGGGAGTTGGTCCTGTGTATGCAAGTGGGTGCTAGGCTTGTTTTTCTTGAACAGAGGTTCCTTCAATTCAGCACGGCAAGATGCTTTTGAACCCAGGAAGAGTCTCAAAGGCTTCATCAAGGGAAGTTTGTAAAGCAATGTGTGAGTTGCACAAACTGTACAAACAAAAGAGCCAAATGTTTCCTTGATCTAGCACAAACCCTGTGCAGCCTTTATTTTTGGTCAGCTGGAAGTTACCTTTCGGTACAGTATGTTAATCTAGAGGTGTCTTGTCTATGTATACTGGTTTAAGCTGACCAAGTTAGTGGGTTGCTTTCACTACCTCTCATTCTTCTTGTCAAACGATAAATAGATGGAGGCCTGGAGGAGATGGTGGAAGAACTCAACAGTGGGAAAGTGATGTATGCCTTCTGTAGGGTGAAAGATCCCAACTCTGGTTTGCCCAAATATGTGCTCATCAATTGGGTATGTAGACCATGTTTCTTTCACTTCCACACTCAGGGGGATGTCATTCTTCTTATGGAAAAATAAATGAATAAAACACATCCTCCTGGTAGCAAACCTCTTTCAGAATGATCGGCCAGTGTTTGAATATTCAAGAGGCAGATATGGGGTCCTTCTATGAACTAGAAATCTCTTCCCCATCAAACATTTGGAGTGTGGCTCTTTAAATGCAGCGGCAGTCCAGAGTCTGGCAGCATGAGAATGCCGCTTCGGCTCCTGAGTTTTCCCCTTACTTCTTTTGCACATGGAAATCAGGCCCTTCCGATTCCAGTTTGTGACACACCACAGTTCAGTGTTTCATTACAAACTGGGATAAGGTTCATCTGTACCATATTTGTGTGTGTGTGGGGGGGGGAATAGCTGCTGAATGTCTGACTCATGATGAAGCCAGTGGTACTGAGACTGTGATCCTGTGTGTTGCATTTAGTTCCATTTATCTCATTGAGCAAAGATGTGGGAAAAATCGAGTACTTTAATATTTTTTTTCCGATTTATATCCTGCCTTTTTCCTACAAGGGCTCAAGGCAGCTTACATCATTCTCCTCTATCTTATTCCCACAACAACAACCTTGTGAGGTAGGTTGGGCTGAGAGTCTGTGACTGGCCCAAAGTCACCCAGTTGGCTCCATGGCCAAACGGGGACTCGAACCCAGATCGCCTGAGTCCCAGTCCCAGGCTCTTAACCTCTACGCCACCCTGGCTCTCAGTGTGATATTTTGTATTCAGTTTGATATTTGTATTCATTTTGATGCATTCCTAAATATTTTTTATGAATGAAAATATGGATACATTCATTGTCAGCCATTCATTGTCAACAAAGCTCCCCTAAATCCCCAGTATAACTATTAAGCAAGCTTCAGTGCAAGAGTAAATACTGGATAATAAACGGACTAAAAGAAAAACAAGGTAACAGAAAGTAGAGCAAACGCCGGCCGTTGCACTAGCAGCTGGCAGGCATCCGAAGTTATCTTTGGAAAAACTGCATAAATACGCCATGCTGGCTGAGGTCAATCAGGTTTTTGGTTCTTGTCTATTTAGAAGTAAAATGTGATTAAAGTATCTGGGGTATTTAGATTAATATTCTAATTACTAATATTCAAATTAGTAAACATCCTTCAGAACTGGAGTAAACAACTTGGTTCCTTCCACATCTTTTGTACAACAGCTCCCATAAGCCCCAGCCAGCATGGCCAGTGACCAGAAGTTGTGGGGATTGTAGTCCAAAATATATGGAAAGTACCAGGTTGCCCGGAATTTAGTATTTTGAAGTCAATGATATTTAGAATTCTGTGTTCCCAAACTGTCATATTTTCACGACATGTTCCAGAATGCTGTGCATTCTTTTCATACCGTTTTCTCTTACTTAAAGCTTAGGGGCCAGACCTTGTCATGATAAATGGTTTGCTACAAATAGCTAACATAAACAGTTGGTGGGAAAGCACCGTGTTATTCTGATCTCTTCACTAATATTGTAAGAATCATTTCTTCCTCTGTCTTCCCTTTTCCTTGTGGAAGCTGGCAAATCCATTTCTTAAAATAAATAACCTTTGACATGAGTTCCCCTTTAAAAAATCCTGATGTTTTGTTTTGACAGTTTGGCGAAGGCGTTAATGATGTGAGGAAGGGAGCCTGTGCCAACCATGTCAGCTCTGTGGCAAACTTCTTGAAGGTATTTAATCCCTCTTTCCTTCAGCTCACTGCCCTCCCACACAAATAGTTCTGCAGTTTTTGTGAAAGTCAAGCCCTGTTGGAAGTATGGGAGAAATATATATATTTGTGTTCCTTCCCCAAGTGGTAGGATGTTTGTGGGGGCAGCTGCTCAACAGTCGCCTTGCGGGAGAGAACACTGGAGAGGTATGGCACCCTGGAATACCAGCATATAAACTGAGCTGCGGGAAGCATTTGGGCTTCATGATAGTCTGTGCTAGACTTGAACTAGCCTTGATTTCTTCTCCCCCCATCCAGACGTTTTGTAATACAGTGGCCATCTGCATGGCCACTGATCAAGGATGATGGGGATTGTAGTACAACACATCTGGCAGGTACCAGTTTCCTGCCCTTCTCTTACCAGTTTTCCGAAGGTAAGGTAAGGCAGAAGTTGGGCTTCTCTTTCTGGCCAGTTCCAAAGAGGAAATCTGTCTCCCCCAACAGTCACATGTGTTCTCCTGACTTTGGTTAGCCACCAACCAATGCAAAGCTATTAAGTTAGCCTTGTCTTGATAGCCATCTGTACAAAACTAAGGCTTGGGGGTCCTCCATACTTTTCTAGACATCACATCCTACTTGGCTGAGAAAATTCAACTGAATTGTTTGCAAATGGAAGCGTTCATGAACCGAGGTATTACTGTAAAACAAATATTGGAATGCAGGGGAGAATCTTCAAAACATTCTTGCTCACTGCCTGACCTACTTCAGGTTTTCTTAGTGATGTACATTATCAGAAATATTGCTGGCAAAGAAACCCATATTCTTTTCCCTATACACATTATGCCCAGACATTAGAAAACTATCTAACTCTGTTTAGTTGGATTTTTCCCAGAATTTTGGCAACAACTTTGAGCTACTGAAAAGAGAAGGATGGCTAGGAATTATTTGGGAGCTATGAGATAAAACCCCTTCCCAACCACTGAAAATTCCCAACTATGACACTTTTTGGTTTGAGAGTTGTAAACGGAAACCTCATTTTTAAAAAGGAAATAAAAGCAGTATATTGGGGGAAGAGAATAATACAGCTGCATTTATGTGGCACTTAGCTGTGTCAGTCACCATACCAAATTCTGTCTTACACTGTTGGTTCTCTTATTAAAGTTTTATTCTCTTCAGGTTAAACTTTCAAAAATGAGTTCTGGTAGGGGTGGAAGGAGGCAATCCTATTTTTAATTCACATTTCCTTTTCTGTACCTTTTAAAACTACTGTTATTTCTCTTATACTTGACTTTTCTAGACTATAATTTGTGGGGTGTTGGTCAGTTTAAACTCTAATTTGCTCTCTCGACTTGGTTCATCCCTGCCATTTTTTCAGGATGCAGAAAAAGAAAAACTGTAGAGCCTGCTGCTTCTCCTTCTTTCCAGTAGAATAGTTTCTCAGCAGGACCGTTGTGCATACACAGCTACCATCATTGTTATGGGAGTGTATAGGCAGGAAACAAAACGTCTGATTGCCGCGAGGTTGCAGTTCACTCAAAGCAGAGCAGCCGTTCCTGAATCCTTTCTCTTTCTGTGCCCTTGGCCGATGAGAAGACCTACAATCCCAGGGTGGGAGAGGACAAAGGGAGAAAGCAGTGGCTAGCCATGTTGTCATCTACCCAGTTGGATCGTGCTGTGACATGCAGGGCAGTGGGGAACAGGCATGACAGGCTGAGGTCTGAAGGCAAGGGAAGGCAGCCCAGAGCAGCACTGTATCAGCAGGGATGGAATGACCACAATGTAAAAAGCATTGCGTGAAAGTCACTTGGGGAGCTTCTTATATTGAAAGATGGGGCAGAACAAATAAAGTCGTCATGAACTAGGCTAAGATTAGGAAATCCGCTTGTGCTGGTGAAGATGTTTCTCTTGTCCTCTGAGCTGTTCTTTCTCCACATCCCCTGTTTTCCAGGGCGCTCATGTAACAATAAATGCTCGGGCAGATGAAGATGTGGAACCAGATACTATCATGGAGAAAGTGTCTAAGGCTTCCGGAGCAAACTACAACTTTCACAAAGAAGGCAGCAAGTTCCAGGATGCAGGCCCTCAAGCTCCTGTGGTGAGTTCCCCCCGGGCTGTTGGTAGCCTTAGCAGCTTGCAGCAGCAAGGATGAGGATCCAGTAAAGAGCATGGGAGACAAGTTCTAAGTACAAGGCACCATGTTATTAAGGAAAATAAAATCCCGAAGATCATGCCCTTGCTTGTCATGGACCAAGATTACTTTGCATCTCCCCACAGAACAGAAACTCCATTTATAAGCTGTTTATAGTTGCAAAAATTGGCATAACTTGAGTCTTTGAAGCCTCTAGTCTGCCTTCTAATTTTGGGTTCAGGCAATATATAATCAATATGGTATATCATCCTTTTCCCCTATCTTAATATTATAATATTCTTGTAAAGACTTAGGTTTAAGAGTGGTTGCCTGGTAAATTTAAACATCCTGCATTCTAACAGTTTGTTTTCTTTAATACTTGGATCTCCTTACTTGATTATGTTTATAGAAGTTGTCTTGTTTCTCATCGTATTAGTATCTACTGTTTTGTACTACAAAGAGGTTAAATTTTGAATTGGTCTCCAGTGTTTGCTGGGCTTTAAAATTAGAGCTTTCTCTGCCATGTTAAGAACCTTAGTTGTACTGGTATCCTTTTATAGCCCGTGGGTGAGGTTCTGCTTGTGGGAAAAAAATGTAACAGGGGAAGATTGTAGGAGGAGAAATGTTGAAGCCACACAGATGTTTGCTGAGAAGAATAGAAGTTGACATTCAAAATTTACTTCTGTGGTGTAGGCAACTCCTCCCTCCATTACAGAATCAAGAGTCAGTATTTTCGCTTTGATCCTGATTAGAAAATTGCTGCTGTCTGGATTGTTAAAACTCCAAATTTACCAAAGTGGTTGCTTGCACATATTTTTAAACAAATCTTATCTGTGTTGTGTCTTTCCTTTTGGTGCTTCCCCCTTTTACTTGATTTTTATCAGTGACATTCTTAGTGTTGCAATTCCTTTATTTATGTAAGGTTTTTGTATACTGTCCAACTACCACTGTCTTGGAATGGTCTTACAATGAAAACAGGGGGAAAATGGCCAGGATAAAAAGGAAGCATAGCATCCAGTAATAAAATCGTACATTAAAAACCTAATCAACTTTTAAAATAATGGGTAAATAAAATGTTATTTTTTTAATCTTCCTCTTCTTGGTGTAAGAAGAAGTATTGGGCAGAATACTTTGAAGTGCCTAATTCAGCATCAGGAAAACTCATAGGAGGCCACATCCAGGGGAAGATGGGAACAAAGGCAATAATGCCGGGACCAAAATACCAGCATGTTTTAGTTTAAAGCAATTTAAGATGCAGTCCTATGGCTTTCCAGCACTGGGGAGCTGCAGGATTACTCAGAACTCCAGTTCAAACTGAAACTCTGAAGGCTAAGCTCCTACCCTGCTCCCTGTTGAGAGGCACTGTCCTACTCCTCAACTCTCTCCTTCCCAGCAGATCAAGAGTTAAAGATCAAGTGCTTTGTGAAACAAAAGGAGTAACTCAAAGGTCATTAGTATCTAGGAAGTTAGCAAGCCCTGTAATCATGAATGTTGAATCTCTCCCAGTGAGCCAGAAGCTGATTTCAGACTGAATTTCCCGCCTCCCTTCCCTGCCACAGGCTGCTGCTGCTGCTCCGCATGATCTGATACCTCTGGGCTGGTTTAGTGGTATCAGACCCTCCCTTTTGACCCCTCCCCATTCCTTACTCCTCCTCCTGAACCAGAGGGTGGCTCTGACCTGCCGCTTGGCTTTTCTTCTCTGGCCTTGGTAATTCGGCCAAGCATTCTGATCCCAAGTCTTCTTCCAGTTTGGATTCAGAGTCTAAGATAACCACCTTGGAATTGGTGCTCCGGAAGTCCGACGTCCCCCTTGCAGCCTGTGTGGAAAGGATCATGCTAGTTGGCTGCCTCCCCAAGAACACGATTGGGCTTTTTTTTTGGGGGGGGGGCAGCAGCTTTACATCCTGTCAGTGTCCCAGTCTCCTTCCCTACCCGTTCCCCAGATGGCCATTGAGATTAGATTAAATTAATGGTGGAGACTGCCACTGTAGAAATGCATTGGGTGCTTGTAAGCCTCCAAGATCGGAGGAGGGCATTGGATTAATCCCTAGTAACTAAGCCCTAAGGGAAGCATTTTAGCCTACTAAAATTGGGGGGAATACCATGCAAAAGTCAAACCACTCAAAGATCACTGGTTAGAGGAAAGGAGTCTGGGGAAGGTCAGGCATGCCAGGTTAGTTTTCAAGCCTGGGTTCTGCACCTCTACTTTAAACGGACTTCTTTTGAAGTTCCTCTGCTTCCTTCCCTTTCTAAAATCCACTTTGCTGTTTCCCTGTTCTGCAATTTCTCCCCATTTTGCTAAAGCAATATCCAGGTTCAGATATCCGAGTCACGGGCACTCTGCATTTCATATCTAGAAAACTTCTCCAAACCTTAACTTTATAGTCATTTTTTCAGAGAGAATAAATAATTATTCTTTCTGAGCATGTAACTTCCCAGACTTGTCTGATACCTAGGAGTTTGCCTGGTAAAACTACCAGGAGGTATACGGTAGCTATAAAATGACCTGATGCACTCTGAACTCACTTTTGCACAAGGCCTTTGCAGAGTACCCCGAACAGACTCTGTTTTATTACTGTTGGCTTCAGCAGGCTATTTTAAAAGTGTCTTGTTAATAGTTACCTAGTAAGGTAACTCCAAGAGGTATAGTCTGTTCACCAGCTTGGTGGCATTTTTATTTAATTACCGTATTTTTTGCTCTATGAGACTCACTTTTTTCCCCCTCAAAAGTAAGGGGAAATGTCTGTGCGTCTTATAGAGCAAATATGTGTGTGCAGTAAGTCTGTCAGATGTGCAGCCCATGGGGAAGTGATGGGGAATGTGCCTGTGATTATGTGCCCATTTGATTCAGAACATTTTTTTTTCTTGTTTTCCTCCTCTAAAAACTAGGTGTGTCTTATGGTCAGGTGTGTCTTATAGAGCGAAAAATACGATAATAGCAATTAAACCAAGAAAGTTTTAAAGTAGTATGATTCTCTTATGCAACAGGGTTCAGTCTACCAGAAAACTAATGCCATGTCTGAGATCAAAAGAATCAGTAAAGACAACTTCTGGGCCAAAGCAGAGGTATGTATTCAAACATTTCCTGTCTTTCTTTGCTTTGCTGGAGGGGGTTTTATATTTGTCACATTTTTATTGCACGCTTGATCTCTCACAGAGCAAGAAATAGCATTTCAAGACAGTGGAGAAAATTGTCTGTGTTTGTAACCAATCAGTATGCAAAGAATTGTAAAAATTTTGGTTGCATGTTTACATTATTCTCCTCCAAAGTAGTTCTTAGTTTCATCAGAAAATGTCTTATAATACTGGTACTCATTACAGTACTGGTTTCCTGTTGTCTTCCAAGCTCAATTCAAACAGCTGGTTATGATCTATGGAACCCTCAGCATCTTAGGCCTAGTCTACCTTAAAGAGGCCTTCCTACCTTGGTGCCTTCCAGAGCTCTTGGATTGGCGCTTTCATCATTTCAGCCAACATTGGCAGCCCAGTTGTGTTGGGAGTTGCAACGCCACCTCTGGAGGGCAGCAGCTTGAAGAAGACTGCCTTAAAGGTGTTCTCTTCCCATTTGCTCCTTTAAAGTCTTTGAGATTCGTTAAGGATGCCCTTTTAATGAAATGAGACAAGTGATGGGTTCAAGACAACAACACTGAAAAGAGCCATGGCCTTGGTGGCTTCCCCCCCCCACCCAAGGAACTCTTTCTCATTAGCAAGCTTGTGAAATCCAAACCTTAGGCACTTTGACAAAGGGTTGTATGATGTACCCACTTGGGTTGCTTTTTGAAGTTGAGATTTAAGTTGCAATAATGTGAAAATACAATAATGTGTTTGGGGGATGGATTATGTGGGCTTTGTTTTGTTTTGTTTTGTTTTTTTGGCAAGAGTGTTGTTTTTGATCTATGCTTCAAACCTTCAGGTGCGGTAGGCTATAAAGAATACATACATACTTCGTGACGAGGGAGTACAGAAACTAGTAGGAACCGGTCCATTGTAAAGACTCTATGTAGGTTTCCATGATGAGCCAGTCCATTTTTGCGTTGTAATTTCTCGGTGCTGCTTTTGAGGTATTTCAGTCCTCTTGAGGTGGTAGAGGTGTTCGTTATGGTGAACCATGTATGATTTATTTGGAAAGTCTATTAAGTTGATGGCAAGCATGGCAACATGTGCCTAGATATAAGTATTAAAATGAAATTAAGCATTAAACACAACTGGGGATGGCCCGATCTGTCCCTTTTGGTTTCTCCTGCTGTCAGGTTTTTTTCTGTCCTGTTTAAGAGGAAGTTGGCAAATATTAGCAAAGTCTTAAGGAAACATGAACAGAACAAACTTCTCATTTGTTGTCAGATTCAACTGGTGTCTTTAATGGAGCGTGAAAGATGCACATCTGGTGTGTTAAAAGATTATATTAATCTGCAAAGCTGGCTGTTCCTAATGCAGGCTTGTGTCACTCACTGTTTCAGAAAGATGAGGAGAACCGTCGGCTAGAGGAAAAGAGAAAAGCAGAAGATGAGCGCAAGCGCCTGGAAAAGGAGCGCCGGGAGCGGGAATTGCAGGAAGCGACTTTACGTGAGCAAAGATTTAAGGAGCGGGCCAATGAGATAGATGCCCAGAAGTGAGTCTGGAAGCCTTGTCCTAAAACAGCCAAAATTAGGCAAACACACTTACAGTCCCTGGCATTTCTTATCTTTGGTAAACAGGAAACATAAAATCTGGAAAGAATGGGACACTGGAGCTCAGTTCTTGACCTGTGTATCCATATATATGCCTGGAAGTAAGACCTGTGCTTACCCTTTTCAAAAAGTATGGCTATTTCTAATGCAGACAGCAACATTTTGAAGCCGAATATAAATCTGTCGAGCTTCACAACATATTTGGCTAGTGTGGGAGAGGACAAACACTGTCCATACTTGTATTCTTAAAATGCCTGTGAACAGTAGGCCAGAGGAATGCTCCTGAGTAACTCCTTCAGAAGTGCGAGTGACCTTCCCAGCCTGAGAATTTCTAGACATTACTGCACTTCCAGAATCTCCAGTGAGGCTTCCCTTTATCTCCCTTTAGCTTTGTCTCTCAACATTCAAGTGGGCCTTATTCCAGATGCATGTGGCTGATGTTCTCTGCATTGTAGACTCTTCTCTTTTACGTTGTTGCCCCTTTGACCTCAACCCGCCCCAAACTTCACAGGAAGCCCCAGTAAGCAGGCTGTCTATGAACGTAAGGTTGAGTTTTTCATTTCTCTAAGTGGATTTCCTGTTACAGATCCACAGGAAGTCATCCGTGCAGCAGCCCATATCTGTCTCTCTCTCCCTCCCTCCCTCCCTCCCTCTCTGTCTCTGTCTCTGGCACATTGTTTTCCCTATAACGGTAAAAACTGCCTCTGTGCACGCCTGTAGTTGCTCTGAACGCACACCTCTCCCCAATCTCGTATTTGCTGTAATGGTAAATACCCCAAAGCATGAGTCTGCTATGTACAAGTGTGGTGAAAGTGAATTAAGATGCTTTAATCCAATGCGACTCACGTATTTTGCTGGGTTCTTACTTAGCAAATAGAGAAACTGCTTCTCAGCTGAGCTGAAGAGGAGGAACTTTCAAGTTTCTCTTCCTTGTTTTTCTTGTCTCTGACTGCAGTAAGGCAGCAGATTTGAACCCACAGCCCCTAGTGTGGCCTCCTGAATGAAGCCGCTACCCCAGTCAAAAACCATGCACAGCTCAACAAAGAGGACCTCCAGTTGCCAGAGCTTATGGGTTGATTCCGTAAAGGAAGCCACAAGCTTCGGCCTACAAGAATTGAGTAGGACATTTTGGAGGCCGTTCGTTCGTTCGTTCGTTTGTTCATTGGCTGATGGAAACGACTTGCTGGTGTGTTACTACAACAGACTAGTTAGTGTAACTGTCAGTAATAGCTTATACACCAGAGAGCTTTGCCTATGGGTGGTATAGAACTGTAATAAATCATCTTATTCAATTGCCAAAATACCCACGTTGTTTCTTGTTAGTCACTTGATTATACAAATGTCATCCAGCCACAGTCGGTTTTACTTTCTTCTTTCAGCTGCAACTCTTTCTATCTCTCAGAACAATTCCATGTTTCTATCTTTGTCAGAACAATTGCATATCTTACATACATAAGCCACGCAATTAATTTCATATTCATATAACTAATAGGCAGGAAGGGACAAGTGTTCTTTTTCTGTAGAGCTTCCTTGTGATTAAAAAAAAAAACAGAAAAAGCACTTTGGAAGAACATTTACTTAAGTCTGCAAGTACGTAGCCACCCTTTCCTCCCAGGAGGCCAAAGAAGGGCTTTCACCTCCCAGCAATCCGGTGAGGTTGCTTCAAGTGAGAAAATGGCTTTCCTAGGACCAACTTGCGACTATTATAGTTGAAATGGAATTTGAACCTACAGAAATTCATGCAGACTTTTTGGAATGGGAATGGTTGTTTTATACATTTAAAGAGAACTACACCTACCTTTTGATCAGCTTGTCTCCAAGCCACCTTACCACAATTTTAAACAATTCAAGAATATAATACCAATCCATTAAGGTTCCTGAAAGTGACAGCAAGCAGTGGACAGCATCCACTGCTTTCCGTATCCATTGGAGGTGCTGTACCACTATGGGCTCCATTTCACTGTTCAAGGAGCAAATGTTTTCCCTTGTTATTTTTAGAACTATAAACAGGCGCCTTTTAAAGGCTTACCCAACATCAGTACCAAGTAGCCAAACAAAGAAACGAGAATGAATCATGAACCCTTTAAAAAATGACACTGCAGCACCTGCAAAAGGAGAAGCCCTCTTGGGTGATGGGCTGCGGCAAGCCCTGGGGAGGCGGTTTACTACCCCTGAAATGTCATGCCACTTAGCACTAGAAATAATTAGACCTAGGAAGTGAGGCTCAAGGAGTGTGTTTCCCAGCTTGTGGGTAAGTGGAGTGGCAGTGAATGAGAGGATGTGATAGTAAAACCTTTGTGCAGCTCTTTGAGTCAGATGTTTAGGGAGACTTTCTGTAGTTCTTCCAAAGTGGGAAGAAGTAGCTCTTTCATGCCCCTTTTGCTCCAGAAGTTGAATAACCTGTATTTTGTGCCTACTGGGTGTTTGTTAACCATATTACATAAGTTGGTCAAGACCCCCAAGAACCTTGCAATTAAGAAACAATATATTACGTAAAATAAGCCAAAAACATAGTGGAGAACATAATATTTCACATAGCCTTGAAAATATACTTTTGAGTTAGACTAGCGCATTGGTTCCAGAACTAGGTGCAGAATGGAAAAGTGGAAAGATAAACTGGTTAACTTCATCCAGTACTATATTTCAGAAATCTTCAATAACATCACCTTTATTGGAATAGAGATGTAGCAGATGCCTTATTAATGAAATTAATTAATTAACTAAAAGAAACAAAAGGACATTTGCAGATTGCTGGGCTTCCCTTTACTAGTTTTCAGGAAAACTTGCTGCCATATGTATTAATGTATTGCAAAACAAAATAGGGAAAAAGTTTCACCCTTTTGATTTTTTTATATTAAAATTATACTATATTAAAACAAAATAGTCTGCACAGCAGCAGTAACCAAACGTTTCCATGAAAGAGCCTGCCTTTTCCAAATTGGGTTACCCTTTGTACGGAATTTCATAAGCATGACATCGCTTGCAGCTTTTGAATAACTCGGGCTGGGTAGAAAGCCATGCATTTTTGCCAGCAGAGAGCCAGATGAAGTTAGGATTGTTAATGGTGAGAAACGCATCTATTTTGAAAATTCAAACACTAGCTCTTTTTTGTTTTGTTTTTTCCTCAATCTGCAGGAAATTCCAGCAACAACAGGAAACAGAGTCAAGAGACAGAGATAAACAACAACGGGTGAGGTTTGAAGTTGTCAGATTTGGTTTTTTTTTTTTTAAAAAGGCTTTTGAATGTGAAGGAATTGTCTTGTCTTGCCTGAGATCGTGAATCGGAACAACACGGCGTCTTTTCCCGACACTTGCAAGAGAGTGTCAAGATCCAGGAGTACAGCTTTGAACCTGTGGATGTTGTTCCTTCATCTGGAAAGCTTGGACAATGTCCATTGCACTTTTAAGCCTGGTAGGGAGAGATTTGGAGGTGTCTGTCATTCTTCTAGATAGACTGCATGACCTACAGCAAAGGCCACCCATTCTGTTCATGCATCAGCACCTAAATTCTTCCTTCATTCACTTCAGTTCCATCTTGTAGAGTGTGGAGCCATAGGCTGAGATCCGCCTCTAGTTCGCCTTACCGTAGTGTAAGGGAATCATCTTATGTTACAGAAAGAGGAGGAAGATCACAGCAAGAGGCAGCAGGGTATCCGAAGGAGAAGTGAGTCTGTGGAGAAAGCTCAGGTACACACGAGAGAGCTGCTCAACAGCTCTGCTTCAGTCTTCTCTGGGTACTAGCAGCCACCAACTGTCTACCTCCTCCTCTGCATCTCTGAACCTATCCTCTTCGGGCGGCTTCTCAGTAAAAAGTGGGTCAAAGCAGTGATGCCCATGGCTTTGCTGAATGAGAACTAGCTCCATCAATCCCAGTACTCTTGGCTTTCAGCACCACATTTTCTGATGAAAAGCCAGTTTGGAAATAATGCACCTTTACTTAGACCTTAGTCCAAACAAAACCTACGGAATTTCACTATAAGCCTCCTACAGTTTTGGGTAGCCTGGTCATTCCTGTGGATGGTCATTCCTTTCGAACTTGTTTTTTCCTTCATCTTCAACATCCCCTAAGATGTTGAGTTCCACAGTCTGCCGCTTTGCCACTCAGTTGTGTGTGATTTTATTTACTTTGAAGGTGCTGTATTGATCCATCCACTCTATTTAAAGGAAAACTTATCTCCCCCACTTTCTTCAGTATTAATCCTCGTCTTCAGTTGTGCAGTAACTCTTCTAGTAATCTGTCCGCAATGTTTCAGATGACTGCCACAAAAAGGCCACCAAATACTTGCCACCATTTAGTCTTCCTTCCAGAACTCAAGTTTTGACTGGTGCAGCCTAGCCCAAATTTTGTTCCCATTCTAGCTGTACCTCACCCCGCTCATGACAAGCTTTTTAAATAAGCCCACAAAAATTACTGGCTGGAGAGCAAGCAGGCATTCTATCAGCCCAATGTTTTCTAAATCATGAGGTCAAATTTGGAAATACTGCTCAGGAATGCAGTATTCAGGAGTTACACACACACACCCCACAGCTAGTAACATGTCCACACATACATGCCAGAGTACTGATGAGTCTGAAGGGCTAGACTGAGATTAATAAGCATGTCGGCTGAACTTGCAGTAAAACTTACAACCTATGCACTGATCTTCAGTTGCAAGTGTAGGAACTGATTCTGCTCTGGAGACAGTCCTGGCTAATACTTCTTGCTTGGATTTTTCCCCATCTTCTTTGGAACCTTGACTTGAACCTTAAAACTTGCCCAGTTGCATGTGGGACTCTTGATAATGAGCAATGTTTTCCTTCCCATCCTAATTTGGGTCTTTTAAAAGAGCATGTGTCACTTTTGGAGAAACCTTTTTATGCATGCTGACTGGCTTTCTCTGGGGGAGTTTGCCCTTACCTTGAGCTTTATGGTCTGCAGCAGTGAAGCCTCTTACTAACCCTGTTCTATAGCAGTACATTCATGACATGATACAAATAACTGGCTATTCTTTGTGAACCTTGCTCTTGGTGGAATGTCAAGCTCACTTACTACAAAACGTATGCATTCATTCGTTCGTTTGATCTTTGATAATGAGTATGTTTAAAGGATCTACAAGGGACTGTTGTGCTGTGCATGAGGATCTCACAGGTAGATATATCTTCCTACAAGCCCTGATAGTCTCATGGTATTCATTGTTCTTACGCTTTACCTCTAAGCCTTCATATGCCTTTATAGTGCCAGGCTAGGTGCTTACCAGGGTAGAAGCAAGGCCTTCACCTTATTTTTGCCCCAGGGAAACTGATGGTTTACCAAAAGAGATTGAGCAAAGCATGCAAATTCCTTTTTATCCCCTTCGTGTGATCTGTCTGCCTCATGGTCTAGACTGGGGGTACAAAGCGGGTTTGGAGCAGGGGCTAGTGGCAGATGATGTTGTTCCCCTCTTTCCTTTTTTTATGCCGATGCTGCCACATTCTTGCTGAGGCCCCGATTTGAGATTGGAGAGAACAGCAGGGGTTCTGTTGCTGGCCCATGTCAGCAGGAGAATCCCTACTGTTGCTGTTAGATCCGCGAACGCAGCAGGGGGATGCCCTCCAAGGAATGTGGTGTAGTGGTTTAGAGTACAGGACTGGGTCTCATGAGATCTGGGCTGTCCCTGCTCAGCCATGGAGCCAACTGGGTGACTTTGGGCCAAGCACAGACTCTCAGCACAACCTACCCCACAGGGTTGTTGTTGTGGGGATAAGACTAAGAGGTGGAGGTTTATATAAGCTGCCTTGTGTTCCTTGGAAAGAAAAATCCATGGGGTACCAATGTAATAAATACATAAAATGAACCTAAGCCCTGCTACCTGGAGGAACCCCAAGAAACTGTATGGGCTTGATTTAGGCCTTCAGGCCAGAGGTTCTGTACTCCATTCTAGCCTAAAAGAATATAATAACTTTTCTGACACAAATCTGTGTCTGTGGGTTTTTTTTCTTTCCTTGTGCCAGATTAGTGAAGACTTAGATTAGAATATCTTCTCCAATTTTGTGCTCCCCATTTGTGTAGACTGAAGCTCCAGTCATCTTCAGCCTGCATGGTCAATGGGGTGATGGGAGCTGTAGTCCAGTACAAGTGGATGGCACAAAGTTGAAGAAGGCTGCTCTAAATGCAGTAAGAAATTGGCAGCTCAAGGCGGCTGTCTGCCCTTGCCTGCCCAACCTGGATAGCAGGCCTGATATTAATTGCTCGGTTTAATTGCCTTGAGTCACTGTGTCTTCATTGGGATTGCATGCATCTGTTTTTTCACACAGGAAGCAGCATCACTAATATCACAAAGATCAGTGAATCCTCGCGATATCTTCAGACAGAGAGAGAGGTCCATGTCCACTGAAGCAGCAGCTGCTGGTTCCCAGCCAGGTACCTGACAGAACAGTCCTGCCCTTGCCTTTATGCCACAGCTGGAGATGCACCACTGCTGTGCTGGTGGAACCGCTGCCATATGCAGAGCTGGGCTGCCCGGAGGGGAGGTGAAAAGCAGGCACCCGGACGTGGAAAAAGCCTCTCAGTTCCCCTGGAACAAGCACCGGTGCCCACCCATTGAGAACTGCTGGTGATGTTGCTTGCCTGCTGCACGGGTGCAGGAAGGGTCAGTGAAGTAGCAGGGAGGGAGAGCACCCTGGCAAACACACCTGCAGAGCAGCACGCAAAATGAGGTGGTGGGCTCTCCCACACCAGAGACCTTCAAGAAGAAACTGGACAGCCATCTGAGTGGGATGGTGTGAATTGGTGTCCTGCAACAGCAGGGGGTTGGACCCGATGGCCTTCGTGGCCCCTTCCAGCTCTGCTGTTCTATGATTCTGTGCCCCACTCCATGGTGGTGGCCCTACTGCTGCAATCCCGGAGCAAGGAAGGCGTTTGAGGTCACCACCTTGCTGAAACTAAGCAGCTCTGGGTCTGGTCCAGGCTTGGAGGGGAGGCTACCTGGGTATCTCTTTCATTTATTAATTTATTAAAAGCTTTCCTATCCCACCCTCTGCAGAACGTTTATAGCCACCCTGAGTTCCACAAAGGAGGAAAGATGGGCTACAAATGCAGTAGAAACCATTTCCAGGCATCCTCCCAGGCGTGGCTGTGAATCCTCTGATACGGTGCCCAAGCACAACTCACGAGGAGGAGGCACCATGCCAAAGAGGGGCCATGTAGCTCCTTGGTCGGATGCCTGTGGAGGAAGCAGGACACCTTGTGGACAAGGGTTCAGGAGCCCCCACCCACAGCGGGGAGGCTGCTGTGCCAAGCAGTCTGGGGAGGAGGACCGGGCCTCACAGCCAGGGGAGCTCGGGGTTGCAGCCTCCCGTACCGGGAATGGGGCTGGAGCAGGAAGGGTCAGTGCATTGGAGGGGAGCAGCAGGGGAAAGGGGGCACCCCCACCCCTCTGGCATGCCTGGCAAAAGTGGAGGAGGGCTGCTCTACTGAGGCTGCATTGGGTAGCTCTTCCATGGCCTGCTTGCTGAGTGAACAGTGGCAGTGTGGCGCATGCTCTCAGCGGGATGCGTTTTGTACTGACTCGGCTCCTTTCCTAGGCAAGTTACGGAGCCCCTTTCTCCAGGAGAACAGTCACGTGGAGGCCCCCGTCTCCCCCGTCCTTCCTGCTGTGCAAGATGTTCACCCTCCTCCTGTTGTCCATTCATCTGTACACGACACACCTCCCGTCTCTCCTGGCCCCGAGCATGGTAAAGCACTATGAGGGAGTTTGTGGATTCGGTTCCTTGCTTTCTCCGGGTGAGGCTAGTTAGAGGTGTTCCTGCAGCAGCCCATGATCTGGTCGTCCTTCCAGCGCTATTCCAGCCATACAGAGGAAAACATCCATGTTGTGGAGGTGTCCACAACCAACACAACTTTCAGCCACACAGATTAAAATCCTCAGTTTCGCAGATCAGTTGTTCCTACTTTGCAAATAATGTAAAAGTTGTTTTTCCCTCCCATATATGCTTGGATACTTGGGATAGTTCCCTGGAAGTTAATTTTTAATAGGATAGTGTCCCAGCTCTATTTCCTGCATCTTGACTTTGCCTTTCCTGACTTGATGCACTGCAGATTGGTTGGCCTACAGTTCCCATCATCCCTACTTCACAGTCATGCTGGCTGCAAATGATGGGTGGTTGTATTCTGGCACATCTGCAGAGCAGCAGATTGGGGAAGGCTGCTCTAACCTATTATGTTTAAAGTACAATTTTGTGTTCCTTTTCATCCCAACAGTTCACTTTTATCCTCGGAAGAACAGCTTTTCCTTACAGCTATTTAGTTTCCTCTGCTTGTGCAGCATGTTCCTTGCTGCATACAAGCTGCCTCCCCTCCCCTCCCCTCCCCTCCCCTCCCCTCCCCGGCAAAGTTCTTTTCTTCTCTTTTGAAAAGGATATTACTAAGGCTTTTTGCACATCTCCCTGCTTCAAAAGCTTGATTTGCCAGCTTTGATATAGGTCTGGGCTCCTGCCTTTTCAGAATGGCATAGAAAGGAAGCCGCCATTGATCTGTGAGCATTCTTGATCCGTGAGCATTCTTTGCTACCAGTTATTCTGATATTAAAGGAAACTGGAGGACCCACATACTTTCTCATACGTCTCTGTCCTGCCACCCTGAGTGGCTCAGAGTCCTTCATTTAAAGGAAACTGAGAGGTATCTTGTTTTCCTGGGTGGTGTCTGTGTGCTTCATTCTGTCTGTACTGTGGAATGTTGTTTGTTTTGGTTTTGTGCTGTATGCACCCTGTTTGTCCTATGCTGCTTTATCTGTTGCTAGGATCAGACAATAGCCTTTGTATTGAGGAAGCTTAAAAGGGAAAAAAGCTGATTATTTTTCATTAGATTCAGGGAATAGTCATCATTTGACAGAGATTTAGTAGGCAGTTAAAAGGAGAGACAGGAAAACAAGTCAAAGGCTGAACCAAAAACAAGAGAGCAAAAGCAAGGTGTAATTTGCTTAACTGCTGAGCTAAAATGTCTGAAAATGTTTAATATGACTAAATATAGAGTTAAAGGAGCCAGACCACAAATTAGTGGAAATGGTGGGTGACTATTCGCTTCCAAACATCAGTACATCATTGAACATTCCTGCTGTGAGCGGATTGTGGACGAGTCATTTTAGCATTGCTTTTATAGTGATGTATTAAATATCTTTGATTTTAATACATTATTTTTATTTGTGTATTTTGATTATGCAAACTGCCCACAGAGTCATTTTGACTCACAGGCAGCATAGAAATTAATTAAATAACAGAGGGTCTTCTGCATACACTTAACTAAACAGTTCTGCGTCACTTCAGCTGGAAGAGCCAAAGTCAGACTCCTGCATTGCAGAACATACATACTGACAAGGATAACTGAATTTAATCATTTTGCTACCGAAGTGTTTCTATTAAAAGTTACTGTCCTGCAAACTATTAATTTTACAGGGAATTTTCAGGCATGTAGTCATAATCCAAAGAGAGCTTTGGGAGCTCCATCTAAGTAACTAATCCATGGTAGGGCAAATGAATAGGAAAGAGTCACAACACAAGCTCAGTGAACAGGAAGGGAGCAGTGTGGCTTAACTGCGTATACATAATACAGGCTGATCGTGTGACTGCAGAGGAGCCAGCCTGAGACACCTAAGGAGTCCTGTGCTTTCCAGGGTTCTGAGTCAATGGGAGGCACTTTGTTGCTGTGCCTGATTTACCGGAATGCACTGCATGTCGTCACACCATCCTTTAATAGAGCCTCCCCATTCCTTCAAGTAGCCCTCCTTCAAAAAGTTCACCCGCAGGAATGGCATCTTGCTAGCTGCCTTTGAGATGCTGCGAGGCCTCTCCTGAGGGATGACCAGGTTAATGTCAGAAAAATGTATCAGGTGGCGCTGATTACTGGAAGGGATTTATACTAAACCTGATGCACTGAAATACGAAAATGTGTTCTGCTTCTTAGGTGATTCTGTAAAACAGGACACTCCTGTCTCCCACCCAGAAGTGGAACATGAAGCAGTATATGAAGAACCACCTAGTCAACCAGCTATCTATGATGAACCTCCTGAGGTTAGTTTCCGGAAATACGGCTCTCCTTTTGTGAATCAAACTGTGTGTGTATGCAAAATGGAGTCCCACGTCATTCTACCCTTTAGGAAAGAGGAAGGGGAGCATCTTTCAGCCTGAAGGCCAAATTTCGTTTTGGAGAAGCTCTTGAGGGCTACATTCCATTGGAGCAAAAATGCCCACAGTCTTGTAACTTAAAACTCTTACTGCTAGTAGCCTTAGAAGAGTCACTGTAACTCTTTCAGAATAGGGATAATACTGGGGTGAGGAGAAAGATGAACAATGGTTGGAAGGAAAGGGAGGGGAAGGTGACCCTCTGGGGATTTGGAGGGCTGGATTTGGTCCCAGGCCTGAGGTTCCCCCCTGTTGCTTTAAGACCATCTCAGGAATGATGGAAAATGGATTTGAAGCACATTTGGCAGAATTTAAACGAGAAAATATGGCTTCATTTACACTAACTATTTCTGATGTTTGAGTGTGAAAGCTTTTGTAGCTAAGATCACCATTGCATAAGAGGGGAGGTACCAACAAGATGCGGGAGCTCAGAGGTTGGCTGAAATGCTGCAAAGAATAGATTGCTGCATGCATGAAACCTGATGGAGTGTACCTTGAGGATGTGGCTAAAACACACCCACAATTTTGTAGCCCATCCAAAGCGAAAATAGTGAGTGGTTAAAGCACCAGAGAGACCCGGATTGGAATCTGTGTCAGCCATGAAATTTACTTGACCTCGGGGTTGTTGAGAGGATAGAATTGGCATATGGAGGAAGGGAGAGAATCATATATCCTACCTTGCCTTATTGTGGAAAGAACGGGATAACGAAACGGTGGAATCAGCCCTATCAGAAAATCTAACATAGCAGCTTAATCCCTCAGAAGAACAGGTGAGGCAGATTTTCGTCCAGTGGAGTATCTCTTTATTTCAGGGGTGGGCTACTCGTAGCCAAAACGTCTGGAAGGCCACACTCCCATCATCTACAGCTGTACAATTTTAGCTACAGGATGTTAAAAGTCTGGCCTTGGTAGTTGTCAATACCACTTGATATATCCTGTTTCCCATTCTGTGCTTGCAGGAACAACCTGAAGACACTAAATATGAGTACACTGAAAGCTACCAGCAAAATCCTAACTTGGAGGGGAAAGGGTTATGTGCTCGCGCTCTGTACGACTATCAAGCTGGTATGTTCTGTGCCGTGTGGTTTTTCTGCCCATTCAGGTGTTTGCCTCCAAGTATCTTTCCCAGTCATGGAGTGGTTTCAGATTTAGAAGAAAGGACTGAGGATTTCCAAGCCAGAAAGCCAGTTTGGGCAGGTTCCTGGAGTAAATTGTGTATCTGGCCTTTGATTATCAGATTTTGCAGTGTGTATTTATTGGGGATACGGGAATGTGGAATTTTTGCCTTAGATACTGGGCAAAAAAGTCCCCCAATACATCCCCTTAGAAACCTCATAAAGAGGTTTCAAGCCGTAACGGCTTGAAACTGACACACACAGAGTAAGGTAGAGACTCTGCCCTAATTCAGTGGTTAAAAGATGAATGGGGCAGTAGGCTATTGTGTGGGTCGGAAGGAGGAACAAAAAGGCCATGGTGGGCGAACAGAAGGGGGTAGAGGATACTGTTTCTGGCTAGCATGAAGCCAGGTTACAGGATAGGCTTAAATGATACTTCCGTGAGCCGTTGCTGTTTGCAGTTGGGGACTGTTATCTTCCACTGATTTTTAGAGTTCACAGCAGTGTTAGCTTCTTCAGTACATCGTGATGAAACCACCTTTTTAAGGTCTTCATAATGCAGAACTGGTCCTGAAAGGTTAGAGGTGGGTCGCATGAGTGCTGAGGCACGGATGGGGTGCTTGTGGCAAGCTCCCTGCAGAGGGAATCAGGTGACACTGTAATGCAGCTATCAAGGGCAGCCCGACAGAATGTGTTACAGCAGGCTGGCCTCTGCCTTCCAAGAGCGCTGCCTGAAGGCAACCCCAGAGAACCGCCTGCTACTCAGCCAGTGGAGCTGCTGCTTGGACTTGCTTTGACTTCAAAAGCCCCAACCAAACCTGTTAGCAAGGCTTCAGCCAGCTTTCTAGAGGGTTATAGACGCCTGTTGTCTGATTTGGTCATGTCACAAGTAACTGTTGCAGAGAGATTTCCACCACTTCCTGTTGAGAAGATTGGGCAAATGTGATAGACCCTAGAGAATTGCTACTGGTCCGTTTACACAAGACTGAGGTTCCTCTCAGACTGGGGTGGGGCGCTGCAGTGGGGCCTACATTGCCCCCCATGGGCTGGGAGGGGTCAGTGGGCGTGGCTGGACCTGTTTTGGTGTTCTCGTTGCCTTTCTCAGCATGGAAAAAAGGACTCCGTGAACTGGCACAAACCATTCCTCCCAGCACTGGCCAAGTCCTCAGCTTCATGCCGTGCTTGTCTCACTCCTTGGCTCCTCCCTGAGCCTGCCAAGCGGGGTGCCTTTCACCCCATTGAGGCTTGGGGTCCAAGCCCTGCCCAGTCCTGGAGGAACTGACAAAGGCTGTTGGAGACAGAGCATCCCTATCTCTGTGTTCAGGTGGGCAGATTCCAGAGTACAACCAATGCAAGCACGTATGGTGCACTGCTTCTTCAAGTGGTCCTGAGTATTCTCTCCGGCCGCTATATGCCCTGCAGGAGAAGGGTGACCCCAGTGTCACTGGGATGCCACTGGGACTTCAGCCAGAGGTTCCAAGGAGCTGACCCGCCAACAGGTTCAACCCATGGATAGCTCCCTTTAAAGTTCAGGCAGGGCCCTGAATGGGTACCTCAGAACTACCAGCTGTTGCAGTCTTTCTTTTTCCGGCTTCCCTTTCCCTGAATGTGCCTGTTCCCACCTTGCAGCTGACGACACTGAGATCTCTTTCGACCCTGAGAACATCATCACCAACATTGAGATGATTGATGAGGGCTGGTGGTGCGGTTATGGTCCTGATGGCCACTTCGGGATGTTCCCTGCCAACTATGTGGGACTCATCGAATAAGTGGCTTGTGCTGTGGAAAGGATGCAAGCAATACCTGGAAGAACAGCTCTGTCAATTCCAATTCCTGAGGTGAAATGCTGCATTGCTTTTTAAGCGTGACGTGCCATCGCTCTGTGCCCTTGTCGCTGGAGCGGCGCCTGTCTCTGCCTGGTGAAGCAGCACGTGTCCTTTGCCTTCTTTTTGCTTTCCTTAACTGGGATTTTTAGGTGAGGATCGGCAATCCATCTTGGCAGTGCACAACCCTTTCCTTTAGCTTGTTTGAGGGTGGGAGGGAAATACCTTTTAGAGGAGTAAAGACTTTGGCCAAAAGCATCATTTCCGGACACACGGGGACCAGATCACTGTTTGAACTTCCAACTTGGAGCATTTAGAGATAAGATGAGCTTAACCAAAATAGGGATGTCTCATGCAAACTTGCGTTCGATTTGATGTGTTGCAGAATTCCAAGACAGCGTAAAGAGGTATCGTAAGGCATGCGTGTTGGTGAAATTTAAGCTTGCAGTCCATAACCCAGTTCTCTGAAAGGTCTGCTTTGGAGAAAATGGATTGTGCTTTGTAGCTTTTGGAGATGCAGTCCACCAGGAACCACTTGAGGGCAAGTTCTGCTGAAAGGAACGGCGTTGTGCAGTACGTCTGCGGTGCTTTTGTGCAACTCCCTTCCATTTCAGTGGAGTCATTATTCAATGGGAGATTGTGCCCTCTAAGTGCTCCATTCTTTTATGTGGGGCTCAAGCTGGGCTGGCCTTTTAAGTTCTTGGGTATTTGTGGAAATTCTCTCCTTGCTTTAGAGCAAAATGCCACCACGGCGGCTTCTTGAACATGTCTTCAGACATAAACACCATTGAGGCCGTTTGTAAGAGAGAAGCCCTGGAAGCAATGCTAGCATTCACTGCTTTAAATATAATGCTCTGTGTGTGTGTTGCGTGGTTTGGCTACTAGAAGGGGACCTTGACTCTAGCATTACCGTTTCTTGGATTTTAAAAGCCTTAAATTGCCTTTAGATAGGAGTTGGATTAATTTCTCCTTTCCTTCCTTTTTATAGTTGGGTAGAAGGAAAGATAAAGAGACCCCCGGCAGCTGAGCCACTTAGGAATGGTGCACATGTGCCGTGATGATTGTGTGACACTGTGCACCCCTAATCAACATCAGCTAATTGCATTAACCCAGTAAAACCATTTGTGGGGTCAGATGCTTCATTTTAAATAACCTGTCAAACTCTCACCAGGCGCCACCTCCTCTTGGTGTATTAGCTATGAGTGAAAGTCCCCCCCCCCCCTTTAAAGCATTTTCGCTTTTTTTGTCTGTTTTGCTGGACATGGGTTGGATGCAGTTCTCATCCAAATGTTCAAAGTGCTCTCTATACAGATAATCTGACTGGAAAATTAAGTGCTGTAGGAGAGATCTTGCTGTTTGTTTAATGTTTGCAACTAATGCTGTTGCAAGGTTAAATTCCATTCTGCCCTGCCTTTATGCCTGATGTGGTAACAATTACAGAAACAAGAATTCCTAAAGCAGCTCTCAGTTAATCTGTTCCAGCCAGTTTTCCTTTAATGGCATCTTTAAAAATGATAGTTTCAAAGGTAGTAAGAAGTTTCCAGAAATAGATTCTTTCCACATGCTTTGCTTTCCCCAGTCTGTGGAAGCAAACCATGAACTATTAATTCCACTTCTGAAAAGGATTGCTGTCTTATTCCCTACTCTCACCCCACCAGGTATAGAACAAACCTTTCAAAAACACTGTCCATGCTTCACTCCTCCATGCTTCACTCCTCCTCCTCCATACAAAACTAACAATATGGGACCTCTTCTTTTAGCTTTACTACATTGGGCTGTACTTTTTGTTATCTTAATTCCATCTTTCCTTTCAGGAATGATAAAGAAATTTTCCTTTTTGGGGATATTTGCAGAAGGCCAACAGTGGCTCCATAAGGATTTAAAAAAAAAATATTAGAATTGCCAAACATCAATGCAAAATCAATGCTATTTCACTGTAACTGCTCACTGCTTTTGTCCAAATCCTCCTTTTTCTAGCCTTCTGCCATGCATGAAGATTTGGGGTGGGGGAAAAGCTTGTGACTTGTATCAGGATGATCCGAATAATTAAAACAAGTGAAATGATGAAAACAACCCCCTGCGAATTGTGCGGTGCAATTTTTTGTCTCAAGTTTGGATATGAGTGCCCTGTCCTCCCCCGCACGCACACCTGCCCCCCCCCCCCGCGCACACACATGCACAGCAAAGGGGTCTTTGGTTAGATCCACTGGAAAATCTCTTAACATGAGTGTGTGTGTGCGTGTTTCATGCTTGTGATTGTCATTTTCGTTCTGGGGTCTGGTCTTCCTTTGTATCACTTTGAATCCTCAATCTATCACTACTCTGTTTCCAGTCTGAAGACGCCTGGCAGGTGTTGATGCTATAAACATTAACCCAAGGAAGTCCTATAACTCGCTATGGCATTACTTGTGTAATTGCAAGCACCTTGAACAAACAACACTTCTCACTGTTCTGATGCACCAAAGGTGTTGAACCTTAGGCTTCGGGCCAGGTGTGACCTGCCCGGGGTCCCATCCTGACCTCCCGGTGTTTCACAGACGGTCATGCCCCTTTCCCCTGACCACCAGTCCCAGCTTTTGTGCTTATTTTTTTCTGTTCTAAAAGGTGGACATGGCAGTCTTAAGGCTTAGCTCTGGCAGTAAGAGTTTTAAGCCAGAAAGATGGCAATTTTGGCCCTGCCACTTTTGCTTTCAGGCTGTCCCGGCATTGGAAGTGGCCCCCAAGTGCCTTTCTGAAAGAATTCTGTCTTCGGGATGAAAGAGTTTGGGTAACATCCTAAGCTGGCATTGTTATCATTCCCATGGAATGTTGTCTTGTGAATGGGTCCGTTACACATTCAGCTCGGAGCTTGCCTACATGTAGGTGTGCTCATCGTAATTTAGCCTGGGATTCAAATGCAAGCTGTGGAGCTGCTTTCAGTACTAGTAAGTTCGAAGAAATCGCTTCAGTAACATAAGAGTCCCAAGGAAAGGCTCCGTGGGGTGAGAACTACCCTGGGGTACTGCAGTCGCTTTTATTACTTGCCCTCCCCCCCAAGACAATGGCATCGCCTGAGTCAGCTTAAATTCCTCTTTCCAACCCCATCCAACCTGTTGGTCAGATCTGGGAGGCTGCCATTGGGGGGGGGCAGACTGAGAACATACTGGTTTATTGGACGCTCGGACTGCGAGATCGTTCCGTCCTTGAGATGGAAAGCGGTGGCAGCAGCTGTGATGCAGGATCGAGTTCATCAGGTCAGGCAGACAAGGCAGGGGCAGCAAGGGAGATGGGGATGGATAATCAGATTGCAGGCTGGACCTCAATTTCATTTCTGTGCCATCCTATTCTTTCAGCTTGCCTCCCTTGGGACATTCTGCCACCAGTAAAGAAATCATTAGGCTAACACACAGAGCTGGCTTTGCATCTCCATGTATTCTCCTCCTGTTGCTTCTAAAGGTTGTTTAATGCTCTTAGAAAGATATAGGAAGGTTTTGCAGAAGACCTACTAATCTCTGCTTGTTCCAGGTTCCCTAGAGGAGAGACAGGTTCGGGGCAAGTAGCCATTACACGATGTGTGTCAGTCCTGAACTGCCGTTTGCAGTGGGATCGGGGCCTTGCACTTGCGGTTTTCTGACCTAGAAACATAGCAGGCCCTCTTTCTCTCTCCAAGGGCTGTTACTCAGCTAAAGACAACATAGTTCCCATGGTGTTTGGGAAAGACAGAATTGCAGGTCCACACATCTGGAAAGCGCCAGGTTGAGGAAGGCTGCTGTAGCTGATTCAATGCCGTGTATTTCTGTCAACGTGATTGCATACCATTCCATAATGAGCTAAACAAAACGTTTCTTTTTAGATTGTGCATGTATGTGAGCCTCCCTGTGTGTGTGAATTGCAACAACAATCCTTTTCAAGGGAGGCGTTCCAGCATGTGCAAGAAAAAAGCGTGTGCCCCCCAAGATGATGCTTCCACTTTTCACTCGCCCTCCTCAAGGACAATGGCTGGTCAGGTGCGAGCAGCTTTCCGTCTTGCAGAACTGACTTGGTTTTTTTTCTTTTCCTTTTTTTCTCCCCCCCCCCCCCCCACCCGCCGCCTTGAGAATGGTGAGGTCCACTAAACAGAGCAAACTCAAAATGGCAGTTGCGGGTGGAAGAGGAGACAAAATGGCAGCAGGGGGAACAGAATCAACCACAGCGGCATCTTACGTGCCACGTGTACTGGGTGGTCCGCATATAAAGCATAACTCTACATCTGAGATATTTCAGGCCAGGGATTCTGCTTAGGAAGAAATAGCAGAATTATAATTGTTAAATTCTCAATTATAATTGTTAAATTCAGAAAACTTTGCTGATCTACTGCAAGCGATCTAGAGATCTATCAGTAGATCCCAATCCCATCTTTTGCCAACTCTGCCATATGCAGCATCCTGAAGTATTGAGTGTATATGTGCATTGCGTGCATGATTCCAGTGCACGGGCATTTTTTAAAATATGCAGATTTCTGTGAACAAGGTTCATTAAGAAATGTATATCCCACCTTTATGGAAAAGCCTCAGAGCAGCTACTATAACCAACATTTAAAACAAAGCAGAACGCAGCCAATGCATTAATAAACGCAAGCATCCAATGTTTCAAAGGGAGACTAAATCTAATTATAATGCAAATGCTATTATCCCAAGAGGGCAGGAAGGACTTTGCCTGGCACCTAAAGGAACGGTAATGAAAGCACTTAAGCAAACATGGCCACAGGAGGAGTTCTACCATTTGAGCTCTGCCACCGAGGGGACCCTCTTCAGCAGCCAGCACCCAACCCCAGGTGACCTGGTACACATACAGGGTATGCTTGAGCAGCAGCCTCATGGTGAGCTTCAGCAATGAGCAGGTTTGCATGGGCTCACATCAGAAGCGGGCTTATAACAGGTCATGTTTGTCCGTCTCGCCTGGAATGGCCTACTGGGACGGGGCTCCCAGCCTCAGGCACAAGTCTCTCCTCAGCTCCTTTCTACTGGATCCTTTGGACGGAAGCTCGACCTGGGGCCTTCCGAAGTGCAGGTGGTCTCCCACTGTGCCTCTCATCCCTTCCCCGCTTAAAGGAGCATGCACAGAATAGCAGCACTGCCTGGCAAGATGCCCCTGCCCTCCCACTCAGCCGCTGCCTAATGAGCTTCCACGGGAGGAAGCTGTGAAATCCAGCATGTTGCGAGACTTCCTAACACAAGCGCCACTGCAATCCTCTTAAAGGGATGAAATGGCATAATCTGGCGAGGACAGGGCTTCTCACTCATGGGGGCTCAAACATCTGGGACAAAATAGTAATTGTGAACCATGCAGCCCAGGTTATTTTTATTATTGGGAGCAAAAGGGGCACCTTCTTTTTTGCATTAAGCCCTGCTGAGCTGTCCAGATGGAAAAGCCTCTGCCGTGCTCTCCGGTCCCTGTGCCAGAAGTTGTTCTGTCTCAAAGGTGTGACTGTTGCAGCCTTCATTGCTTGGCTTACCTGTCGAGCTGTTTTTGCAGCAATCAGAACAAACTGCCCCCTTTGCACAAGTCTTCCTCTTTTCATCCCGTTCTTGGAGTTTTACATCAGTATCCTATTTGCATCCTGGCCCCTGCAACTTCCTCTTCTCCCTTCCTCCCTGCTTTCCACTCCGAACTATAAACAAGAGCTTTCCAGACCCAAATCTCCTGTCCTGAGATGAACCCTGAGCTCGGAGCAGCTTATCTTTGCTGTATTTTTCCTTTCTCCTTACCCCCCACCCCAGAGGGGGGTGTTTGAACAGTTTATTGGTACCCTGAACTGTCATGACAGCCAATGTGCAGTAGTGAGTGTTGAACTAGGACTCAACAGGTCCAGGTTCTAGTACCCACGTGGCCATGAAGCTCCCTGGTTCAGTTTGTCATTGATTCCCAACCTAACCTGCCTCACAGGTTGTTGTGGGGATAAAATGAAGGACAGGAGGATCGCAGAAGCTGCCTTGGATAAAAAGACAGGATATGAATGCGAGAATAAAGGATAACTGAAATGCTACCTTGTCCAGCTGAGGCCAGTGCTAGACCCCCATCTTGGGTCCTAAAAGCTCCTGATTGCTACAGTGGCCAGATATCCTACTTCACAGAAGACGGGCCCCTATTTCCGAGAGCAAAGAAAAATCCTTTATTGGGTAGGTTTACCAATTCAATTGAAAGACCCAACAAAAGGGAAACAAAGGCTTTGCTGCTGTCCATCCGCAGATAGTACCTAGAGAGAGACACAGCTCACCTGGCCAGTCATTGCTGGGGTGACGTGCATTGTTTCTATTTAAATTATAGCTTTTGTGCAGAACCCAGTGGGACTGCCCCATCTGCACAAGTGACACAGTGGTAGAATAAGCAATGGCAAGCACACTGCCAGGAGCTTAAGCTATGCATAGCTTGATCAGGTTTCTCAAGATCACCTGTTGTGCCTGCTTACACCACCTGCACTCGGGGTTGCTGAACCCAGCACTATGTCAATTGCTAAGTTTATTCGCATGGTGCCAAATACTGCACATTATTTCTAAATTTGTTCCTTTGCATTTTCTTTATCTATGCAAACTGGTGTCCTTGTTTGCCTTTTGCTTTGCTTTGCTTTGATTTCCTGAACTCTCATAGCCTTGCCCAGCTGAGATCAGTCTTTAAAACCTCATCTCTGTGTGCAAATAAACTGCTGATTGGACCCCATCACCCCCCCCCCCCCATGATCTGGCTTCTCTCCTTGGGATGTCCACTGCTTTTGCTTGCTTTTTGGCCTTGTACCTTGGTCTGGATTTTTTTTTTTAAAGCAAGTCTTCCCTCTTAGCTTTTCCACTAACTCTTCTGTATTTGCTTTGTCCTTTATACTAGTATTTGCACTCTCCCACCTGGCATTAAATGCAGCTTTCGAGAGCTGATAAATATAAATCGCAACCCGCGCTACTCTCACTCAAAGGAACGTGGGCTGGCTGGAAAGCGATGCGGCTGCTGGGCGATTAAAGGACTTCGGGGGGCTACCCGAAGGGAGATGGTGCCGCTTCTCCTCTGCATGGCTTCCGCCCACGAGACTGGCTCCCGGGTGCCAGCATTGACATGCAGTGCGCAGCAGGATCTTATGGGCGAAATGGATATGACTCATACCCTGTATACGTCCTGGGCATTCTGCCATTTCCTTGTCTATTCCGTTTACCCTCCTGCAGACATTTGAGTGATGCTCAGCACATAATAATAAGATTTGGAATGGCTCACTTGTCAGGCTGGTCCAGTGTCTGATTCCAGCCACCTGGGCTGGAGGGTGCAGGGAACAGGTGCACCGTGCACTCCTGACCCCAGTGTTGGAAGGTGGGAGAATTTTTCCCCTTACTGAGTCAGAATGTTGCCTCCCATGTTCTTCCTTCTGTTTCAACAAATAAAAGGACCAGCTTGTGGGAAAGCTTAATCTTTTCTTAAAAACTCAGAAGTGTAGCATGCAATGAGAGAGCCAGTGTGGTGTGGTGGTTAAGAGCGTGGGACTGGGACTCGGAGGATCTGGGTTCTAGTCCCCACTCAGCCATGGAGCCAACTGGGTGACTTTGGGCCAGTCACAGACTCTCAGCCCAACCGACCTCACAGGGGTGTTGTTCTGGGGATAAGATGGAGGAGATGTAAACTGCCTTGAGCCCTTTGTAGGAAAAAGGCAGGATATAAATCGCAATATGAATGCATGAATGAATGAATATGAATATGAATGAATGAATGAATGAATGAATGAATGAATGAATGAAAAGGGCCAATTCACTGATTCCATTGGCTGCACCACTGTGGGAGCTTTTTCTTCACAGAAAACTACATATTTTACCTCAATGAACCCAAGACCAGTCAAGAGAAATAGTCTCAGGGGTAAGTGACAAGCTCTATTTCCTAATTTCCTTAACAATCTGCTTTAAGAATTATTTGGGGAGTGGGTCCTCTTCCCCCACTCTGCCACTGCTGAAATCCCACTGAGAAATAGAGCCCCATAGACTAGGTAACCATGGACACGACCTCCAGGCTAGCCGAGCAGAGCCAGCCTCCTAGGAGATTAATGGCCATATTGTCAGACAGCATTGTTCCCCTGCAGAGCTTAGCCAGGCCCTGGACTGACCCTGTCACCCAAAATAGCAACTCTGGGCCCGTGGCTTCCTCAGTTGCACACACCCCAAGTGTGGTGTCTCTGCCAAGGCACCAAAACGCCCGTGCTGCATTGCATGTGGCATCCTGGACATGGCTGCCCAAGGTGAAGAAGTCTGGACTAAGGGGCACGTAGAGAAAACGTCCTGCAGACACCAGCTTCTGGAGGTGAAGACTGAGGGACTCCAAGAGCCACTGACAGACATCCTGTGCTTCATTTTCAGGCTGGACAGGGAGGGACATGGGAGGCAGCCAGCCAGCCAGCCGAGTCAAGGTGATCTATGTGACTTGGGAACAGAAAATCTGTCTGGGTTGAGAACACAGAGGGTGGGGTTGGGAAGCCAACGTCGTTCGACAAGATCATGTCTCCATATAAATGAGATTGTTGTGCAGGTTTAAAAATTTAAACATATAAACACTTGATGTCCTATTACAGAAAGAGCACAGGGTTGTGGGGTGGGGTGGGGTGGGGTGGGGTGGGGCGAGGGGGTGGATAATAGACACATTCCTAGAAGCAAACATCAACTTCTAGCTAAGGTAAGTATATACCTAAGTCAGGGCTGGAGTTGAAGGATGCCATGGCTTGGCAGCAACAGGCCAGCAAGGGCCCCCAACACGGGCCTCCTGGGCTTTCCCTTCCTCACTCCTTGGCCCAGGTATTGGCGGTGGTAACAGTGGTAACAGAGGAGGACAGAGGGGCAGGCAAGGCCCTGCCAGAGGCTTCCTGGCTCTTCCTGTCAAGCAAGCAATAGAAGCCGTGAAGAGAAAGAGGCCGGGGAGCCAGAGAAACTGCGGGTGGTGGTGGGGAGGAGGGAGGCTCACCTGAGTTTTGAGTACACCTGACTTTTGGGCACACACCGTGCCTGTCCCCGATACGCATAGTTGTGTGGCGCAGGCCTCATTCCCTGTGTTTCCACGTGGATCCTCAGATAGCCCTCAATTCACAAAGGGGTGGCATGGGCAGGCTGGCCTGGGAAAGAATAAGGTTTGCAGACATGCAAAAACATTTTAGAGAAAACACCTTGAGAAGGGGTACACCAAACAACCCAGAAAGCTGGCTGTGTGTGTTTGTGTGTGCGTGTTTGGAGGGAGGATAGAAAACCCAGGTAGGAGGGAACATGGAATAGAGTATTCTGAAGGGATTCTGGCTAACAGGCCTTGCACCAAAGCAGTTCACCTTTGCTGCAGCTTCTGCTGCAGAAGCCCAGAGCCGGTTTTGTTAAAGGGGACTGGCAGTAACTCTGGGAAGCCATCTGATTACTAGAGCAAACGAGACCATCGATTAACAAATAGATGCAGTGTTGTTTTTACTGCATTACTTTAAAACATGCCCTCCTTTAGATGTTTTGTATTCAGATTTTGTTTGGTTTTTATTGTTTAGTCACTGGCCATTGAAAAATACCTACAAAAAAGAAATTTTTGAAGTACAGTGATGTTCAAACCATGTTGAAATCATGCAACATCTGTAAAACAGTCACTTGTGTACAGCTGAATAAAGTGCAAGGGTAACTGGACTCGGGACTTTAAAAAGTGGGTCGCTTTACCTGAGGTGGTTATTAAAATTGTCCGGAGGTCAGACCAACTGGTGTCTAAACAATGAGTTCAGTAAAGTCATTCAAAAGCTTCCTACATTTCTATACATTTCTTTATTGATTATATTTATATCCCGTCTTTTTTCAAATGTTCTGGAGTTTTCAAAGCTTTATTCGGCGGCACCTGTCAATGATGCGATTGGATATGGTCCATCAGACTATTGAGCATCAAGCGCAGTGTTCGTGGCCCCGGAGGCGATGGGGGAGGCCAAGCCAGGAGGCCTGCCGGGGCCCCGATCCCTTCCGCCGCCCCTGCCCCTCCTTGGCCGCAGCCCCTCCCCCCGGCTCGCCGTCCGAGAGCGCGCCCGGTCTCGGGCGGGGCGGCCCCTCCCTGCTCTCCGCGGGAAGCGCGTCCCCGGAGGACGTGCTGGGCTCGGCGCCTCCTCGGCGCGCTCTGGGCAGAGCGCAGCCGGTCGCGCAGGACAGGCGGCGGCGGCGGCGGCGGCGGCGGGAGCGCGTGTGCCGGCCGGGCGCGGTGCAGGCGACGCCGCAGCCGGAGGGGAAGTTGGCCTGGGAGAGGCGCCTCCCAGGGAGCCCGCTCCCTTTCCCGGGTGAGGTCGCCGGCGCCGGCGCCGGGGAGCGCGGCCCCTCCGTGGGGCGTGTGGGGCCCACGCGGGCGCAGGTCGGAGTTTCCCGGTGGGCTGGACGGGCGCTCCGACTTCGTGGGGCTCGCGGCCAGGCGGGGAAGCGGGCTTGTGCTGCCTCGCCCGGACTAAATCCCGGGACCGTCCGGTCGTGCGCGCGCCTGGGCTTTCGGAGGAAGCCGATTTCGGGAAATTCGCAATGCGTGACGAATAATTCGCATGCTAATTCTTAAATGATAATACTAATGTGCGTGCATATGGAATATATTTGTGTGCGCGTGGGTGAGAAATAGGTACTCTCTGAGATGTTCCAGCAACAGAGCGGTTGCGTGTATGTGTGCATGCACTTCAAAGCCGTGGAAGTGAGTGGGAGTCGGGGGGGGGGGTCAGCGGAGGCAATAACAGTTAAGTGCAAAGCCAGGCGACGTTTGCAGCTGTTTATTAAGTTGTGCAAAGCAGATTAGAGCAATAATAGCGGGGGCAGCCAGGTTCTCTGCGGAGTGGGCTGGCTCTTTGCCCCATGTTGAAAAGAGGGAGTCCGAGGGCTACTTTGCGAGGGACTCGCTGGATTACCTCTGCCGAAGGACCCCCGTTAAAGGAAGAAAAGAGAAGTGGAATTGGAGCCTTGGGAACCAGCCAGGAGGAGAGGGAGATGTGTGTGTGTGTGTGTGTTGTGGCATGTTTTGGACGCTTTAGGACGTGTAAGGGCTTCCCTCTTATAATCCTGAAATGAAGATAACTCTTTTAAATTCCCAGCGACGTCCAATGTGGGATTACAATTACAAACGGAAAGAGGAAAATTAGATGAAGGGAAATGGAATGGAGCCAGTTGAAATGAGGAGGGGGGAGGCTGGGGGTGGTCTTGTTCATTTTTGGGGAATTCTTAGCACATACACCAGCCTTCCCCAACCTGGCAACCTCCAAACATTTTGAACTACAAGTTCTGTGATCTCTGAGTGTTGGCTACACTGGCTGGGGCTGATGTGCCTATTAGTCCAAAACATCTGGAGGGCACCAGGTTGGAGAAGGCTGATGTACACAATGGCAGAGGTGGTGTTTCTAGTGTGGAAAGAAGGCGGAGTGCAGGGACTGATGGATGGATGGCTCCATCTAGTCCATTTCTTGTGTTCATTCATATGTCAATTTCATGCATTTTCTAGGACTTAAAGAAAGAAAGGAAATTCATGTTTACATAGGCATTCATAATTTTTCATGCAAAGACTGTATTTTCAAACAGATCTGTATATGAAATTTGAGGCCTCTGTTGAGAAAAAAAAAGAGTACAAAATCTAGAGAAGTGCAAGAACCGAAGCATGACTGCGTTTCAGCCCACACATTAGTCCAGGAGGTGCGGATCAGGTCCATTTGCATCAAAATGTGGACCAGACAAAATAGTTCTGAGCAAAGCATCCCTCTTGAGCAGCCAGTGGCTCAAGGTAGGGGCTGAATTCCCAAGAACTGAATGAGGCATATCACTATTTCATCTGTGCACGCAGCTTGGGATGCAGATTGGTTACATGTTTGTCTTGTGTGTGGGGCAGAGGGAAGGGGGCTGAGGCAGGCAGGTGGTGACAGGGCAAGGACAAGAGCTGCACTGAGATCTCTGAGCTCCGTAGTCCCTAGAGCTGAACTGGAATTCCTGGTCTTTGCGGACAGGATTGATCTATTGTTTCAGGATCATAAATGCCCAGTCACAGAAAAGATGCAACCTGAATGGGGTGGGTGGGGAATACATTGAGGAAGAAAATGTGTGTCCATCCAGAGGTTGGATTGCAACTCCCATCAGCTCCGGCCAGCATAGACAGTAGTGAAAGATGATGTCCAACATCTGGAAGGCCTTATGCATCCCCCTGCATTCCTGGGCTCCACCAGCCTTTCCCAGCCTTGGGCCCTTACGATGTTTTGGAGCTCAGTCCCATCATCTCCAGTGGCTACAAATCCTTGGACTTCTAGTCCAAAACATCTGAAGGGCACCTGCTTGGGAGAAGACTGGACTACACGGTGCTCTGAAATTAAAGGGCATTCTGGCTCACCATGCTAAAAATGGTGGGATGCATGAATACGCAGCACACTATATTTCGTGGCTTTGTGCGAGGCTGGCCATGTGCCCTGCTTTGGAGAGGGCAGCCGACTGTCTGAAGGGCCATCCAGGCCAAGTCCTAAGAAGCAAGAGCAGCCGGGCTTCAGGTTGCCTGCCCAGAGTCAGCACCTGCACAGCAGCCATAATCTTCCCTGTTAGAGGGACATAAATTACACTTCTATTATATGGTAGTTTCCAGATCTACTTCAGTACATTGACATTAGTATATCTAGTTTTTGTGCAAATTCTCCCATTTTTCTCTCTGCCCAACTGTTCCGGCAAAGTCAGCAGCAAGCAGGCAGAATAGAACCGGCCGGGGGGCAGCCAGGTGGGAGGTATGTCTGTCCAGGCTGTGGATTTGGCCATTCTTCCCAAACTGTAAAAACAGATGTGGACATTTCCTGGAGATTGTTTTTGGAAACATCTTAATGAAGGCATTATTCCTGTTCATGATAAAGCTGGTTCTGACACAACTTAATCAGCACCAGCAGATCAGCATAAATGAGGGGTGGGGGGTGGGGGCAGAAAACATGAATGGTTTTGCTGCAGCTGAATCCCGGTCTGCTAACATTAGTTGCCATGGCAGGCTCCAGAAATCCTGATCCAGATAATATGCTAAGAGCTGAGCTGGCAGTCAGGGTAGAGGTCCTCCTAATCTGATAACTTTTCCTTCTCCTAGCTTCCTTTTCTTGCTAATATCTTCTTTCCTCACCTGATCCGTTTCAAGCTAAATGAAACTCCCTGCCATGATCTGCTCTCAAAACACACGAGTCCTTTCATTAGGATTGATCTGCTTTATTCACTCATTATTAGCCAATCTCACCTTTTATCCTAGGAGTTTAGGGCACTGTAAATAGTTCTTCCCCTCCTTCAGTCCATGTTATCCATGACAGCCCTTTGAGGTGGGATAAGCTACCTTAGTCCAATGTCATCTGATAAGCTTAATGGCTAGAAATGTGATAGCCTAAGCTGGGGTTGGGGAGAGAAGAAGGTGAGATAATTTCCCCCTCATTGTTTGAAGAAATTGGGAGGAAATGCCCCCCCCCCCCCATTATTTCCCAAGCTTTCACATCTCTGTGATGTGAAACTAAGAGAAAGTTTGACTAGATACCTCTCTGGGCCTAGTCCCAGATCATCAGCTACTTTTTCAAAAGTCTTTTTCAAGTCAATTTTCTGAAAATCCATCACCACTACAACATTTACAATGTATTAAAAGTAAACCAATCTGGAAGGAATTAAACAACAACAACACCGTACCTGTAGAGAAATCCCTTGGAGACGCCCTACCCTGATTTTTACTGAACTACAGTGCTAAACACCCCACGTGGTTAAAGCTCATGCTGTTCTCCTGCCGCTTGGAGTCCTTTGGACCAGTCACTCT
This sequence comes from Varanus salvator macromaculatus, assembly GCA_023646645.1. NCBI lineage: Eukaryota > Metazoa > Chordata > Lepidosauria > Squamata > Varanidae > Varanus > Varanus salvator. The sequence goes on from JAIXND010000621.1 coordinate 14,087,756, forward strand.
TCTTGTGGGTTAGTGCAGTCAAATGTCCAGATCTGGGGTGGACTGGAGATGATGCTATGTACTGCTAGAAACCAGGGTACTCTTACCTCGTATACTTGTCAAATGAACCTCGCAGGAGCACTGTGATCTGTATCTGCTCCTCTCCTTTCCTCTGCTTAGACCCAGGTGTGGGAGGTGATGCTTGCATCTGGAGAAATGTTGGTGTCTGGGTGCCCAAGTACCAACCCAAGGAACACAACAGTGCTACTCCTAGATCCCCAGCCTGGAACTGGAGCTGCCTGCGAAGCTTTCCAAGTCAAATAGGCTCAGCCCAGCTGAGTTGTGGAAGTTACTTTGGGAGTCTTTACTAGGAACCCAACCAAAGCATTCACATGCCAGCTGGATGGAGGCCAGGAAAGTGTGCTTGCCCAAAATACATCTCATGAAGCAGCTGTGCCAGCTGTGGTGCAGGGAAGAGAAGACACTGCCACCGCTCTCCACGCACCTGCTTCTGCTCCTGTTGCTGCTGCTTCCGGCTTTGCCATCCTGTGCCCATCCTGCAGATGAGAGTGGCGAGATCGTGGTGAGTCATTCCTAGAGCATAGTGAAGCCCAGGGAACTAAATCCCTTGCAATAGCTGGGAAGCCATCCATTACAAGGAGCCTTCAGCCAATTGTGGGCCCTCCAAATGGGCTGGATGCAACTCCCAGCATACCTAGCCAGGTGTGCCGGTGATAGTAATTCTACTCAAGGAGTAGAAACTTGGTGCCAGAGGAGCAGTGTGTGGAATGCTGGATTGGGATCCTAGGGGAGCAATCTAGATCTTAAAACCCCCATATCCTACTCAGTAGGGTTGCAATTTTGTATTAGGCTCCCTGCACCTACCTTAGAGTAAAACAATAAAAAGGCATAGCTGTGAGGAAGGCAAAATAATGCCTCTGACAGGCCATTAATAGTTACAGTGGTGGTCAGCCTATTGATGAACTGCCTTAAATATCTGTTTAGTTCTGCATGCAAAAAGATTCAGCCAGTGCATTGGGAATGAAACGGACCCCATGTGGTCATGCACACCTCATGTTTGACATCTGGCACAAGTATTGCACTTTCTTTGTGATAGACGAAGCCACCCATGAAACTGCCTGGGAGTGTAAGAGACACAATCTCAAGCTGGGGGCTGGAGATGCCTAGGAGGAAGGAGGAAGCTGCACTGATTGAGCCGTGCTCTCTGCCTCTCGCCTTTGCCTAGGAGTGGCTGACGCAGTATGGATACCTTCCTCCTGCTGATCCGGTGACAGGCCAGCTGCAGACCTGGGAGGCAGTGACCAGTGCCATCCGTGTAATGCAGCGTTTTGCAGGCATCGCAGAGACGGGGATCCCAGGTATTGTAACATTCCAGGGGCTTCTAGTTCCTGCCAGTCCTCGCTGGCTGCCTCCATGCTCTGACAGGCTGCATCTCCTGCCGGAATGTCAGAAGCAGAGGAGTTGGAAGCGACCTTGCAGGCCTTTGAGGGATGTTTTGGGCTACACTTCCTGAATCCCTGTTCATTGGCTATTTGGTTAGGGCCAATGGGAACTGGAGCTCCAAAATATCTAGAGGGCAACAGATTGGAAAAGGTCAATCTGATCCAGCTCTGAAATGCAGGATGCGCCAGCCAACATGTTTTTCTTTTCTTCGATTTATATCCTGCCTTTTTCCTACAAAGGGCTCAAGGCTGCTTACATCCTTCTCCTCCTCCATCTTATCCCCACAACAACAACCCTGTGAGGTGGGTTGGGCTGAGAGTCTGTGACTGGCCCAAAGTCACCCAGTTGGCTCCATGGCTGAGCCGGGACTCGAACCCGGATCGCCTGAGTCCCAGTCCCAGGCTCTTAACCACGACGCCACCCTGGCTCTCATCTCCAGTGAAGGGGAGCCCACCAGCTGTCAGCTTCACGTTCAAAGCAGCTCCTAACTTTCATCGGGAAGCTTCTCCTAACATGCAGCTGAATCTGCTTCTCTGCAGTTTCCACCCAATCTGGCCCCCGGATGCCAAAGAGAGCAAGTATGCTCCATCTCTTGCAGGACACCCTTTCCAATATTTTGGGGATATCCTGCCTCCCCTTAATCTCTCCCCCTCCCCCTCCCCCTCCATCATCTTTTTTGGGCAAAGCAGACCTGGCTTTTCCAACCATTCATCATTGGAGTTGGTTTCCAGACCCTTTTCCAGTCTGGTTGCCATGGTGATTGATTATGGTCAAGTGTGACTACCATTGGTAGAGCTCAGCATCCTCCTGTGGACTACAGCTATGCTGAAGATCATGTTTGATTGACAGGAATGGAGAGTCTTTTGGTCAAATCCTTACTCCTTCTCTTAGTAACTTCAGGGTTCCATGGATGCTCACATGTCTGCAATCCTCCTTGATATCAAAATAAAGCACAGTAACAGCTTTCCATACTGAAAATGGAAAACAGCGAAAGATTAAAGCTAGCCTTCTTGGAATAATAAGGAAAGATCTCGTACCCTTAGAAAGAGAAGGGAGGCTGGCGGCTGCACAACATGACTTCTGCTAAAACAGGTCCTGCAAAACAAACTTCTGGAATTCTATGACAAGGTTTCAAGGTGACTAGACATAGTAGATGTGGTCTACCTGGATTCCAGCAAGGCCTTTGGTAAAGTGCCGCAAGATATCCTGGTTGAGAAATTGAGGAGCTTTGGGATATACCGATGCACTGTCTATCTAATGGATTATGGCATGGTTGATGGACCAAGAGCAGAGTCGTCGGGATGGTGGCCAGTGAAGAGTGGGGTCCCCCAGGGCTCTGTCCTGGGATCGATCCTGTTCAATCTTTTCACCAATGACCTGGAAGAGGGGGTGACCAATCTGCTGATCAGATTCACAGGTGGTACTAAAATGGGGGCGATGACCACAACTGAGGAGCAGGTACTCTGGATCCAGAAAGATCTGGACAGACTATGGAAGTGGACAGGAGACAACAGGATGCTGTTCAGTGTGGACAAGTGCAAGGTCTTGCACTTGGGGCATAGGAATGGGTGTCATAAGTACAGGTTAGAGGACAAGAGGCTGTAGAGCAGCACTTGTGAAAGGGATCTGGGGTACTGCCAGCATTTTTTTTAGCTTACAGCTCTTCTCACCAGAGACTAACCCTTAGGAAAGGCATTTCAAGCTTCAGAATAGGAGGAAGAGTGCATCAAAGCAGCAGTTGCTGGTGGTAGAGACCAGGAGAAGGGGGGTGGTACTGATGCAACATCCCTGCAGGGTTTTCTTAATTATGTCTTTTCTGTGGAAGGATGACGATCTAGCTGTGTTCTGAAGACTCTGGCATTACGGCAAGCCACACAACTGAGCTTGGCTCGATTCTCTTCCATTGCATTGCAACAGATGATGCCACGTTAGCGCTCATCCGAATGCCTCGCTGTTCATTGCCTGATATTATTGCCACCTTCCCAGAAAACCTCCCTCTGAGGAGAAGTGAAAGGAGGAAAAGGCGCAGGAGCAGGAAAAGTCGGAGTAGGAGGAGTGCAGGACCCATTTGGATGAAGAGGAACATCTCCTGGAAGTAGGTATCAACACGCAGGCATGGTGGGAAGGTAGGCTGGCTCTGGAACTGGGAAGGAATTTTGGTTCTGTTTGGACGGGCAGCGACCCGGGGAAGCGTGTCCTTCAGCACGCTGCTTAGCTCCTTGCCTGAGTTTAAGGTGCTTGTGCCCTCCAAGCACCCCAGTGCTACAGCATAGTGCCACCCCCTAAAAAAGGTGCCTCCTGATCAGGGTTCCAGCCAGCTGCCCCTTCCTCTGGGATGTGAGAAGCTGTTAAAAGCTCAAGACGGCCAATTCACTCCCACCCACCCCTGCGTGGGTTTATGTTTTTCTTTTCCAGCCGAACCAAACATCAAAGGCATAGCTAGCAGTTCTGTGCTGCCATCATCATCTCCTCCTTTTGAGCTCAGGGGATGGAGGCCTTAACCCTTTCCATGCAGGGTTAACCCTTAACCCTTTTAAGGCCTGGGGAGATGCAGTCCCATCTCCCCAGGCCTTAACCTGGGGAGATGGGACTGCATTTTATATTGCCAAGCTGTGATCTGGCACATGGATTGCAATTTAGCAATACACATTGCAAGCATCTGGATTGGACCCACTTTGTGGGGGGATGTCAAAGGACCCTTATCCCCCAAGGGTCCTTTGGGTGGGTGGTGATGTGAATCAGGACCCTGCATCACTCCAGAGAGGAAGAAAAACAAGGCCTTCGGAGGTCATCACAGAGCATGCTCAGTTTCCCCAAGGCTGTTTTTGTGTGTAGACATTATAAAACCGTCTTTTGTATTTCTACATATTCTGGGGATTCACCTCTGTGGATTCACCAGCAGGTTCACTTGGGTTCCAAGCCCATCAGCACAGAGGCACTCAATTTGGTACTAGAAAGTGAGATTCGATGAGCCTGCCTTCTCCTGAATTGGCCCTTTAGCGCCTTTTGTTCAGTGCATCCCACTCTCACCAGCTGAGATTGGACCAGGTGCCCTCGTGGCTCCATCAGACAGATCATAGGGAGTCAGTGGAATTCCTGACATGCAAAGCTCACAGAAGCCATGCTCACATCCTGCAAGGTTCAGTGCCCAGCTTGGTTCAGTGCCTACCTGGCATCTCCAGGTAGGCCTAGGAGAGAATTTAGCCTACATCCCTGCAGAGCCACTGTTGCCAGTCCATGTCAAGAATGCTAGGCTAGAGAGACCAAGGGCCTGACTCAGTATGTGGCAGCTTCCGGTGTTCCTATCCTCCCAAAGTAGCACCAGGGGGAGCTAGGAGACAAGCAACACTGCAGAATTTCTGAGGCGAGTTGGTTCAGAATTTCAGAAAGAACACTCATTTTCAGACTGAGGAACTGGGCTGCAGAAGTGGTGAGCGCATAAACCAAAGCACATCAGAATGCAAGACAAATTAACAATGGGATAACAAAATATTTTTGGAGCGCAGAAAATACATTGTGCAACTAAATTGTTTAGTCCTTGCAAAATGCAGTCAGATTGGGCAATGGATTCCAGTTGGCACTAGAGTCTTGAACTCGAACACTGGAATGTAACATTCACTGGTGCATTCAACATGCTGCTCAGCCAAAGATTAGCTAGCTAACCAAATGGCAGGCACTCGCTTCCAGCAGGGATCTGATCCATCACAGCCCTCAAGGCTCTGTGGAAGGAGGAGAAATGTTCAGATACTAAGAAATGTATCCATCAACTCCAAAGTGTCTCTCGGGCTTACCAGATGCTTGGATAGCACAGGCAGCTACTTTTAGAACTCATCATAATCCTTTAAGGAGCACAAGTTTATAATTACTTCGGTCCATCCTGGCCCTAATTACATTCCTGGTGTTTCATGTGCCAGTGTGGGAACCACAGGCGGCTAGGACTAGACTCCGATTGCATGAGAACCTACATGCAGGGGTTGGTAATGACTGCAGTGTGAGTTGCTCTTGAAATGTTGTCTGAACTGAACTCTGGTAAAAGAGTTTGCACAAGTCCAAAGTCTGCCTACTCCGGGAGTGAGGAACTTGCTTCCATCTGTTCACTGACTCTACCATAGGGTGAAAACCTACTCACGAGAAGCCCATCTTAGCCGAGAGACCATGCGCGTGTTGATGTATTATGCCCTAAAGGTTTGGAGTGAAGCCACATCCTTGAACTTCCACGAGGTGGGTAGCCACAGCGCTGACATCTCTGTTGAGTTCCTCCGGCTGGACCATCGTGATGGCTACCCTTTTGATGGGCCAGGTGGGATGGTGGCCCATGCCTTCTTTCCTGGAGACCCCCAGAGGGCTGGCAATGTCCACTTTGATGGTGATGAGGAATGGACCTTCCGTTCACCAGGTGATTTGACTTTCTTAGGGGAAATGGAAGGGTGAAAGTGCATGTGAATCTTGGGAGGATGAGCCTTTGGCTGCAGAGGCGGCGCATCATGATTGGAGGCTTCCTTATTGTCTTTCTGGTTCATGTACTGGGATGTAGCTCCTTTTCATGCTCAGGGCAGCAAAAAGCAGCTTACCAAGTAGATTTAACTGAAAACAAGCTACCCCTGTCCCCAGAATGTTTCTGTAGCTTCCATAGTCTCTTGCAGCCAAAATTTGGCAACAAACTACTGCTTTCATTTCATTTTTCTCTTGAATTGCTGCCATGATGCTGCCCAGTGTTGGTGAAGAGGTGGTAGCAGGACTACAGCCTGTGAGTGGGCTCAGGGCTGGAATTGGCTCAGTGTTGCCCACCAGCGGTCTAGGCGAGAGCCACATTTGGAGCAGCGGCTGGGCAGATCTCCTTAGGGTCATGTGGTTTCTTTGTTTGGCCTGCTGGGAATCGTTCCTGCATTTCTTCTCCCCTAATGAGGGTGTGCAGCCGTCTGGGTTATGGGCAGGCCGATGTGTTGCTTTGCGGCAAGTGATCAGATTAGGCGGGATGTTGCCCCTTTGGGTTCTGCGCTTAATCATCCCTTCTCCCTTGTTTTGTCTCCTTGACCAGTCGTTCTCATCTTTTCACAGATGACTCTGGCACGGACCTTTTTGCCGTGGCGGTGCATGAGTTTGGCCACAGCCTCGGCCTTGTGCACTCTCCTTCCAAGCATTCCATCATGCGCCCCTACTACCAAGGACCAGTGGGAGACCCACTGCAGTACCAGCTGCACATGGTTGATCGCACTGAGATCCAGAAGCTTTATGGTATGTGTGGCACTGGGGGAGCCCAGCCTCACAGATCTGCCTTAGGGACAACCTCAGCCAAATCAATCGAGCCTAGAGAATGCCCTGCCGTATGTCAGATAAGTCTCTTAAGGGGGATTATGGCGAGCACTGGCTCCATAGAGTATGGCTAGAATGTCAGAGTGGGAAGATGCGGGGTTCTAGTCTCCAGTTGACCATGGTATTTACTGGGAGACTTTGGGCCAGTCTTTGACTACCATCCTGACCAACCTCCTTGGGCTGTTGTGTGGATAAAAGGGAAAAAGGAAAACCTTTTTTTCAGCCTATGTTCCTTGAGCAGCCTGTGTTCCCTGGAAGAGCGGGGAAGAATGGGATATAAAAGTGATAATACTCACAATAATGGCCAAAGAACTGTTAATCTTGCACGTATGTACCTTCTTCCAACTGGGCAATTTCTAACAGAGCTGAATTAGATTAACAGATCTGCATTTTCTCCTGATCCATGGAAAAGGGCCTGATAGGATCATCTGATCTGCCTTCTAATGATCAGACAGTCCTAACAGCTCTTTTTATGAATTGTGGAAAAACACACAGTGCAGGAAAGCTTAGCCCTAACTCAGGATGGGGCAGAAACTTTTGGAAAAAGCAATTACTGCTCATTAGCAGGCATGTCTTCAGTAAAGTGCAGAAGAGACAAGAGGCCCATGCTTCAAGGTCTGCCTCTGGTATTCTGGAAGGAAGAGAAGAACCCTAGAAGATTTTGGAGAATTTGGAACGCATGCAGTCTGCTGCTGAATTTTGGCTGGCCCTGTCTGTGGGGTTTGGAATGTTTACTCAAGGACCATCATGACTGACTGTTGTTCTTAAATTTTCTTAGAGGTGCAGCAGAACTTTTAATGGTTGCATTCCACTTGGCCAGCATGGAAGCTGACTGTAACATTTATGAATTGCTGCATTGGTCATGCTGTTGGAACGTGTGCTGGTTTACCTGCTGCCTTTGCACACAGAATCATAGAACTGTCAAGCTGGAGGGTGCTAGAAGGGCATCAGGGTCAACCGCAGAATAGTTGAGCTGCAGCAGGCCAGAGACCATCGGGTCCAACCACCTGCAGGACTCCCAAGTTACACCATCCCTCTCAGTTGGCTGTCCAGTTGCATGTTGAATGTAGGAGAGGCCACAGTCTCCCTGGGTCACTGGTTCCACGGTAACAGTCTGGAAGTTTTTCTTGAAGTTCAGCTGGAATTTGGCTTCCTGTAGCTTGAGTCCATGATGATTCCTGGCTTACCTTGGCTTCCTGTGAATGAGCAGCACCCTGGTTCACACTGCCACTCCACTTCTTCCTTCGCCCCTTGCATCCACGGCTGGTTCATGATCCTAGTTTCTTTGGGAGCAACAAATCCAGATCCCAGGGCTGGGAGCCATGCTATGCAAATCCCTCCCTAATTAGTTTTACTTGCCTGCCCAAAAGGAAGAGTGTACTGGCCTCCGCACTACAAGCTAGTTATTCATGGGAAGCCAGAATAAGCTTAAAATCCTGACTTACCGTCGTACGTGGACACGGCTGCCGTGTCAGAAACAGGAGCAGCGTCAATACAGATTCCAACCATATTTTTGCCTATCTCCAGGTGGCCATGAAGGCATCTGGTAGGCCTCACTGTGGCTTGCAGTGGACCTGCTTCCAATGAACAGTCACTATTTCTACCTGTTATTTCACTGTATTTTCCTGGTCCTGGAAATATGTTACAGAAAACCTATTTTCATGTGTAACCATTAATAACATCTCTCTCTCTCTCCCTCCCCCCTCTCTTATTTTTCTGTTATTTCTATTTCTGTAAAAGGGAGCAGAGTTCTTCATTCCACAGAGAAGCCAGACGTAACCTCGCTGCTCCCAGACCTTCTCTCCTTGCCTCCTGATTTCCCAGCCCTCAGGTTAGAAAGTACCTTTTGCACAATGCACTTTGGGAAAGGGAAGGAAAGGGCCACCAATGGCTTCTGGCACACGGAGCCCTGGCTCCTCCTTTGGTCCCAGAAGCGCTGTTCCCAGCAGCTCTGCATCTGCATTCCACTCCCAGGAGTGAAGGGCAGGCGGCTGTTGGAAGAGGCAGTATCCCGGCCGCTTGACTGAGCACCGCAGAGCTGCCTGAACCATCCCTGCCCACTCTTGCATCACACCAGGGCCATCTTGGCAACTTCCTGCGCTCTGTTTGGTAAACCGAAAGGGTAGGAAATGGAAAAAAGGGCCTTTTGAAAAATGTGAGTTTTCCTGAAAGACTGACATGTTATATGCCTTTTGGTGCCAGGTCAAGACCTTTTAATTTTCCAATAATTTTAAAGTTTAAATGTTTTAATTATGTTTTATTCTCAGTTGTGGATTATTATGGGTTACTATGTGTATTTATTGGGTGTTCTGTTTGTAAGCCATCCAGAGATGTGTCATAATTGGATGGGATGAAAATACCCAAATAAATAAATAAAATGAACATGTTCCTTCCATGCTGGACATGTGGCCCAACTGGATGCCCAGTGCAGTCCATATCCTGAAGTATCTTTCCAGGATACACCAAGCTGTAAGCACTGGCCCAACAGGCCAGAGTAAAGCCGCCCTGAGGCTTTGTTGCGATGGCATAAAAATGCAATCAATCAATCAATCAATCAATCAGGAAAGAAAGAAAGAAAGAAAGCAAGCAAGCAAGCAAGCAAGCAAGCAAGCAAACTGGGAGTAACGCCTCCTTCAACGAGACCGCCCACATTTGTCCCTGGCAGTCTAAGGGTTGGATGCTGCAGCAGTGGGGCCTTGTGACAAGCTTAAGGTTGCAAGGCTGCAACCCGGTATTGCATTTCTGCTTAATTTGATGTGATGGTGCCCCTGATGAGGCCCAGCTTCTGCTTGACATTGTGGCTGAATATTTTGCTGCGCTTGTCTAACAGGGCTGAAGTGGCTTTGCGGGCATTGGGCTCAATGCATTTATGATATTTTGGTGATAGACCAGTTCCTGTTGCAAGTACAGTATCATTGTTAGAATGTCAGATAAGGACTGGAGAGGCCATGGTTCAAATTGCCACGCAGTCAGAAACATCATTATCTCAGCTTGATAGACCCAGATCTGAGCAAGCTTTTGGCCTTGCACGCAGCACCTTGACTCTTTTGCCTGCAAACAAACCAGATGTCTTCCACCAGTTGTAGTTTTCCATTTTGGCCAAGCTGGGAAACTGTGATTCAGAGCTTCAGAACAAGCCAGGCAGTTAAACCTTGGTTTGAAATTTGGCTTAATATCTGGTTCCACCCCCTCAAACAGTTATCCATAGTTTCCCAGTGAATGGAAGAAAGTCTCATTCAGATCTCAGCTTATATGATTAAGATATAATCTTAAGATATTAAGATACTTTTATGCTGCTTCCAAAATGGCTGTTGCATTGTGAGTTTCCTGGTGACCTTATGGAAGGATTGTGGGAAGCAGATGGAGCAAATGAAGTGCACATTTAATCCTCAGCTAAAATAGAAGTAGCGCTGAAAAGTCACATGGTCTCAGCTGCTTTTAGTATCTCTCCCTGTCTTTCTCACTCCCTCTCTCTTGCTCTCCATCCTTCCCCAATTCTTTGTTTCAGATCAGGGAAGGAATTCCCCGATCGCTGCACCTCCACCATTGATGCCATTGCACAGATCAGAGGCGAAACGTTCTTTTTCAAAGGTTTGTGGCCTCACATATGGAGCAGCATCTTCCTGTAGCTGCTTGGTTCCCAGAGCAAGTGCTTTGCATTTACAAGGTTTATATCCAGGCATCTGCAGAAAGGACCATCTTCAGAAAGCACTGAAAAAGAAAAAGGTCTCAGTGTAATTGTGGACAATAGGCTAAACATGAGCCAACAATGCGATGCAGCCACCCAAAGGGCAAATGCTATTTTGGGATGCATTGACTGAAGTATTACTTCCAAATCACAAGAAGTAGTAGTTCCTCTATACTCCTCACTAGTCAGACCTCGTCTGGAATACTGTGTCCAGTTCTGGGCACCCAGATTTAAGAAAGATACAGGAAAATTAGAAAGTGTCCTGAAGAGGACAACACAAATGATCCAGGGTTTGAAAACACTGCCCTGTGAGGGGAGACTGAGAGAACTGGGCATCCTCATCCTTGAGAAGAGAAGACTGAGGGGGGACGTGATATCCCTCTACAAGTACCTCAAAGGCTGTCACAAAGAGGAAGGTCAAGATCTCTTCTTGCCGCTAACGGAGTGTAGGGCACAGAGTAATCAGTTCAAATTGCAACAACCCAGATTCAGGCTGGACATCAGGAAAAGGCTTGTGGCTTGTGGCAAGGGGCGGCCTATAAATTTCCAAATAAATAAATAAATAAAAGCTTCCTCACTGTCAGAGCAATACAACAGTGTGGTGTAGTGGTTACGAGCATGGGACTGGGACTCAGGCGATCCGGGTTCTAGTCCCCCGCTCAGCCATGGAGCCAACTGGTGACTTTGGGCCAGTCACAGACTCTCAGTCCAACCTACCTCACAGGGTTGTTCTTGTGGAGTTAAGATGGAGGAGGAGAATGATGTAAGCTGCCTTGAGTCCTTTGAGGAAAAAAGGCAGGATATAAATCAAAATTTAAAAAAACCAGTGGAACCAGCTGCCTAGAGAGGTGGTGGGCTCTCCCACACTAGAGGCACTCAAGGCAACACTGGACAGCCATCTGAGTGGGGTGGTGTAACTTGGTGTCCTGCAACAGCAGGGGGTTGGATTCGATGGCCTTCATGGCCCCTTCCAACTCTACTATTCTATGATTCTATGACCTGGAAAAACTCTTGTCTGGAAGCTCAAGGAGCTGCTAGCAATCAAAGCGGATCAAAAGTGGGCACTTCCACTTGTTGTTTTGGCTGGCGGCTCGCATCCTCTGCTGTGCTGACTAGCACTGATGGGAGCTGTCAGCCACAAGATGTGGAGAGCCACACGTGGCCTGGCCCTGCCCCCTGGGCCATCCTCAGAGAAGTGCTGGAAGGAGGGCCTTAGATGAGCGCAGTTCATGCCAGGGAAGACGGTCCATCGGGTCCTATGGTCCTAAGCCATGTAAGGCTTCCAGCATATCGAGCAGCACCTTGAAGCAGACTCAGAACCACGCAGGAAGCCATTGCAAGTGAGCCAGAATTGGCGCTATATGTTTGGACAGCATGGTGAGTTAGCAAGTCAGCAGCTTCTTCGCTTGCCTAGGGTTTAACATCTTCCTTGCCTTCTCACCTTCCCCACCTGCTGCAGGTAGGTACTTCTGGCGTCAGAGCCAGGAGCGGCACCTCATTTCTCTGCGCCCAGCCCTGATCACTGGCTTCTGGCGGGGCCTCCCGTCCACTCTGAGCAAAGTCGACGCTGTGTATGAGAGGCCTACAGACCATCGCATCCTCTTCTTCAGTGGTAAGAGGGCCGTGGCTCTGTGCTGATGGGGTGGTCTGCGCAAGAGCATCGAAAGAGAGCCCTGCTGAGCACTGGCGCAGTGGCCAATGGTGAAATGCAGATGCTTTTCGTGAAGGTCTTCCCATCCAGGCCCAAAGCTCAAAAATTCTGCCTGTGGAGCTGACCAGTATCAACCAAACCAGTTCTAGCACTTGGATAAAATGGAAAGCGCCAGACCCTGTAAGCTCCTTGGATTCCTTGCAAGAGGAAGAAGGGCAGGTCATACATGCACTGTAGTGATCATTTCGTCTCCACCACAAGCGCTTCTTTTGTAATCTAGTGGATCTTATTTCCCTATTCAGGACCACACCCTTCAAAATACTTTGCATCACGGGAAGGAACAATGTTGTTGCTGGGAAAATTCATGCCCCCCCCCCACAACTATGAAAAGGCTTGCAGCTAAACGCAGAGGGGACAGGAAATACTGAGTGGGGCAAGGGAGCAGCTGATTCCAGCATCCCTGCTGGCCCCTCAAGCCCTGCTGGGCCGGATCAGATCCAGGCAGGGCCAGTGAGCGTCCTCTTTCCACCCTGGGGCCAAAGAGAAGCCTAGGAGAGGCTTGCAAGTGGCATGTCTAGGCAGTGCGTCTTCCCCACTGCTGCCCGCACCAGCATCTCACCCCTCCGTCTTGGTCGGTGGGTCTCGATAAACCATGAATGCATCCAGTCTCCTGGGGGAAGCCATCCCCCGGCGAACCGCCTGCCAGCTCAGCACCAGGGAGGTCATCTTCCGAATGCTGGTCGCTGTGCTGGCAGAAGGCGAGCTTCACTGGGAACGCTGCAGAGGAGGAGGAGATGAAAGGCTGCCCATGCCGCTGGCCTGACCCGGGCTGGGACCCTGCTCGTGCCTTGTTTGGTCTGGCTTTAACATGGGATTGGGCCGCTTCACGGAGGGGAAGGCAAGCAGTGCCTGCCAGCCCAGGGGATGGCGCACTGCCTCCAGGGCCATGCATTTTACCCAAGGTAAGAGAACTGGTCCCTGCCCCCGGGAGCTTACAATCTAAAACATGATAAAAAGGCAGGAAACAGAGAGGGCAGGGAAATGGCAGCTGATAGAAGAAGGAAGTACTTTTGAAAAATATGAATTCTTAGGCTAGTGAAAGAAAGGGTTAGGGTTAGGAGAGCTAAAGAGTAGGACCAGATGCTACATGGCAAAGGCTATAAATTGAATTTTCCACCCATACTGGAGACTGTTAGGTAATAGAACCTGCCCCTTTCAAACACTGCTGGGTATCATCATTTTATTTTATTTTTTTGGCTAATGTTTGTTTGTTTGTTTGTTTTTCGATTTATATCCTGCCTTTTTCCTACAAAGGGCTCAAGGCAGCTTACATCTCCTCCTCCATCTCATCCCCACAACAACCACCCTGTGAGGTAGGTTGGGCTGAGAGTCTGTGACTGGCCCCAAGTCACCAGTTGGCTCCATGGTTGAGCAGGGACTCGAACCCGGATTGCCTGAGTCCCAGTCCCACGCTCTTAACCACTATACCACCCTGGCTCTCACACTGGTATGTCCCTTGCAATGATTTGATTACATATGCACTTTTATGTAATTATCACACTCTGCGATTTCCTTCCATTGCTGCATTCGCCGCTTTCCCTCAACACTCACGTGCCCGTGCTGCAGCTGTTAGGAGTGCAGGTCTGGTGCTCGGGGTTCTGGGTTTGAGTCCCCACTCAACCTTGGAGCCAACTGGGTGACTTTGGGCCAGTCACAGACTCTCAGCCCAGCCTACCTCACAGGGTTGTTGTTCTGGGGATAAGACTGAAAGCAGGAGGAGGGGAATGATGTAAGCCAGCTTGAATTCTTTAAAAGGAAAAAGGTACGAGAGAAATCGAATATAAATAAATAGATAAATAAAAAGGACATTAGATGTGGTGAAAAAGAACAGCCTTCCACAACCTGGTACCCTCCAAGCATGCAAGGCTACATGCTGGCTCTGGGCGATGGAAGTGGTCTGCCAAAAGGTTGGAGAAGGCCAAAGAAAACTTGCGATCTCTTGCTAGTCTTGTTAGGATGTCATGAGACACTCTGTCCATTTTTCCTGGTGTATCTAGGCCCGCTTTACTGGGTGTTTAAGGACAATGGTGTGGAAGAGGGCTACCCTCGTCCCGTCACAGACTTTGGGCTACCGCAAGGGGGCATCGATGGTGCCTTCTTATGGCCTTTGGGCCGGGAAACCTGCTTCTTCAAGGGAGGTCTCCACTGGTGCTACGATGAAGCCATGCAGCGCATGGAAGAAGGCTTCCTTGTCAGCAGTGCGCTCTGGGAACAGTTTCCCACCTCCGTAGATGCCGTGCTGAGTGAGAACGATGGTGAGTTGGAACTTCCTTCCCCTTTGAGCGATGCTGGTTTTCACATTATGTTGCCATTTCTCTGGAGTAGCATCCAACTTGGTCTAGCAACTGAAAGATCGTGCTGGACCCAGTCCATCCCCTCCTTTCATGAGGAAGGTGGTCCCCTTTTTCTGAGCATTTGTGTTCCATGGAACAAAACCATCATGCTCTGCAAAGCCCCATGAAACAGAATGACCCAGTTCACATGGAACACTAACCACGCTTTAGTGTTTTGCTGTTTGGGCCTGAGCAAAGCCATGGCTCCTTGCATGGCTGGGAAGGGGTCTTAACCAGGTCTCTATGATACTTGGCTCGTTATGTAAGGGTGAGGACTCATGGTTTAACATAGACTCTAGTCAGTCTCTCAACAAGCCAACTTTAAATCATGGGTTCCTTCGCTGGCTTGTTGCAACCACAATTGCTTGCTTGCATTATGTAACTCCAAGCCAAGTATCATGGACACTGCAGCTGAATCCTTGCTCGTCCTTCCTTCCGGTTGTGTGGGAGAGGAAGCGGCCCAGGCAAAGTTCCATTTGCTTTCACAGAAGCTTGTGCATATTGTACAAATGTGTAGTTTAGTGTTACATGAGAACATGGCCATTGCTTAACTGAGTTACTTAAAGCATTTTTTCTTCAAAGCGGCCAACGTGCAATCAGCAAGCAAAGAAACAAACAAGGCAGTCTCAAAGAAATGCCCCTAAGTCTTCGGTTGAATGGGTTGAATGCAAGCAAGTCCCTCACTTTCTGGACTGTGAAGCAGAAGGTCCGCTCTTGCCAAACCATCCTTCTGCAGTCCTGCCTCAGGCCCTCCATCTATTTCTCTTCAGCCCCCCTCCCCACCCCACCCCACCACCCTGGTGACATTCCTCAGACATTCAGGCATGCTCAGTCCCCATTTGGCTGTTCTGGGGCTCTTTCCCCCACAATATCGGGGGCTTTCCCCTTATTTTTTGTGTCCTTTTGCAAACTTTGGGATTCCCATTGAACGTGCTGCTACCTCCCTCTTGGGTGGAGAAGATGCCATTTTGGCCATGTAGCAACAGCACACGCAACACAAGCCCTGGAAGGCAGAGGGAATGCTGGTTTCCATCAAATGACAAGCCCCCAAATGGTATCCCGCCAGCTTTGCAAGGCTGCTCCCCAGCTTCATCCGCAACATCCCAACCAGCCCAGCAACACCTCTCCATCTCTGTTTTGCGACGCCCTGTTAATTCTGCGCTGGTGTCCTCTCCCACTCCCGCTTTTGTCTCACTACAGGAACGCTGTACGCCTTCAAGGGCAGGGAGTATTGGAAGTTTGACTCACACACCCTCAAGCCCCTCATGGACCACCCTCGTTCCATAGCCAAGGACTGGCTGGACTGCACGGGCGAACCGTTCCCTCCGAGGAGCAAGCCCACGAGCCCCGCGTTGGAGGCCGAACTCCAGCCAGACTCGCGGGGCCCACAGCCAGCGGTCGAGCGCTGTGTGTGCGTTTGCTCTGCCCTCCAGGCAGTCTCTTCCATCTTGCTCAGCTGCCTGCCTGCCGCTCTCCTGGCTCTCCAAGGGTTTGCCTAGGACGGGCCAGCGGAGGTCTTGCTCTGCAAGCATCGTTTGTGGTGCGCTGACTGAAGTTGCCACATCTGTGGCAGGAAGAGGGGAAGAATCAAAGAAGCATCCCGGTGGAATAGGATTTGTTGGGCGTCTGGGATGCAGACTGAAATTGCAGGCCCTTGTGCATCAAGGTGTGGGGGGGGGGATTCTTCAAATGACAGCCCTTTGGTGCACAAAGCCCTAAAGGGGAGCCTAAAGCAGGGGGGATTAATTCTTTTGGCAGGAGGGCCAACTTTCATTTCTGAGAAGCCCTTGGGGAGCAACATTCCAGTGGTGCAAGGACCAAATCGCACCAGCATATCTTTGCTGACAACTTACTGCCAGTAACTAAGCATTAGAAAAGGCATTTCAATGTTTTAGAACGGGAAAACATGGAAAAGCTGAGAAATCTCCGTGCAATTAGTGGTTTGGCGAGAGGAGGTAGGGCCAGGGTAAGGAGGCATGGCCACCCAGGGGTACTTCAGGAGTTGGCAGGGGTGCTCTTGTGTTCATTGGCCTCCATTTTTGAGGCCTCGTGGAGAATGGTGAGGTTCCAGAGGAATGGAGAGTGGCATCCGTGGCCCCAATTTTCAAAAAGGGTAGTAGAGGGGACATGGGGCGTTACAGGCCGGTTAGCCTTATATCCATGGGGATATTAGTGGGGGGTCATCGGGATGGCGGCTGGTGACAAGCGGGGTCCCCCAGGGCTCTGTCCTGGGACTTGATCCTGTTCAATCTTTTCATCAGTGACCTGGAAGAGGAGGTGACCCGTCTGCTGATCGGATTTTCTCTAGCAGTGACGCATCAGCCACTAAGTGCCTCCACAAAAGTGCTGACACTGAGCATGGAGTCACTCTTGCGTCACTATAAGCAACACAAACAGCAGCCTCTCTGCAGTCGCTCCATCAGCGCAGCTGTGGAATGATTCAGAATTCCCGGCTGGCTGACAAAGCGTCATTGTAGCCTACAGTCCATGGGGGCTGTTGTCGAAAGAACCGGGAGCTGAGTCGGAGAAGAAGAATCCAGACAGGACGGATGGAGCGGCATCCTTCACCTTCCCGACATCCAACATGTTATGGATGCTTATGGAGCTTTAAAGGCAGATGCGCATGTCTGAAAACGCCTGTGGTTACACACACCTCCTCCTGCCCACCCACCCTGTCCGTAGTCAACCTTGTTTCTTACGTAACTCTGCTTTTCCTACCCACAACCCTGTAGGGTTGTAGCATCCTAGGGATCTGGATTCCCACAGCAGGTGGATGGCTAAGGGAGACAAATGCAGACCTGAAAAGGAGCGTGTGGAGCAACTTTCAAAACAAGAACTATTTAACAATGACGGGGATGAGGTAAAGAAGCAAACAAGCGTTCAAATGTAAACATGATTTAAAGTAAGCACCCAAACATTAAAAGAGGAGAAAGGAGACCAGTAGTTATATAGTCTACCGAGGCAGGTTATTTCTTAAAACTTGTGTCGGGCTGTAACCACAGGCCTCTGTTACTGGCAGCTGCTTGCAAAGCATCTACTAACTACTAACTTGGGGAGAATGTAGAATGGTGCTCTTCCTTCAGCCTGTTCAGTCCCTCACTTTTGGTCTCCCTCTGTCCCAGTTCACTATTTCCTCAGACTTTTTTTCACAACCTGTCTTCTTCTCTTTCTCAGAGTTAAGTGTTCCTTCTCAGAGACCACAGTAAAGCAACACAGTAATCCACGCTTGAGGGCTGAGTAGAAGTTCTCACTGAAGTATAGGTTGTTGCTGAGATGTGGTTTATTACATGGTGAACAACCCAGCAAAAACCATGGGTTGCTTATGGTTAACAGGCTAAGGCTTGTCAGTGCAGTTGGATTCAGACAACATGATAACCCAACATTTGTTTCAGGAACAATTCATGATTCAACAACAATCCACACTCAACCTTGACTGTTACTGCATTGTCTAAACCCAATGAGAGTAAAGGAAAAGGGGTGAACACCAGATATTTCACCAGCTGGGTGGGATGATTGGGCTCCTGTACCAAGGTCTGGTCTTCACAGGGGCACAAAATGGGCCTCAAACATCATGGGCGTGCATTGACACTTATTAAAGTTAATGTTAAATGATCTGTTTTGCTGTTCTTTCCTTTTAGTGTGGAATGATTAGTCACTTTTGCATGGTGGAACATGGAAAGGCTGCTGAATGCTGCTAGAAAGGGGGAAGGAAAGCAACGCGCTTTTGCACCAGGCAGCTGCTCCTCAGCAGATGGCAGTGAGAACCCTGTTTTTAGATCCCACTGGACTAGAAGCATGCAGAATAAGCACCTGCAGTTCCTTTACAAGTTCACCACCATTGTGAACTTACTCAGGCATTTTCTGATCTTTGTAGAGGACAGTCCAGTCCTCGTTTTAAACTCTTGACTTTTTAGCCTATAATGTACACTCCCTGACATCATTCCTTTGTAATTTGTGTATCTTTGGGGGAGGTGTCCAGACCCTTTCACCCCCTGTCCTTGCTGACAGGCTATTGAGTTCTCTATTAGCCACCCAAAAGGATCTGGAGGGAAACTACAGGCAAAACAGCTCCAATTTAGTTGGTTCTGAAGCTAAGTTTGTCCCGCTTAGTGCTCTTTGGGGATAAAATTGCCATTTTGAAAAAGCGCCATTTCCCTGTTGTTTTTGCCTGCACTGAATTTGGCAGGGGCCGCCAAAGGCGCAGCGAGGGTGAGTGGGTTGAGTTCAGGATGGCCCATCTTTAAAAAGAACTTTGCTTACAGGAGGTCTCTCTACCCACTTTTCGGGGTTCCCCTTCCCCACCTATGCCACAGCTCACCCCATTCAAGCAAGGTGCAGCATTTTCAGGGGACTGTAGGAGTTTCTCTAAGAAGGATAACGTATGGAAGTCCATTCCTATTGGTGCCCTTAATCCATGCTAAGTCTGGATCCAACCCTGTGATTTGGAAACGGTCCCAAGGCTAGGAACATCAGTGTACATCACTGAAGTTGTAGTCCCCCTTCCCGACACACCTAAAAAAACATTTCACTCTGATTAACAGCGGCTCTCCACGGTCCCAGACAGAGGCCTTTCTGAGACCCAGCTGGAGCTGGCAGGGATGGAAGCTCAGACTTCTGCATGCGATGCAGATGTGCTGCAACTCAGCTACACTCCCCTGTTGGGTCTGGAATGCAAGGAACCGGATAAAAGCAACTTCAGACAAAGAAGGCGGTTCAAAAGGATGCAGCAGCTCCAGTTTAATAAGGCATAAAGTCGATGCAGAATAAGGCACATGTACGGAAGATTGCTAGCTCAAGGTTGCTAGAGTTGAGTTTCACTTCCAGTTGATGAAGAATTGTTTGAAGAGTGGGCTTTCACGGCCTTGCGGCAAGATTTCCACCTGCAAGAGGGATTAAAGCATGTGTCACAAGGACAACTCATGAGGACACACACGTACGTGTTGTCCCACTGGGTAGGAAGAACAGGAGCAGTGCCTCAAAGAACTAAGCCCTTCATGATAATTTTTCAACTCCTTCCCAGGGAATGGTGCCATATTTCTGGGCCAATGCAAGTACTTCACACGATATAGAAGTGACTGCTAGAATTCGGTGCCACAAAATGTGGGGATGACCACTGTCTGAAAAAGGGGAATTGGACATTGGCAGAAGGTGCCCGTGGATCTATTACAACCCTTTTCAGTTAGGTTCTCTCCAGATATTTTGGACTTCAACTACTACCAGCCCCAGCCTAAAATTTGCTACCGCTGCTGGTCTGCTTGTTTTGTAAAGCATGGCACCCAGAACCGGAGGGGTGGTCTTCCTTTACGGGAGCCTTCTGGGAATTTTGTGCAACCTCTGCTTACTCACCTGTGTGTTCAAGGGATACTTCATCTGGGAGATGAAATTTTCTGACACCTTCAGAGCTGCCTGCTGTTCCTGCTCATTGGCTTTCAGACCTGCTTGTGGAAGGGAGGGTTAGAAGGGTTGAGAGAGATCATGACACTAGGCAAGCAGAGCTGAATTTGGGTTTGTTTGTTTGTTTCATTTAAAACTTTTCTAGACCATCCCATACCATAGTCTTGGGATGGATTAACAATAAAACAATATAAAATCAAACACAGCATCCTGAAAAAATTTCCTAACAGCAATAAAACCCCTGTCAAGATGATCAAATCTTAAAACATTGGGGAAATAAAAAAAGGTTTTATCCTGGCGCCAAAAAGAATAAAATGATGGCACCAGGAGAACCTCTTCAGGGAGTGAATTCCACAATTGGGGTGCCACCACAGAGAAGGCCCTTCTAGACCAGCCTTGTAGTTAAACAATTGCCTGATCACCAAAGAAGACAAGTGGTATGCAGGTTAGAAAGCAGCTTGGGAAAAGAACATCCCCAAGCCCAGTGCAGGAATTGCATCTAGTCACTGGTGGAGTGACAGTTTTCTCTCCCTCTTCTGACACCCCCAAGCGGGCTAGTAATAACTTTTGTGGGCTACATTAACTTCATACAGGCATAGATTCGCAGCTTTTGAATGCAAAAGACACACCAGGGCATAGGAGGCTGCCTTGAACCAGGACAAATGATTTGCCTGCCTGACTCCACGTTTATCTATTTAACCTGGATGGATAAACATTGATTTATTTATGCATGCATGCATGCATTTATAGGCCACCTATAACTGCCCAGGCCTTCCTAGGGGGCTTACAGGTTGTGCAACCTTGACTGGCAGGCTCTCCAACAGCCGTCTCACTGCCCTTTTTCTCTACCAGAGACCCCCTGCTCTAAAGCACTTTACCGCAGAGCCATTGGAAAAATGCATCAGAATGGTCCACACCACACGGTCGGGCCTCCCAGCTGGTACCACTCTTAACTGGACATTTACTCTGCAAGTTTGGTCCTCAACTAGGCATTGAGTTTCTTCCTGGCAGCATCCAGGATCTGTTACCTTTCCAAACATAGATCTTGCCACACTGGCCATTGTCCAGGATGAAGCAGTCATCTGGGATAAGCTGGTCCTGGCAGAAAGGACTGGACTCCGAGACTTTCGTCAGGCTCATTTTCCCTGTCATATCCGAGACCTGGAAGTTGAGGAAGAAAGAGGAGGAGGCGAGCTTGTGGGGTCTCACTTGTTGCAGGATCCCACCAGCTAGATCCTGACTCAGAGTAGTGGCTGGAGTGTGTGTATCGCTAGGTACAAAATAGTGACTGGAAGAGAAGTCAGCTACTTGCAGCTTTGCATGGTGCTGGTAAAGCCAATAGAATCCTTAGGCCTTGTTGCCCCCTGAAATGCTTGGTGGTAAATTCAACCTCTGACCCACCTGATACTTCACAGGCAGCGGTGAAGAATCATGGCAGCTGTGGGCCAAAACATCTGGAGGGCCACAAGTTGTCACCCTTGTTGCCCTTGACGCAGATGGCTTTGAAAGGAGGTTAGACAAAGTCCTGGGTCTGGCAAAGGCTAATAGTCCGGATGGATAAGTGAAACCTGATAGTAATTATTTTGTGGTGACAGACATTTGGGAAGGGCTCTTGCGTCAAGTGTTACATCTGCCCAGCCACATTTGAAACAAGCTAGTGCACTAGATGGATCTTTAGGCGCTCCAGAAGCATAACTGGTGCCAGCACCCGGCATGCTTGGGCAGCAGCCAAGGCCCCCACAGAGCCATTGTGCTGCTGGTTGGGGCTGTGAACTGCCTTCCATTTTGATTACAATGCCCCCGACATATGCATCACACTGGGGCATGGTGCAAAAAGAAGGTAGGCAGTTCACGTTCCCTTCCACGGAGTGGGGGAAGAAGGGAGATACGCTGATGTCAGAGGGACCCCACAGGAGGACAATCTTGCAGTGGAGGACAACAAAATTGAAACCTGCTGTACACTTCGGGGCTTTCTTTGAGTTATTACCTTGTATAATACAGCTGTGACTGCATTTTTCTGATCAGCAATGATGTCTTCCTCAGGTCTGCCCTCTTTCAGAACTGGCTTAGGACCCAGGACCTGGAATAAGCAGCAGGGAATGCTGAGAACAGATCAAAGCAGGTGGTTTTTGAGGGCCTTTTAAAAGCCAGTAAAGTTGGTGGGAAATATATAGGGAGGGAGTTCCACAAATATGGGGCCACCATCAAAGAGCCCCCATCTCTACTGCATAGCCTATAACAACACTTTCCGCAAGGTTGCTGCACTGTCTCCCCCCAGTATGGCATCCTCTTCTGCAAGGATCTTACCGCGGTCATCTCTGGTGGCTCTTCGCCATCGGCGATGATCTCCACTTTGGCCTTCCCTTTCCTCTCACTATCCCGAATCGCTGTTGCCAAATCACGAGCTTTGTTGCGCTCCAGGATGTTGGATTTTGCCCCACACCAAGTAAAGATGGTCTGAAATGAGAAGCCAGAGGATGGAAACCTGCCCCTGCCATGAGGGCGAGATGTGCCTAGGGAGCCCCCTCCCTCCATCTTTTCACTGCCCTCATCCTACTACCACTGGCTTGCTTGACAGGGTGGAAGCCACAAGCCAGTCCTTGGCATTCCCCACTCCCCTTCCTTCTAACCACCACACTTACCTGGGCCAGAGTGAGCATGCGGTGGGGCAGCAGGAGCAGTCCAGAGTGCCTGGCTGGGCTGAGAGCCCTCAGCAGGGCTGAGCCCTGATTCCAGCACTGGCAATGCGCCCCTGCCCTTCTCCTCTCCAGACTCACCTCTCCCAGGTCCAGGATGAAGCAATCTCCTGTGTTAAAGCTGCCCCAGCTCAGTTCCCTTTCCGTGGCCCGGATGTTCTTTTTCCCTTTCACTTGGTAGAGCTTGCGGACAAGGCTGGGCTGTTGGCTGGCCTGGGTTCTGTTAAAGGCAGACTCCACGCCTCCGTCCTGTGGAGCACAGGTCAAGGTTCAGGTCTCGAAAGCAGCAGAATCTAGGAGGCACTTTGAGGTAGGAGGCAGAACAAGGGGGAAGCCAGACCTGCTTGAGCAGGGAAAAGATGCAAGGAAACCGCCCTCTTATTTCGTTAGTGCGGTTATATTCTTATCTTCCATAGAGGTCAAGCTAGCATCCATAGCCAGCATGGTCAGTGTTGGCTGGGACTCAGGAGAACCTGGCTCTGTTCCTCTCTTAACCAGAAAACCCAGTGGCGGACTCTCAGCTTAATCTACCTCACAGGGTTGTTTCG
Organism: Varanus salvator macromaculatus; assembly: GCA_023646645.1. Lineage (NCBI taxonomy): Eukaryota > Metazoa > Chordata > Lepidosauria > Squamata > Varanidae > Varanus > Varanus salvator. Next base: position 14,110,882 of record JAIXND010000621.1, read on the forward strand.
AGGACAAAAAGATTTCTTCCTTGGGTTCTTTACAAGAGGAAAACAGGCGGGCTACACTTGTAAAACTAAACAAATAAAATAGCTCTCTCCGCACCCATTTTACTTATGCGACAGTCCTATGAGGTGGGTTGGATTGAATAATCAGTATGTTTGCATATATTTACAGACGAGATCTGGAGTTTCCAGGTGGATGGCTCCTGGAATTGCTTATTAGAGGACGATGCACTGCCTTCTCACTAATGGACATTCTGCGGTAAAAGAAATGGCAGAAGAAGCAGTGGGAAAACATGAGAGAGTTACCAATTGACGATGACCATCTGGAACACCTGTAAAATTGCATGCGTGAAACATGGTGACTAGATGATAAAAGCCTTGCTGGAAACAAGCACCTGAAATCTAGTCATTCACTTCATCTTCATGGCTTCAGATGGCTGGTAAGAACATGGCTTTTCAAGAAGGATTTCAGCTGAATACGCTGTTCTCATTGGGCTTAATGCTATTCCACTTTTCCCAGAAATTGACTGTTCCTATTGGTTAATGTTGGTTAATGTTAGTATTGGGGTAGCGAGGAGGGAATGGTTGTTTTAAGGACTATACTGCCATGGGTGTGGTACATGCTTGTTTTAATATGATATGGCTTTTTTGAGGAACTTTAGTTAGCCACCTGAGTCCCCTTTTCTGCAAATAAGGCGGATTGTAGGTCACAGAAATAACATGAGGACACTGTCCCTGTGGCATTTCTTATGTGCTCGCGATTCTTCATTTGTGGGTGCTTTGCATGTTGCTGTCACCCTCCAGGGTCTTTGCTGTGCTTTCGAAATATTTCTCTAGCTCTTTTAAAGTGAACAAAATTGTAATATTATCTGGGAATTGTGCTATGACAAGCACCTCTCTTTTTTGCTATTTGGCCACATTGTAGTGTCACCTTATGGTTGTATAGTGGAACATATAGAAATGCAGAGAAACAAAACCCGCATAACACACACACATGTGTGTAAAAGAGATGGCCTTAATCCCACAGAGTCTGAAGGCGGAAGTCGTGGTAAAGCAGCAGGTTTAAAGCACCACACAGAGAACACCTTATACACCTATTGGGCATTAGTTGCCCACTCAGGCTGCTTCAAAATGGTATCAGCCCCAGCTCTTCCTGGTTGTGCTCCCAGTAAGCAGCATCAGAAATGCCAGCGATGTGGGAAAGCATGTCAGGCTGGGGCTCCCTCACCTGATATTTGATCCCATGGGGGAAGTACTCCATGAAGACATCAGACTCGTTGCCCTGCACTTCCCGGTACTGGATGGGCTTTTCCTTCAGGAAGGAGTTGAGGTGGGTAGAGAGCAGTGCACAGGCCCCCTGCTCATCGCGGGAGGAATTCTGGCCTGGGAGAAGAGGAGACAGCAAGGATCTGACAGTTCCACTTTTGCGGAAAATTCAACCTTCTGGCTGCTGGCGGATTGTTGTAGTCACTATTTCTAGCTTACGTGTATCTCCCCTCTAATGGTGAAGTCAGGCGGTGAATACCAACAGAAACAGGACAAGGTAAGGACCCAGGGAAACAAAAGGAAAGCATCAGCAAGCTGGGCAAACCTCCAGCTTTGCTGAAATACAAATGTTTCCAAAACGCCGCAGGGAGGGCCAGAACTTCTTGATCCTCTGCCCCCGTCCAGTGAAGATTAGGCAGATGGTGCATAAAATGAAAACGAAAAAAGAAAAACCAGGAACAGGGAGTTGGAATGCCCTGCCAGAGACCCTGATGGTTTCTTCTAGCAGAGGCAATGCAAAACAATTAGCAGCTCAGGTTGGAACTCATTGGAAAACAGTGGGAGCCCAGAGATCCTCTAAAAACCCCCGTGAACAGAAGGTCTTAACCCGCACTGAAAAGAACACAGAGAAGGCACTAGAAGTTAGTGCCATTCAGAGCCTGGATGCCACCACCAAGAAGGCCTTCTCCTTAGTAGCCACAGCCCTCAATCCACAAAGAGGATAATGTAGAAGAAGGTCCCTTCTCAGCCACTTTCAAACAACTTCCTGTGTGTGTGTGTGGACTGACCATCTGGGCTGTACTAGGGCAGGTGAAATATCTATTATCTGAGCAGTTGATGATGGAATAAGAGGGACACAGTCAAAAGAAGGTGAGAGGTTAACCCTGAGGCACCGGAATTATTGGGTGTCTTGGCCTGTAAATAAAGGTGACTGTAATACTGCTAGAAAAACTTGTCTGGCAGCCTTATCAGTTCTGTTTGCTCTTAGCACAAGGATAGACAGGGGTTAACCTTCCTTGGGAACCCCCTTCTGCAAAGGCTTTACCAAACAAAGGAAGTAGTCATCTCTTAAAGGAACAGCTTTGAAAATAACACTAAACAGAAGCCTGTCTTGAAATTCTGGTACTCTCTGAGAAAGAGATGCAGAGATGTTGCAGGCTTGATGTTCTAACACAAAGGCACATATAAGCAACCTTTTCTCCCAGGATTTATCTGGATTTCGCCAACACTCACCAATCCAGATGTGCACACAGGAGTGTTCATCAGCTCCATTGTGAAGAATTAGGTATGAATCCCCAGTATAGAAGATGCCTTTCATCTCTTCGGGGACAGGCACGGGCTTCATCTTCTCCACCCGCCAGATATGTAGGCCTGGCTCTTTAACAGAAGCATTGAAGGGAGAGCCACTGCCAGCCAGAATGGGAGAAGGAGATGAATTGGAGGATGGAGAGGACAGAACAGAAACTGACTGCAAGATGCATGTCCTGAACACAAGAACCACCCTGCTGGATCACACCAAGGTCCATGTAACCCAGCATTCTGCTCAACCAAAGGCAAGATATAAACCTAATAAACAAAAAACCAGTCCAGTTGCCCCTGCGAAGTCAATAAGAAGAGCATGAGTGCAACAGCACCCTCTAGTCCATGGGTCCTCAAGCTACGGCCCACTGGCCGGATCTGGCCCACCATGCCCAGTTATCTGGCCCACCTCAGAGGTTTTGGACTCGCCACACCCCGTGTGCAGGGAGGCAGCGGTTGGCTCGCGCGAAGATCGGTTTGGACTTGCTCGGAGAAAACGATCTCCAAGCGAGCCAGCCGCTGCCTCGCCGCGCATGCCCGACTCACCTTGCCTCCCCTCACCACAGAGCCAGAGAAGTCGTCTTTTCCCTCCCCCTTGCCCCACAAATCTTTTGATTAATAAAATGGATATTAGCCCCTGGGTGGGGGGAGAATCAAAAGAGTTTGTTACCTTTTGGGGACTGCTGTGTACATGGTTCCAGGGATCTGGTGAGAAACGAATCTTAGTTAGGGGTATCAAACATGCCGCAGAGGTAGTCCCCACCTCTGCAAATGTTATACAGATCTGTGTGCTTTTGACTGTTGCAGACAGGATGCTGGTTAAG
>JAIXND010000621.1:14115057-14143929 GCA_023646645.1 Varanus salvator macromaculatus
AAGAGCATTATCCCTTCCCCAGTTCTGAACAAAGAGTCAGGTTTCATTCTAGTAAAACCAGCTTCTGGAGGTGGAATCTAAGGATGCAATCTTGTCTTTCACCGTAGCTTGGAAAATATTGGGTTGATCCCCTTCCCCCATCCTTACCATTTTCCCCTGAAGTAGCCCCCTTTCTCTGGACCATCTCAGTTCAGTCAGAATGATGGAAAGGGGTCTGCAAATATATGGGGGGCACATGAGTTCTAACCTTCTGGGAGAGGCTCTGGAGAACTCTGTGCTCCATGGAGGATTCTCCCAGTCAGCCCTGAGTTCTCATGCTTCTCCTGTCTTGGATGACTGTCTATAAACCAGGCGTTCAGGGTAAATTCCAGGCCCCACTCAGCAGAAGGAGCAGGAGGGTCTTGCCCGTATTTTGCTTGCAGCAGCCAGCCAAACTCTCTGATCGCCAGCCGAGAGACATCTGCTGGCTGCGTGTTCTTCAGTGGCACCTATGAGGGGCAAGATGCTGATCTGTTTGGCTGCTGGGAAATCTAGAGCAAAATCTCCCATGAGCCATATCTCCATGGAGCTCCATGGCAAGGAAATCGCAAGCAGAACTGTAAGTATTTGTCTGTTCCAGACTACAGATGTCTGATGACCACTCACCACCAGCAAAGCTTGCTTCCACTCTGGAGTTAAACTGGAGCAGCAGCAGGATGAATTACACCATGGGAATCATGTGTGTACCAGAATAAGCCCCTCCCCCTGCATGCACATACATGCAAACAAGCACCCACACTTAAATATATCCTGGCACACTCTGGAATCTCTGTGGACTTGTTCCCCACATTGGCTCATTTCTGTACCAACATCTGACCTTTGCACAGGCTCTTTGAAAAGGGAGAGCAAACAATGACTTTGTGGTCGTGCCGTTCTATGGTGCAACCACAAGGTGTCACCCTGCCCCTGCGGAGGAGAGGCAGGCCAGTACAATGCATACACCTATTGTATGTTTGCACAGCACACACCATGCTGTGAAGAAACCTCTGATCCTTCTGTGTGTGAGGTCATTCTTCGTGTTGCCGTATCCTCGCAGAATCTGGCCGTTCTTTCCATGCTCCAGGTGCAGCGTAGGCTTTTTTCTGAAGCTTCCACAACAATGATCTGGGCAAGCGAGAAAATCCTTCATGCTCAGATGTGGTTCGGACTGGACGAACTGTTTCTTAAGCCTTTACAATGTGGGCACTCCTTTAGCTTAGGACCCAATCCTGTGCGTGCTTAGGCAGAAAAAGTCCCGTCACTGTGCTGCACACAATACATTTCTTTCTTTGAAGATGCAGGAGGGCGATTGTTGTTGTCGGGCTTTTTAATTCTCATGACTGCATATGTGGGGCAAATGCTCTGCATAAATTGGTGACATACAAGACTTGGGTCACCGACAGATCCTTATAATACTGAGCCCAGTAAGGCGTTCCGTATTTCCCAAATGTGTTCAAGAGACAGTCCCTCTAGGATGGCCATGTTCTTCCTGACAGGTGTATGGGGCTTTAAAACTGAGGTGGGACACCTGTGGGATTCCAGGTGTTGTTGGAGACCAACTCCAATCCGTTCTGGGCAGCCAACCTTGTTGGCTGGACTCTGGCGTTGAGGTACGTGGCATCCAGAGACCCAGCATGCTCAGGGCTTCAAGCGCTGGAATAGGGCTTGGGAGATCTGGGTTCTAGTCCCCACTTGGCCATGAAGCTCACTGGGTAACTTTGGGCCAATCATGCACTCAGCCTAATCTCACAGGGTTGTTATGAGGATACAGTGGAGAGGAGGTGGGATTATGTAAGCTGCCTTGGGCTCTGTGGAGGGAACAAGGTAGGATATAAATATAATAACTCAGGAATGTAATTCTGTACTGCATGGTGGGGGCTCAGTGGATTCTGAGCCAAATGCAGACTTCCGGGCTTCTCAGTCCAGTCTGATTCTCACTGGACCAGGCCTTCTCCCCTAAAGCCAGGATCTGTTCCTCACATCACGTTAGTTCAGTAGCCTTCAAGTTCTTGATATGATATGAGCTATTCATCCAGATCTGCTTTAACTACCAACCTCAAAAAGGAACCCTAACACAAGTGTAGGAAATGTTTGGATGTAAATGGCTTTCTTAATTATGTTGCATACTGGGCAAATCTTAGAAGTATCTCTGTAACGCCACCTGCTTTTGCCGCCGGCTGGAATGTGGTCCACAAAAGAAAACGCTTCCCCAGCCCTCTCATATGAGTTTGTGCAACCAAATATCTCTGCCCTCCTCCCACTTATCCCTTGAGATTGGTCTTTCTGTGTTTTTCCTTGGGGCAAGTGAAAATCAGTGCAGATGTTAGATCAAGCAAGCAAATGGGTCACAGTTCTAATAAACTGTGTGTAAACAGCATTGTGTTGTTTTGTTGTTTTGTTGCTGTAGGATCCCATGACATTGCAACCCTCCCAAAGAAAGATATCAGTACCAAAACATGCTGCTTCCTGCTGCATACAAAGCACATCTTTATATTTTTAGATGCTGCAAAATGTCTGCCAAGTGACATTTCCAAATAGAAATTTATCTGGGAAATGTGTGGGGCCTTGAACAAAGAGTATAAAAGAATATTGTTGCTGTTGTTCAGTTGCAAAGTCTTTGCAACCCCATGGACCAAAGCACGCCAGGCCCTCCTGTCCTGCACAGTTTCCCAGAGTTCACCGAAATTCATGTTCACTACATCAGTGACACTATCTAGCCACCTCATCCTCTGCCGTCCCCTTCTCCTTTTGCCTTCAATCGTTCCCAGCACCAGGGGCTTTTCCAATGAGTCCTTCCTTCTCATTAGGTGGCCAAAGTATCTGAGCTTCAGCTTCAGTATCTGTCCTTCCAGAGAACTGTCAGGACTGATTTCCTTTAGGATTGACTGATTTGATTTCTTTGCACTCCAAGGAATCCTCAGGAGGTTTCTTCAACACCACAATTCAAACACATCAGTTCTTTGGCACTCAGTCTTCCTTATGGTCTAACTCTCACAGCCATACATTACAACTGGGAAAACCAGAGCCTTGACTATACAAACCTTTGTCTGCAAGGTGATGACTGTTTTCTAGATTTGCCATAGCTTTCCTCCCAAGCAGCAAGCATCGTTCAGTTTCATGGCTGCAGTCACCATCTGCAGTGACCTTAGAGCCCAAGAAAATAAAATCTGTCATTACTTCCATTTCTTCCCCCAATATAGATGCCAGAAAAAGAGGGCTCCTATACTTTTATATGTTTCATAGCAGAGGACTCTCAGCAGGAGCAGCTTTCCTAGAAACCCTGCAAAGGAAGGGTGCCAATCTCCAGCTCATGGATCCAATCTGATATAATCTGTCCCAAGAGGGACCTGGCTCTGCATCCCTACCATAAACATACAGGTGATAAAGATGAGTTTAGAAGGGAGATGATGGGAATTTGTCATTCTCTACAAGAGGATGGACCACTGACAGAATCTCAGTTTTCAGTTTGCAAGGAATGAACACTCAGAGACCCGCAACGCATTGGACGGGGTAAAAAGGTCAAGGTTTCCCCTTGACATTAAGTCCAGTCATGCCTGACTCGAGGGGGCAGTGCTCATCTCCGTTTCCTAGCCGAGGGAGCCAGCGTTTGTCCACAGGCAGTCTTCGTGGTCATGTGGCCGGCATGACTAAACACCGAGGTGCACGGAACGCTGTGACCTGCCCACCGAAGTGGCGCCTTTCTATCTACTTGCATTTGCATGCTTTCGAACCGCAAGGTTGGCAGGAGCTGGGACGGTGCACAGGTGCTCACCCCATTGTGCAGATTCGAACTGGTGACTTTCGATCTACCAGCCCAGCAGCACAGCGGTTTAAACCACTGCGCCACCTGCAGTCCCTTGGACGGGGTAAAAATACCCAAATAAATAAATACTCAGAATGGCAGGAAAGAGCTAATCATCTTGAACTTGAAACTGCACCCCAGTTCCTGCAGTCATGACAACATGCTCCCGGGTAGAAGTCCAAAGCATCTACAAGTTCCCAGCCCATGTACAGAGAGTTTTGTAACCTTCCAGTCACATACTCAGATACAGAGTATTTGGTTTCAAGATAATGACAGTACAGTGACATCTTGATGTCCTCACACAGGAAACAATGCTGCTTGCTGGCTTGATGGAGACTCCTAGCAAACTTGAAATCTTGCTCATTCTTCTGTGGCTTTCTGCTTGGTCCTAGTTGAAGTATTGGCCACCTGTGACTTCTGGATTTGGGCAGCTTTTTTATACATACCTCCATGGCTTCCCTTTGCTGTGTGTGCACACATGTGTGTGTGTGAGAGAGCCCCTTATCAGAGAGGCTTGTCTCTGATAAGGCTTGTCTCTGATCTGCTCCTTATCAGAGAGGCTTGTCTGAAGGGGGTTTAGGCTGCATTGACAAAAATTTCCAGGCTTCCAAAAGGAATGGCTCTAACTGAACCCTGTGCCAAGGAGTAAAACCAGGCATGGGGCCAAGCCCTCCTTCCTTTCCCCCCATGCCTCACCCAGGCCATTGCCGAGGTCTCTCCACATCACAGCTCGGAGGGAAGCATGCGGCCCAATGGACTGCCATGCACGCCCAGAGAGCCTCCCGGACTCCTGCTGTTGTGCTACACACGAGCCGCAAGTGCCTTTCGCAGGGATGGGGCCCCTGCATCGTGGCCACCCCTCTGATCACTTTAGCTGATGCTTCTGTTTGGCACCGAATTCCTCTGGGGCAGCTGGAAGGTCCAGGAATTGCTGCTATTGTCCCAATGTCTATTATTTACATTCCAGCTTCCCTGGCAGGGGATCAGGAAGGCATTCTTTCGTCTGCAATGCAAAGCCAGAACTTTATGGCTTTTTGTGCATATGTGAGGCTGGAAAAATGAGTTGTTCTCTCTCGGCACCCCTGCCGCCGACTTTCCATTGCTGTTCTCTCTGCAGCCAGCCAGGTTACACCTCCAAATCAGCAGCTCTGGTAGAAGGCTGGAAAGCACCTGGGCTCTGGGGCACATAATGGGAGAAGGAGAACTTGAATGGCTGTTCTTGATACACAGAGTGCAGGTGGGCATGGCAAAATCTTTAGGGCAGGAGTGTTGGCCAGAGGGCTGAGCACCACTTTGGGAGTTGCAGCTGACAGAATCTCATTTCTCAGTTTGCAAGGAAATAAACACTCGAGTCCATAGAAAGGATCAAATGCTTGAATCTCTGCTGCTTTATTGATTGGTGGCCCAGTACCTGCAGTAACTAACGATAATATATTACCTGGTAAAGGCAAATTCAACTACAAAATCACAGCCCACATACAGACACTTTTATAACCTGCTAGTCACGTATACCAATATAGAGTGTTAAGTTAAGCTCCCTTCACCTGTGTGTGTCAGCTCTTCCCCCCCCCCACCCCTGCTTACACTCATGCGTTGGCTCTCTCCCCCCACCCCCCCTGCACACTTGCTCTGAAAACAGAGCAGGAATACGGAGTGGGAATACAGAAGACAGGAGGGTGGAAGAGAGAGAGAGAGACAAAGACACTAAAAAAGGATAGAAGACAAGAAAATATAACTTTTAAAATCTATTTTTCTCTATGTGAGCCACATCTCTGGGCTGTGGGCCAAACTGTAGCCGCCTCACCGAGCACCCAATTTCTTAAGGGCTGCACTAAAGTCAGCTGTTTATCAGAAGTGTGAGGTGTGATCTTCAGGCCAGTCAGGCCTTAGCACCTGTTACACCTGAGCAGCACAGGTGGCCACATGCTCGTTTATAGTTCTCTGTTTAAAAGGCAATGGGATGCAGGTGGTGCAGTGGTTTTAACTGCTGTGCTGCTGGGCTGGTTGATCAAAAGGTGGCTGGTCTGAATCTGCATAACGGGGTGAGTTCCCCTTGCTCTGTCCCAGCTCCTGCCAACCTTGCTGTTTGAAAGCATGCAAATGCAAGTAATTAAAAAGGTACCACTTTGGTGGGAAGGGAACAGTGGTTTGAAAGGCTGTGGACTGTGTTCTACCCTGAAGTCATCTTTGGAGACCTGCCCAATCCAGGACTTGATTCCAGATGAAGACTCATGAGAAGGGAAAGCACAGCCTTGAAGTTACCAATCACAACACATAGAAGCTCAGAAAAAAGTGAGTCAGAAGGGGCCTCCTGGGCCATCCAGCCTGACCCCTGGCTCCAGCCGGCTCTGTTCATGCAATCCCCAACATGTGGGCAGGAGGTTAAGCAAGGTGCACATCATGGTGAGTGGTCTGATATTTTTTGCTTTATAAAAATGATTTCAAAAGTTGTGCCTGTATCTATATACACATTCTATGCAAATTGTACTCTTTTTGATATGCAAATGTGACCACACTCAGAGCATCTTGCCATAGAGAGAAAAATGGAAACCACGTGACTTGTATGTCTACTGCCCAGGCCTGTCTTGCTCTACAAAACAGAGTCAGTCCTTTGTAAAACAAGACACGTGGCCACTCTAATTGCAGGAAGCACGGGAGAATGGCTTCCCAGCCTGCCTGCTTTTGCTGCTGCCAGGTAAATCTATGGCAAGGAAACCCCACTCACATGGAGAGGGGGCATTGGCCAAGAAGTGCCCGCCTGACCCCAGTGAAGTGGTGTGGTGTGTGTGTGTGTATGCACACATCTTTGTGTATATCAATGCAGAAGGGCCAAATGGACACGGAATACAAAAATAAATAAATTGCATCCTGTGACCAAACTATACAAAGCTTAAAAGAGGCAACATAATTTGTTCCCAACAAGTGCTGATGAGGAACTACTGCTAATATGTTTATTGAGTTTCTTTTTCTAGGAAAGTTTTTGTCTTCATGGTGGGAACTCTGCAGATGACAGGCTTTTTTGTGTGCTGAACCAAATGCAAATATTTCTCCATTTTTGTTTTCTATACTAGGGGTGGTGCAGGGAAAAAGAATAAGCTGAACTTCCCAAATTTATGCATGTCATGCTGGCTTAGGAACCCTGCCAGTAAAAAGACCAGAAAAATGCTCTTCAGAAAAGTGATGTTGATTTGGTACTGTGACCACCGCTGTTGCATTGCGGGTTGGAGATGCTCCTAAGTAACTCCTGAGATGAATTTACGGAGTCAGATTAGGGGGTTATGTAATAGGCAGCTGGGAAATTCTCTAGGAAAATTGAACCACCAAAGAAGATAGTCTGGATTGTCTGTGGATTGAAGTGTGTTTTTTGCAATGGGTACCTACCCTTGATGGTCTATGGACGGCCTTTTCTTGGAAGTACCCAAAAAGGCAGTCCCTGGAGAGAGACTGTGAAGGGGTAGTTGAAAGAAGAACTTGAGTCATGGTGAGGAAATATTTGTGGTCCGTTCTGCTTTCTCCCTCTTGGCAGAGGAGTACCCGAAGGTCTGTTCTCAGTGCAAGAAGAACAAGTGGTTCAGGCTTTCTTTACAGTAGGAGTGTTGAACTTCTTTCAGTCCGAGAACTGAACTGAGTTTTGAAGAAGTTCTTGGGGGCAAATATCCCAGTAGTGGGTGGAGCTAAATGCAGAAGTGACTGGGCCAAAGGAAAGAGTCAAAATACCAAAAATGCAGCATCTTTTAGCTGAAAGCTCCCACTATCAGTGCATAAGCATTGGGCAAGGCATTCCCTCTTTTAGAATGTGAGGATTGCATAAGAACAGGGAGAACACCAAATGTTTGCAAGCTGGTGTGTGGGAGTTTGGGAACCAGCTGGTGATGTGGGGAAGGGGGCTTGGCTATTTGTGGAACCCCAGAGGGCCAGATTGGGACCCCAGGGAGAACTGAGAACCAACATGACTGGTTGGTTATTCTCACAAATTGTATGTGCTTGCAAAAGAATGGTCAGCCAGCAGCCATAACCATGTGGTTTGTTGGGAGAGGGGCTTGGTTATCATGCATCCTTTTGATCTTATTTGATGAACTGATCAGTTCTGGGGCAGATGGCTAAATACTTTTCTGCCATGAGATGGTGCACTGGGCTGCAGGTATGCTGGGGCATGTGGGGAATTGTACACATTTTCTTTGTCTAAACGCATACAGGATTGTGGCTTGAGCATCCTTTTTCAGACTGCCTGTGATCTTTTCCCAAATGGTGTTTGATCTTCTCTCTTTCTCATTATGTTGCCATCTGAGAGCATTTTTAATTTTCTTTTAACTCACCAATGGGATGCATTGCTTTGCTGTAGTGCATCTAAAAATACTTCAAGATGAGACCTGCATTGCACATTTGCTCTGCCCATTCATGGAATTTTGCGGGAGGGGATAGAATCCAGATGGGAAAAATTAAAACAGTTTCACTAAGCCTCAAAATCACTGAAAAATCTTTATTTGTTGCTATTTATTAATTTGCTTTACAAGTACTGAAGAATTCAGCCAAATACATTCTGGAATCCATGTGCCTTCAATAAGTATTTGTTTATATTTTTAAGCCAGCAGTCATGATGCAGCCGTGTGTGTGTATACACCTCTGGGCCATTCTAGAGTTGTGGGGCCAACACTGGGAAAGCCCTGTCTCTAGCACTTACCAGTCTACCCATTCTAGCTTGTGGGTCAGAGAACAAGGCCTACAGTGCTAATCGTAATGTTGAGCAGGTTCCTACAGGTATATGTGAGAAAGTGGTCCCAATCCATTGAGCAGCCTTCCCCAGCATGGTGTGGTCTATACCTGCTAACCCACGGATGTTAGGAATAGTCCCACACATCTGGGGGTCACTGCACTGGGGAAGACTGACACAGGGCTTTCAATCAGCACCTCCAGTGGACCCATGGATTACAATTGCCTCTTTTCAGCATTTCCCCCCCAGAAACAGGGATCAGTTGTTAAACCAAATAACAGAAGGCATAAAGGAAGGCAGCTTCCACATGTGAGATGCTCTGATGACTTGTGAATGGCAAAGAAAAAGAAAAGCGCATGTAATGCACATGAGCATTCTGGCCAATCAGAAGCTAAGTAGAAAGAAGCCAAATAGCTCCTAGGCAGCAACTGGTCCATGAATCCTGATATATAAAACTCCCAGCCACTGCTCTTTCAGTCGGAGCTGCAGCAGCTCTGGCACTTCCTTTCTGAAATCTGGTTTCTAAAACTCAGTGCACACTCTTTCTTCTCACACTTCTGAAAAAACCAAAATATTCTGTCTGTTTTTAAACTGGTCTCCAGTTGCCAGCAATAAAATACATTTATGCTCTGCTGTTTCGATTTCCAAAGAATGTTTTGCATTTCAGACTTGTTGCCAGTAATAAAATGTATTTACTAAGTTCTGCTTTTATTTTAAGAGATGTTCCACATTACAGATCCCAAAGCCCCAGAACGGGAGTTTTTCCTCTTTATTACTGCTCACTACAGTTTATCAGATGAATGGCTTATGAGTTTCATTTTAATTGATTTATTTTATATCCTGCCTTTTTTCCTCTTGCAAGAGACTCAAGGTGGCTGACAGAATCCTCATGAGGCAGGTGAGGCTGTGAGTAAGTGGCTGGTGCAAAGTGACCCACCATGCTTCACTGCCAAGTTGGGACCACAACCTAGATCTCCCCCCCAAACTTTTCTTGACTTGGTCTTGACCAACAGGGAGGAGCTGATAGATGAAGTACAGATTAGGGGAGCTCTGGATGCGAGTGATCACTCCATCTTTTGCTTTGAGATCTGGGAAATGGGAACGAGTGGCAGATTGAGTCCTAGGAGCTGCGACTTCATGAGAGCCAACTTTGGTCAAGGCCAGACTGAGGAAAGTCTCCTGGGAGGGGTTACTGGAAGGCAAGGGAGTTCAGGAGGGGTGGATGATACTCAAAAGGGAGGTCTTGGAGGGTGAATGCCACCCTTAGTGGCATAGCCGGAAGCATGGCTTCTAGATTGAGAGAAGTATTACTGCTACTCTGGTGTGCCCACAACTGGAGTATTGTATTCAACTCTGGACTCCACATTACATATAGCCATGTTGGAATGGGTGCAGTGTGGGGCCACAAGGATGGTGGCTGGATTGCAGGGAAAGCCATATGATGAGAGACAGAGGGAACTGGGTCTTTTCAACCTGGAGAAGAGGAGAATCTAAGGGGATCTGTTGGCAGCATATAGGTACAGCACATGAGGGGGTGTCATATGGAGGTGGGTAGAGACCTGTTTTCCACTGCAGAGGAAAGCAGGACATGTTCCAATGGAGCAAAGCTTGGGGAACCGCGATTTAGGGTGGATGTCAGGAAGTACTTCCTAAAGGTTAGGACCCCTAGGGTATGGAATAGGCTTCCACAGGAGGTGGTTGAAGCCCCATTGGTGAGGGTGTTTAAGGACAGGCTGGACATGCACATGGTAAGCATGTCATGAGTGGAGCCAGCTGGAGATGGAGGTCAGACTAGATGACCCTACTGACTCTCTCAGTTTCTATGTAACTGAATGTAGCAGTTGCCTCCAGTGAGCTGAGTTCTTGTCTCTTATAGTAACAACAGTAAACAGAGGCTCTGGCTGGAGTTCTGGTGCTTTCTGAGAAAGAGGCGTAGGTATTTTTCTACAACAAAGGCACATACAAGTAACCTTTTTCTACCAGGAGTTATCTGAATTTCCCAACACCACCCATCCGGAAAACTAGCGATAGGGCCTCTGGGACCCCCCCTAGTGCCCGCTACCAGGTGTGTGATGCCTGGCCAGCTGCTTCTACTGCCAGAGTAGCACAAGTGAACAGAAGGGGCATCTGTCCCTGCATCTGATCTGCAAGCTATATAATTCACCGCCGGAATGAATGTGGGTTTAACAACATGTTTATAGCTGAAATCATGTCATTAGTAAACTGCCAGTCCATTGTTTTGCTGCAAAGCAGCATGGAGATGGAGCAAGTTGAAGAGGAAACCCAGAGGCCTTCCCTTCCCTTCCCTGCCCACCACTTTTCCTTTGCAAACCCCAGGCATGTGCATACTCCAGGAAACATTCATATGATACCTCATTAGAGGGAAATGGGCTGGGGAGCGGGATCCGAAACAGATGTGAGAAGCAGCATGTGGAGGAAGAGCCGAACACCCTTCTCCCCAGCTGCTTCTCTCAGTGCTTTAAAATCCAGCCCAACTTGTTTGTCGCCAGCAGTGCTGGAGGGTAGACCAGGGATTCAGAGTGTCTTAATTGCAAAGTTGTTTGTGTATCCACATGATTTCTTTCATTTGTTTATATTGTTTTTATTTTTAAAAAAATCATTTGCTGAGCTGGAAAAAAAATCCTTTCTAGGAATTGGGAGTGGGGGTGAAATGTGTTGCAGCCAAAAAAGGGAGTAAAGATTGTTTGAATTTCCTGAGCCCTGCTTCTGAAAAGGATGCTTGTGTTTTCATTCTCTTTGAAAACATTATTCATTCTCTCTCTCTCTCTCTCTCTCCTCTCTCACTCACAAATCAAGGGATTAAAATGAGCAGTAAGGTGCTTTTTGAATAGAAAGCAACCAAGTTGTGAAGTATGGTTACATTTTACATACATGTGAAGCCAGACAGAACCATAATGTAGAAGGAATTTTAGGCTTCATTTGGCGGCAACCTTAAAGGATCTCATTACCTTCCATGTGTTCTACCCATTATTTTCATTTGTGAAGAGTTGCAGAAAGGAAGAAAGGAAAGGTTGTGGGGGCAAGTTTACCAACCATTGGTGAGTCTCTGTTGGGTAGATGCTTGGGGCATGACTCGCCGGCGGCCGGCCGGCCATGTCCTGCACCACCTTGGGTCCTTGCAGGAAAAAAGATGGGATAAGAGAGAGAGAGAGAGAGAGCCAGCAACCACTTGATCTCCAATCTCTGAACATCCATCTCTTGGGAGACAGATCTAGATCTCTTGGACTCAGCAGAAGTAGGACTAGGATGCTATGATTCAAGGAACAAACCTTTCCAAAGCTTTCATTTCTTCATAATATAAACATAGGACCTCCCACTGGAAGGGTTTCTGCTCTTACAATACAGTTCCTTGCACTTAAAGATTCCAGTTCATCATTCTGCATTTTCCACCTCCAGGTTTTCTGTAAAATTTTACATAACAGGCAAACTGGGGACTTTGGTTGTCCTTGGACAGTTCACAACACATAATCCCTGATTAGGCCTGACTCTGCAGAGCAAAGTCTTGGAGGACTTCTGCATTCCTAGACACAAATCAGCCCTGGCGAAGGCAAGGGACATGCAGTTGCGTTCTGTAGCCAGGGGCGCACTGAGGAACTTTCAAACTCGCAGAACAGCCAGGTCAGAGGGGGCCAGGAAGACCATCGAGTCCAACCCCCTGCTAGTGCAGCATGCCACGCTACCCTGTCCTGATCAGATGACTGTCCAGTTGCTTCTTGAAGGTATCTAGTGTGGAAGAGCAGACAACCTCTCTTGGCAGCCAGTTCCACTGTCAGTACTGCTCTCACAGTCAGGAGATTCTTCCTTGTGTCTAGCCTGCAGCTGGTGTCCTGTAGCTTAAGTTCATTGTTCCATGTCCTACAATCTGGGATGAACGAGAATAGGTCTTATCCTTCTTCTTTGTGACAGCCTTTGGGGTACTGGTAGAGTGCTACCATGTCACCTCAAAGTCCTCTTTTCTCAAGGATGAACAGGTCCAGTTCTTCCAGCCTCCCATTTTAGAATTTTTTTTCCAGGCCCTGTATTATCTTTGTTGCCCTTCTCTGAACCCTCGCCAGATTTTCAGCACATTTTTTAAACCTGGGTGCCCAAAACTGGACTCCAAATGAGACCTGGAGTACAGGTCAGAGGAGTGGGGAATGAGTATTTCTCTATTTCAGAAAGTAATGCCTCTACATATGCATCCCAAAATAGTGTTTGCCTTTTTTGTGGCTCCATCACATTGTTGGCTCATATTTAGTTGGTTGTCTACAACAACTTTGAGGAGTTTCTTTTTTTAGTGCTGTTGAGCTAAGTATTTCCCATCTTGAATTGATGCAGTTGATTTTTTGTTTTGTTTTTGCCTAGGTGGAGAACTTGACATTTCAAACTTGTCTAGGTTTCTCTGAATCTTCTTTTTGTCTTCCAGGGTATTAGTTATTCCACCTAGTTTAGTATCATCTGCAAATTTAATTATCTTTCCCTGGATTTCCTTATCAAGATAATTAATAAAGAAGTTGAAAAGTACTGGTCCCAGAGCTGAGCCTCATGGTACTCCACTAGTGATTTCTATCCAGGTTGAGAAGCTTCCATGAATACCTATTTTGAAGCCAGTTGTGGATCCACCTAGTTGTAATTCTGCCAAGCCCACATTTTGCCAATTCATTTATTAGTATGCCATGCAGTTCTTATATTCTTTTGCAGTGGTATCCTAGTAAACCCAACACTGATTGGCAGCAGCAAGGTTTTTGGCAGGATTCTCTCTTGGCCTTACCTGCAGAAGCTGGGGGTTGAAATTGACATATTCTGCATGTCACAGGACATGCAAAAACATCTTTTTCAATTGAAATAAAAGTTACTAGTACTAGATTTGCACTAATACATTTTTGTGTACGGTGCACATTGGTGTCCTGTCTTGCTCGCTCGCTCGCTCTCTCTCTCTCTTTTTTTTTTTTTTTGGAGAAGCACTTGTGTAATTTCTACCACTTTCCCTTCCCTGTAGGTTCCCTTCTCTGTAGGTAGCTGCACAGACAGCAGCGTTAAGCAGCTATCGCAAGATGGCGCTATGCCCTTCCGAAGTCTAGAGAATGTCTGATTTCTGTGCCAAAGCTGTGATGTGGCTGCCTTTGTATTCTCTTGCACAGATGCAAACTTTAGTGCCGCATGCCTGACTTGACAGAGAGGAAGCCATATGTCCATCAGTTAATTGATAACTCAGCTTCAAATGAGACACAGGAAGGCGATTCTGGTGCATTCCCCTGCATTTTAAGAAAATAACCACAGGAATATTCAATAGGATTGATACCAGATGGAATTAATGCAATAACAGGCAGACACAAATAGCACAGTCTCCAAACTGTGGGAAATTAGGACCCTTTCCAGTAAGTGCCTTGAGGAAAACTAATCATCGTCCAGGTGTTTCATAGTCTTTTTGTTGGTAATATACAGGCACGTGAGGGGGTGTCACACGGAAGTGGGTAGAGACCTGTTCTCCCCTGCAGAGGAGGGCAGGACGTGTTCCAATGAAGCAAACCTCAGGGAGCCAAGGTTCAGTTTGGATGCCAGGAAGTACTTCCTGACAGGACCCTGAGGGTGTGGAATGGGCTTCCACGGGAGGTGGTTGAGGCCCCAGTGGTGAGGGTGTTCAAGGATAGGCCGGACATGCACATGGTGGGCATGTCATGAGGGGAGCTGAGTCTAGATGGCCCAGGAGGCCCCTTCTGTCTTGCTCAGTTTCTATGTTTCTTGCAGTTTGTGCCCTGTGCTGGGGGCTTGTGAGTCTCCTGTTTGGAGGCTTCCAAGCATCTGCCATGAGGACAGTAAGGCTGCTCCGTAAGCAGGACACCATTGGGATGCTTGAGATACTGTGCCAGTAGCAGCAAAGAACACTTGAACAAATGCCTTATCACCGGTGAACACCTGTGTAAGAGCAAATCCAAGTGTCATAAAGCTGACCTATGAACATTTCCTGCACTGAGCTGACAGGTAACTCTCATGCTTCCTTTACTGAGCTGACAGACGTGCCTCAGGCTAGAAAGTCAGAGTTTCCTAGAAGAGCCCTCCTTTCCCCAGGCAAACACAGAAGGTTGGAAGACTTCCCCCACCTGGAGCCCTCCAAATATGTTGAACAGCGGCTTCCACAATTCCATGCCGGCTTGGTGGCAAAGGATTACAGGAGCTGCCATCTAGAGATGGACAACCATTGTAAAATCAGTTCTGTCCGCATTTTTGGATTCTTGGGTTTCTTTCTGTCAATCACCCAGTAACAGAATTGAATTGTGAACAGTTGCAGCTGCACAACTTTGGACTCCCCAAAATGCATAAATCACAGAATACGTTTATGCTTTAATATATGGGGGGAATGCTCCTATTTAGTCAGCACTTTTGAATTTTCTGTCTCTTTCTATGGCTAAATTTGCTTATAATGGTTCACAAGTGCACAGAATCCAGGTGACTCACAGAAAACTTCTGGAGAGGAACCTGTAGGTCTTAATTGTAGATATTTAAACTCATTTGTAGATTTCTCTGGCATCCTTACTGAAGTACCTGGAAGACTTTGACACCTGGAAGACCCCAAGTTTGGAGAAAGCTGCTGTGTAAGCAAATCTCTACCAAATGATTGCTCTTTGGAGCTTTTTCTGACTAACTCAGTCTCGATACCAAAGGAATCTGTTCCTCTCTTGATCTAGGAAAGGGCAGAGAAGTAGAAGGACAAGGCTTTTAAGTCCTAGAAAAAAAGAGTGCTGGAAGGTGGGATAGAGGTGTAGGATGCCTGAACTGGCTAGAAGGAGGCAGTAGCACAGCGACTGTTGCTGTTAATAACATAGAAAACAAGAGACACAAATGTAGCAAAATGTCAGGCCGTTTGAGTCCGTGTTAACAGACTCAATTAGTCATTTCCAAAGCTTCAGAAGTAGAAAGGTATTTGCATAGTCAGTGGCTTCAGTTTAATGAACCAACTTTGACATCCATGAAGTGCATCTTCTGTACTTTTCATATTGAAGAGAAATTACTAGAGGCAGGGTCACAAGTGAGGCCTACTTTTCTGAGGCGTTCTGAGAAAACCTGGTGAGTGACAGGGTGACTCAATTTTATCCAGCATCTCACTTGACCTTGACCTTAGAGAATGAGGCTGTGAGAGAAGCAGCTGGAGATAGATCTGAACTGGAAGGAAAGCTGAGGAGGCTCTTCAGGAAGTCTGCAATCTCCATCCACAACTCTTCCCTGTATCGTAACAGTAGCTATGGAGGCCAAAGCCTCTCCAGCCCCTGTAATCTGAACTCTGGTTGTAGGGTTTGCCTGAGGAATTATACTTCAGAACTTCTGGAGAACATCAGAATGCGGAAGGCTAAAATAGAGGATGCCTTCGAATGAAGAAGTTCCCCCAATGGCTGTTCAATTAGAGGAACAGCCAATTTGTCTATGTTGTCTCTGTATGCCATTGAGAATATGACTGTTTACAGTTGTACACTTGCCCTTGCCTTGTAGCTGAATCAAACATCAAAGGCTTTCTACACGAGGCATTCATTTTATGCTTGTGTTTCCTCTCTCATGGTAGTTTGTGGGTCCTTTACATGCTGTTGTCATCTTTCAAAGCCTTTCCTTTCTCTGCAGTCATTTCCTCTGCCTTCTTTAGAACAAAGAGAGTCTGGTGTTATCTGCAAGTAGCAACCTGAAACTCTATGCAGTTCTGCTACACTATATTGCCACTTGGTGTTGGAGCATTTAGAAAGGCAGAGAAAGATACCTGGAAAGAAAATATGTGTGAAGGAGCTGACAAAGCATCTGAAACCTTGGTAAAGTGGAAGGTTGAAAACCTAATGTGGAGTAGTCCTTAGCTGTCTAGTCCAGTCGTGTCTACTGTGATTGGCAGAAGCTTTGCTATCCACTTCTTCCTGATGTTTTTAAATTGACAATGCCGTTTTATGCCAATAGTTTTTAATAGAGATGACAGGGATTCAACAGGAGACCCTTTGTGTGCAAACCATGTGCAGTTCCACTGAGCTCTAGTCCTTCTCTTGGGAACGCAGCCAAGATGAACCCAGAAATATCCTCATATGACTTTACTGACTTCATTCTCACCAGAGAAAACAATGGGCACGCATCCACCACCCACTTAGGAATAAACACAGTTGAACGATATCAATGCGAAGCATGCCCTTGTCCAAAAGGATCTAAAGCTGTTTGTTGATGATCATGTGAACACAGACAGCCTTCTCCAATCTAGATGTCAATTCCCATCATCCCCAGCAAGTGTGGCCAATGTTTGAGGGACTATGGGGGTTGTAAACCAAAACATCTGGAGATTGGGAAAGGCTGGAATGCAATAATTGATCCGTAGGAAAGGCTTGACAGTGTCAAATATGCTAAAGAAAATGATCAAAGGAGTACACATTGTGTGCGCGAGCATTTTCGGTGCATGCACTTAGATGCACTGACACGGCTTCATCTATGCCCGGGTGGTCTTTCAGATGTTTTGCCTTGCAACTCCTACCATGCTTCACTCTCAACAACACTGGGTTGGACTAACAGGAATTGTAAGCCGGCCTTGCAATCCTACTTGGAAGAAACAACAACTTGTGGCTTTGTGTGTGTTCTTCGTCCTGCGCATTCTCATTGCAATGCCTGTGCACACACGTGACTGTACATGAGAGCAGGACAGTGCACTTTAATGCCTCGTGCCTGTTTTTAATCTCCTAAAAATTGTGTTCCTAGCTGTTCTGACTGCAAGGAAAACATCGGAAACATGCAGGATGTGTGTCTCCCTGCCAGGGTCTGCTGACTGCCTTTTGTAGCAGCTCTTGGGTTGTCCAAAGCCTCCATTTGCACAACAGATGCTAATCTAGTTCTGCATAAGACTGCAATAACTCCCAGGTCCAGGTCGGCCTCACTGCCCACTAACCTGGCGGAAGCACTGCTTCCTTTCTGCGCACTTCCTTTCGGGCTTCAGGGTGTGAATCTGAGACATAAGCCGGCTGCCCTCTGAGCTAGGATGGCTGCTGATGTATTGCCAAAAATCAGAACTGCTTGGACCCAAAGAAGAGCAAAAAAGGACATTGCTTTGCATAAAATTTGCATGTGCTGACTTACTGCCCTGTGACTGAAATAAAATAATGCAATTCATGTGCTGCTTTCTAGGTATCCATGCAAATTTAAACCTAATTACTGTAATTTACATAGAAATGCAGTATTTTTCATGTTGGAGCCAAATGTTGATAGACAAAAGATGCTCTTTTTTTTTGTTGTTTTTGTTTAAACATCTGGAACTAGATAGCCTCCCAAATAGGTGCAGGGGTAGGCAGCCCTTTTAGATGCTTCAGACAACTTCTGTCCACCATGGCCAGTTGTCAAGGATGAAAGAGAAGCCATGCTGACTCCGAGCGAGGGCCCATCTGGTTCAGCGTTATGTTCACACGGCAGCTTTCTGGCTGCCCACAGGATCCCATGAGCAACACTGAGTTCCCAGCAATACATGGAGACGTTCGGCCTTGATCCCAAAGGCAGCTCATACCATCACAGCCAGTAGCTGCTGACAGTCTTCTCCTCCACTGATGGTCTGCCCCTCTTGACCTGCCACGATCACCCACTCATAAAAATACCACAAACACTAAACAAGAACTACACATGCATCCACAAAACATATAAGCAGAATATATTTAGCACAGCATTCAAGAACAAAACACTTGTCAAACAGGTAGAAAATAAGCTAGAAAAATATGCTCTTTTAACATATACATAAAAGGTGAATTCCTGATACTCCAACATTGCCATCACTAAGGAGACTGAGCACAACTTTTCAAGTAACTAGGTAGGAACCCACCCACCAACCACCAAATTCCACCCCACTATCAAGTCATAACATATTTAGTCTGGAAGCATCAACAATTAGGGTTTTTAAAACCTTCATTTAAAAGCTCTGCATCCACGTGTTGCCTTGTTTGCAGTTAATGCATTTATCCCTGGCTAAGTTACATTTTCTGTCAATGAGGTCATTGTACAAAGCTCAGAATGCATCAGGTTTGCAACACTGCAAGTTTGGGCAAAAATTGGAGGATGGGCTTAGACTGAAGAGGCCCATCTGCTCCCTGATTGATTTCAACTGCAGCCAGGATCTAGTCGTCATCAGCTACTAACCAGGAAAAGCAACACAGACTCGAAGGAGGTTTCCTGTAAACTCCTTAATTATTGACAAGTTTGAATTTTGAGCATCCTCAGCAGGAGGAAACACACTGGGAAAAAGGGACAAAACAAGATCAGATTTGATTAAGTTACATTTGTTGACTTATATAGAGGTGAACATTTAGAAATAAATTTGTTGTGGTTGTTGTTATGTTGCTACATGCTAGCTGTCTCCAACTTATGGTGATCCTGCCCTGCCCTTGACGGACCTGCTCAGCTCTTGTAAATGCTAGGCTGTGACTTTCTTTAAAGATTGATCTGACTCATAGTTCGTCTTCCCCTTCTTCTACCTTCAACTTTCCCTAACATTGTTGTCTTCTCCAGTAAGTTTTGCTTCTCATGATGTGCCTGAAATACAACAGCTTCAGTGTTGTCTTTTTAGCCTCCAGGAAAATGTCCTGGCTTGATTTGATATAGGACCTGCCTTGTCTCTCTGTCAGTCCAGAGTATTTACAAAGCTCTCCTCCCGCACCATGATCTGAATACATCCTTTTAAATCCCATCAGCTTTCTTCACTGTCCAGTTTCACACTTATACATAATGATGAGCAGTGTATGGATGTTCTTGGGCCTTGATCTCCAGTGAAACATCATTACACTTGATTTTTTAATCCATTTCTGCCTTTGCAAGTCTTGGTTTTCTTGTTATTTCTTGTCTGCAGTCTCTGTTTAAGTTGATGACAGAGCCAAAGTATGCAAAATCTTTCACAATTTCAATTTCTTTCCTGCTAACCTTAAAGCTTTGTAATTCTTCTCTAGTCATGATTTTCATTTTCTTGATGTTCAGCTGCAGTCCTGCTTTTGCAATTTCTTCTTTCACTTCCACCAAGTTTGTTTCAATGTGTTGCTGCTTTTCACTGGTAGGACTATAATATAACTTGCCAAAGTAGGAAAGAATTAGACCAGGCAACTGGCATGTCTACCTACTGGATCTGCTGTCTAGATGCAACATGTTGATGGACAACTTCAATACCCTTTTGCTCTCCCTTCTGATGGTTCCTTATCTTCAAGCCCAGCTTGGACCATACAACCTTCCAAATAGAGCAGAAGTGTAGGATCTCAGTCCTGTGAGGCCAACTCAGCTTCTGTGGAGACGTCTCCACACTCTTTCCCGAACCTCATTGTCAGAGCAATACGACAGTGGAACCAGCTGCCAGCTGTCTCTCACACTACAGACATTCATCAAGAAACTGGACAACCATCTGAGTGGGATGGTGTAAATTGGTGTCCTGCAATGGCAGGGGGTTGGACCCAATGACCTTCATGGTCCCTTCCAACTCTAGTATTCTATGGCCTATAGCCTGCCTGGAGAAGATCATCATCATCTCCCATGATGAATGTATTCATGGAGCTGTATTTTCCTCTTAACTCAGGCCATTTACATAGTTGTGGTTGGATCTGTGTAGTGAAACTTCATGAGTCATGTGTTTGTAACTCTGCAGAGCATCACATGTCATTCATATACTACTATTGACCTCTTGAGTCTTTGTTGTTGTTCAAGTTTTATTTTGTATTTATGTAATTTTAAATTAATTACATAAATAATTATTTATGCCACTCTCCTGGCATGATACAGATTATGAAGTGGACTTGGCCCATCCCAGTACCTGCAAGATGGGCTGAACAGCAAGTCCCATAATCCCCGATCAGTCATGCTAACTGCAGCTTCTAGAGTTGTAATCTAAAATAATTGAAAGGAGCCAAGCTTAGGAAAGTTGTTGTTTGAAACTGTCAGAGTCTAAGAAGTAAACCTCCAGATGCGGAGATGCATTGAATCTAAGGAGAAGGCAGACGGAGCATATGATGATTGTCATCCTCATTGTGAGGAAGGAAAACAAAGGTCAGTAAAATGGTCAAGAGATAATGCTAAATCTTTGTTTAGCATTGTGTGCATGAGGCTGTTCCCTTCCCTTCCTTCGATGCACCTGTGAGTGAACCAGGAGCATCTAATTCTGCTTCAACTAAATGCAGCTTGTTGCTACCAGTTGCTGGGAGACACCAGCAGGAGGTGCTGTTGCATTCAAGTCCTGATTCTAGGTTTCCCGTGGGGCAGGGGTCCGCAACCTCTAACACTCCAAGAGCCATTTATTTATATATTTATCTATTATTTATTTAGGAGGCTTCTATGCCGCCCCATTTGAAGACGCCTCGGGGCGGCTCACAATAATAAATAAACACAATATAAAAACAATACAATTTGAGTCGACCTGGCCAAGAATAAAATAAATAAAATATTAACAATTAAAATAACATTTGAATAAAAAGGTCTTCGCCTGGCACCGAAAAACAACGATGGCGCCAGGCGGACCTCTCTGGGGAGCGCATTCCATAGATTGGATCTGTTGGACCTGTTTCCCATACAAAAGAAAACACTGGGAGCCACAAAACCCTTTTGACATCTAAAATGAAGATAACACTGCATATTTACTGAGGGGCTCAGTAAATCGGCTTGTCCCGTACACGGTCAAGTGCTGTGAATTGTGACAGGTCCCAAGCACAGCTTTTAACATTCAGATGAAGGAGATTACATTGGGACAAAGAGAATCTTCTCAGCAGTAGCATGAGAGCCTGCAGGAAGCTTGTTTAGCAGAGGAATGTAGCAATTTACTTAACTAGCTGATTTACTTAACTAGCTAGCACTGCGTTCCTGAGTGGAGCTTCCAGCAGATTGGCAGCTGTGCCAGTGCGTGTTTTGAGCAATGGAGCCACAGCAGAGGGGTTCAAGAGCCACGTGCGGCTCCGGAGCCATGGGTTACTGACCCCTGATCTAGGGGCATCAGACTGGGGGCATTTGGTTTGGACAAGATAGACTTTGGTTTGATTCAGCATATCTTTGCGTATTTTTACACACTTTTCCAAACAGGGAGCTGCAATTAGTTCTAACTATGATTTACCAAAACAAGCTAGGATGATTAGCCATGATTTGAAGTTGGGTTGTTTTACAAAACCATAGCTAAAATTAATAACAAGTTCCCAGTTCAGACAAAATGGGCAAACTACAGGTGGTTAAAAATGGAAATGAATATTTCTAGTCTCTTCCTCACAACTGTATGGGCTGTCGTACAGAGACGGCTCATTCATGTAGCATTACACTGTAGTTTAGTGTTACATCTGTGTGTAATCTACTGATTTGGAGGTTCTGTGTGTAATCTACTGATACAGGTTATGGAACTGGTACTGTATGGTACCAGTGGTAAACCTTTGGCTGGACATTTTCTTTCTAGATCCTATCCTAGCCAGTTCTCTGACCTGCTAGATGCATAGATTTGTTTTGAAAGGAATACTTTTTTCATATGAGTGCCCCCCCCCCCCACTTGTAGTCTGAAGTGGTACAGCCCAGGCAGGGGTTTACTCTCCCAGGTCTGGTTCCAGAGGCATTTTCTGTCATGCACTTGGGCCTGGGATCCCGGAAAAGGATGAGCTATGCACCTCCCCTTTCACCTACTGTTTCTCTGCTGTAGATCAGCCCAGGCCTGGGGAACTTCTCAGGGGAAAAGTTAGTTGAAAAAGACCAATGGATGTGTTAGCCTTTGTCCTGGATTCTGTCCCACAAGCCATCATCAGTCTTTTTGGAGCTTTTAATTTAATGTACAGGAATCCAATTAATTTTCTGAACAACCCATGTTTTCCAAGAGGAACCACAAACCTTGTCATAAATGCTTAACCTGGCAATGAAGATGGCTTTGAGTTCGGTGTGTCCACATCGCTTAGAATGCATTTTTTCCTTTATGCCCAACTATGCAATTAATGACCTCATGTGTAAGAAAATGACAGCGTATGGTCATAATGTGGCAAAAATGCACAGCGAAGCAAAGTCTTTGCAAATGGATGTGGGTTTGCAAATTAGAGCAATGTGACTGATTCCATCTTGCAAAGAGACAGTCTGGGTTGCACAATGCCTCTGAGTACTGAAACAGATGCCCATCTCCAGGAGGAGGAGGAAGACTCCCGAGAGCACAGCAGGACCTTATGGGTGCCCCACGACCATTTGCAGAGCAGAGGGATCTCTCCTTATTTCAGACACACAAAGCATCCAATCCGGAGCTCTTCCGGTCCTAAGCCCCAGCCAGCTCTAGCCAGCCCCAGGTCTCCATTCCAACCATCGCCTAACTTTTGTGCAAGTTCCCACTACCGCTAGAATGCAAGCCCAAGAGCTTCTTGGAAAACAAACTTGGCTTTGGGCTGAGAGATGCCCACTCAGTGCTTGAATTATGGTGCTCCTACTAATCTGTGATGGAGTAGTCTTTGCCCACAAAAGGCCCAGCTTTAATCCCCTATATCTTAAAATGATTAAACAGCAGGGGATGGGATTCTCAATGGAGAGCTGCTGCCAGTCAGAGTAAGCAATATTGGGCTAGAACTGCCTTAGGATGAGGCAGTTTCTTATGTCTTTTACAAGACCTGCAGACATCTTTACCTTTCTTGCCAGCCCCCTTAGCTATTGTTTTTAGAAAGGTACAAGGTTGGTCAGGACGGATTTAAAATGAGAAAGGGGTTGCCAAGGTGAAATATAGATTTCACGAAAGAACTCCTACACGGAGGTTTTAGAGCCGGTGTAAATGAATCTAGGGAAAGTCGTACTTTTTCGTCTGAAGGGCCAGAGCACGGGGTCTTTTACTACCTAGGGCTGCCCTTGAATTGGCATGTTCCCCCATACACTCATTTAAGGCACCTCCCCGAACACGAGTGTTTAATGAGCACGCTTCCCCCAAATCCTTTCCTTGGGACGGCTCATAAGTGAACACGCATCAGGACACCTCGCCCCGGCCAAAGGCGCGCGTTCATCGGGTTTGGGTTGCGTCTACTCGTGGCGAAACTGCTGTCCACGCCTCTCTGAAGCGAGATGAGTGAGGGGTGGGGAGGCTGGGGGAGGAGATCGGCCTCTTTTTCTTCTTCGTCGTCTTTTTTTTACTAGGTCAGAAGTTTCTCAGCAGCTGCCAGGAGGTTCCCCCTCCGACTCCCCTGCGCTTCTGCACAGAGAAGGAAGAACGACCGCGCCTGCAGCCCCGCCGAAGGGCAACTGCCCCGCCACCTCCATTCCTGAGGGTGGGAATCCGGCCCTGCGGCCCCCGTCCCATCCCTGGATCAAAAGGAGTCGCTGGAGGTTCAGCGAAAGGAGCCGGAGCAGCGCCGAGCGGAGCCGCGCGTTCCAGTTGCAGAACCCTTCGAAGGGGCGGGCGGAGACGCGGCTGCTTCTCGTGAGCTGCCTCGCCTGGGGATGAGGCTAGCCGGACCCTGAGAGGGCGACCAGCGGCGCCTCGGGGCGGGGAGCGGGGTCGCAGTCATCCTCTGTTTGTGTGCCGCTTTCCTTTTGCGCAAGGAGGCGACGCCTGGGCACCAGTCGAGAAACCGGGGGGGAAAGGGCGCCTCCTCTTGGTGTCTGGACGGCTCTCCGCTTCGTCCTCCTCGGGTACTTCAAACGCCGTCGCGGAAACCGCAGGCTTTTCGGATCTCCATTAGACCCGCCGCCGCCTGTGCCTGTGGACAGTCGGCGCTTCCCGCCCGCGGTCCGCCCCCTGCCCAAAAGCCCCCGGGTCGGCCCAGCCTGCGCGCCAGGAGAGACCCTGCCGGCCCGGTCCGGCTGCTGCCCATCTCTCCACGTGCGCCTCCGAGCTCGGCTCCGCTTCTTAGTCACCTTTCCCGTCAGCAGAGCTGCCTGCCTGACCTCTTTCCATTTAAAGGCGAGTGTGCCCGTGGCTCGCTTCCTCCAGGAGCACCCGGCCTCCATCCCAGCATCTTCCTCCCGCACCTTCGCATGCCAGAGGCCCCCGGGGGAGAAGAGGACGCCCAGCGGTATTCTCCCTCTCCCCGAAGCCCTCCGCAGCCCCCCGCGCGCCCCGCGATGATGAGGACCCGCTTTCCCGGCTCGCTGCTCTGCCTGCTGGCGTGGCTGCTGTGCCCCCATACTCCTGCCCCGTCCGAGGCACAGTCAGTGCTGACCGACAGTGAAATCGAG
Source organism: Varanus salvator macromaculatus (assembly GCA_023646645.1). Taxonomy (NCBI): domain Eukaryota; kingdom Metazoa; phylum Chordata; class Lepidosauria; order Squamata; family Varanidae; genus Varanus; species Varanus salvator. The sequence goes on from JAIXND010000621.1 coordinate 14,139,720, forward strand.
GAGTTCTTGAAGGGCTTCCTAGGAGAGGTGGACGAGGAGGATGCAGATAGGCAGGAGGCTGAGAAAGTGGCCTTGGGCGAGGAGCTTCCTGGAAGGCAAGGGCGGCTGGACCCCGTGGAAAAGGAGAGCACCCCTGTGGAAGTGGACGAAGGTGAGCGCCCCCGTGTGTGGGTGTGGAGCGGGTCCTATCACTGGGGAACAGGAGGAACAGTGCCATGGTCTTCGTGTGAGGAGATCTTATTGGGGAGGCGAGGTGCTAGGATGCGGCTTCTGCCAAGCTCATCTGGCCCACTATTCCCCTTTCAAGGCAGGGTTGTTTCCGAGCCAAACCCAGAGTGACCGGTCACTCCCACCTCCCTCTTAGAAGAGTCACCTGGCCTAGGAAGGTTCTGCTCCTGTTCTTTAGGTTAGCTGCTGTTGGACCTTTCCCATCCTGACATGACGAGCCCACAGAGAGGGAAATGACTTCCAGAAGGGGTGGCCCTGTTAGGTGTCCTCTGCAGCAGCACAGAACAAAATCCTGGCACCAAAAGAGGCTTGTGGATATAGGTTTATTGTGGCATAAGCTTTCCTGAACAAGAGCCAGTTACTCTCAGTAGGCAGGCAAACACGCTGTACGTCTAGAGCAATGGGATCACTGACCACACATGTAACGTTTATAGAAAAGTCCTGTGCAAAGTCGAATGTGGCCTGAGTGACCAATCACAACTGCAGTACTTGATTATAATGCTGCTTTTGTGGTCATGTTGCTTATTCCAAGCTTTTGCCTGCTCTCACTTGCTCTCTTCATATATCCATTAATTCTTGTGTATTCCTGCCAACTGAAGATAAAACTTTATTTGGCTGATGAAGGGGATGTGAGCCTGTGAAACTAGGCATGAAAATGCAAATATTTATTGTATAACAGTAGTAGAAAGGCAAGGAAATGGTAACCAGGAAAGCTGCGTCCAGTTCTTTCAGCCATACATGCTTAAGCTAAATTGCAGCCAAATAGTGCAGTCCTATCATGTCTACTCAAAAGTAAGCCCTATTGCCTTCAATGGGATTTACTGCAAGGTAAGTAAATATAGAAGTGCAGCCTTCTCCTGATGCTGTCCAGATGTGTTGGACTACAACTGCCATCATCCCAGTGGTCTGTCATCTCTGAAAGGCACAAGGTTGTAGAAAGCTAAAGTTAAGGCATAAGGATTAAAGTGCCTCAAGCTAGTATAGGGGGAAGCAATCTGTCAATTCTCATCATTTTATATTTCTTTAAGGTGCAAGCTATGCAAGTTTAGACAGGAAAATGTTGGGAGTTCTTTTGACTAAACTTGCGTAGGATTGCACCTAGGTTTGCTTTATATTCTGTCCTTCCTCAGAGAGAGTCCAGGGTAGTAAATTTAGTGCAGAAAATGCAATATATTACAAGTGTAACATCACAAAAAATAAATTGAAAAGAAAAGCTTCAACAATATCAGCCAATCAATCAAAAACCAAATAGACAACCAAATAGCTGTCCACACAGCTGTTACAGGTGCAAGGAAGGGGTGTTATGGCACCATGGGGCCCTTTGCTAGCCTTATTCAAGAAGGCTGACTACTTGAGAAGACACCACAGGCTAATCTCAGATCCTGAGGCATTGGGAGGCTGGCTGTAGACTTGCAAAATGGCCACTTTCTCCCTCCCCTGCTGATCTGATGAGGGGGGAGCCAAACCCAGCCAAACCCTTTCTATGGTTCAATGAGCCATTGTGGTTTTACAGGCCAATTGACTAAATGCCATTTTTGGAGGGAAAAGCTGGGGGCTGTGTTTCTTTGCTTCCACACTCAGTCTTTGGCTTCCTCACAGGCAGCTCTGTTGTGGTATTTTTTGTGGTATTTTTTTAAATCTTCCGCTCCAAGTAATATTGCCAATTTCCCCAGCCATCTTGCAAGTCTCCCAGATAAGCAGAGACTTGGCAGGTGAAGCCCTCACTGTGTGACTTCACCTGTTGAATTGTCTACTCGTCACATGGCTGTTAATGGCTTAAGAATCTCACTGGGCAGCTGGGTGAGAATATTTCATGAGGTGTGTTACTCCCAGAAAAATGTACTGTTTCTTCATTTATGTGTGCAAATATATATGTGTGCACAGGCCTGGTTCACACATGAGGAGAAGCTACTGTGAGTGAATTTCTTTGTGGGGCCTCTGATCATGGTGGAAGCTGCCATTTTAAACACTTGGGGCAAAAGGAGGCAAGCCACAGCTTCTTGTTATATAAAGTGGGCATGGGTTGTTGAAGTGGCTGACACCATGCGTTTAGGGTTGTGGGTAGCTTGTTTAACCATCCCAGTATTTTAGGGTTGTGGGTAGCTTGTTTAACCATCCCAGTAACACCAACCTCATCAGCTTCACACCTAATGACAAGCTACTGTGAACCCCTATCACACTCCAAATATCGAAAATGACAGCTGTTCCCATGAGAAATCTACAGGGAAAATCACACCCAGTGGCTTCTTGTTTTGTGAAAACCACGTCAGATGAAAGTATTAAAGCTACCTGTATTAATATGCACTCTTTGAGACATTACTTTTAAATTATCTGTTTGAAAAGTAGAAACAGCGTGAGTCAGAAGGGGTCTCCCAGGCCATCTAGTCTGAACCCCTGACTCCAGCCGGCTCCACTCATGACATGCCTACCGTGTGCATGTCCAGCCTATCCTTAAACACTCTCACCTATGGGGCCTCAATGACCTCCTGTGGAAGCCCATTCCATACCCTCGGGGTCCTAACTGTCAGGAAGTACTTCCTGGCATCCAGATTGAACCTTGTTTCCCTGAGCTTTGCTCTGTTGGAGCACCTCCTGCTCTCCTCTGCAGTGGAAAACAGGTCTCTACCCACCTCCATGTGACACCGCCTCACGTACCTAAATGTTGCCAACAGATCCCCTTGGGGTCTCCTCTTCTCCAGGCTGAAAAGACCCAGTCCCCTCAGTCTCATCTCATATGGCTTTCCCAGCAATCTGGCCACCATCCTTGTGGCCCTACGCTTCACTGACTCCAACCTGGCTATATCCTTCCTGTAATGAGGGGCCCAGAACTGAACACAATACCCCAGTTGTGGGCACACCAGAGTCATATAGAGTGGCAGTGATACCTCTCTCGATCTAGAAGCCACACTTCTGGCTATGCAACCAAGGGTGGCATTTGCCCTCTTGGCTGCTGCATCACACTGCTGACTCATGTTTACCTGCAGTCGACCAGTACCCCAAGGTCCCTTTCACAAGTGCTGCTCTCCAGCCACTTGTCCCCTAACCTGTACTTATGACACCCATTCCTATGCCCCAAGTGCAAGACCTTGCATTATCCACATTGAACAGCACCCTGTTGTCCCCTGCCTAGTTCTATAGTCTGTCCAGATCCTTCTGAACCCAGAGTACCTGCTCATCAGTTGTGGCCATCGCCCACATTTTATTATCATCTTCAAATTTGATCAGCACACTGGTCACCCTCTCCTCCAGGTCATTGATGAAAAGACTGAGCAGGATCAGTCCCAGGAGAGAGCCCTGGGAGACCCTGCTCATCACTGGCCACCATCCCGATGATTTCCCACTAATACAGTAGAAGTAATACATTAGAAGAAAGGTCTTTGCTCACTACAGCTCTTATCACCAACTTGCTGGAACTCAAGACAGTAAACACAGTGTCTTCAGGGAGTGTCTCATGCAGAAAACCAGCTTAGAACTAACAAGACTGCTTCATCAGGTGATGCCCTGAGAGTTGATCAGGAAAATCCATGCCCATTTTAGCTGGAAGAAAGAGACTGTGTGATATGCATCCCAAAGCAGGCTTCCAGGTGCACAGCTGAAGTTTGCAGCGATACATTTGGATTCCTTGAACTGGCCTTCTGGGTTCCTGGATGCAAGTTGTTGCATGCCCTACATTGTGTGCAATTAGAATGGGAGCAGGGCTGTTTGGTAGGCAGGCTGATTAAAGACTTCTCATTGAAGTCCAGGAAACCTAACATATTTTTACTATCCTTGGGGTAGTTCAAGGCATGCATGTGTAGTGCTGCAAGAAATTCTTGCATAAAAGTTGGATCTGCAGGAATGACAAATGTAATTGTTTGCATTACCTGGATGAGATACCTGGTTATTACATGTATAGCCCATATTTCCTCCAAGAAGTTAAGGATTATGTCTGTGATTCTCTCTCTCTCTCTCTCTCTCTCTCTCTCTCTCTCTCTCTCTCTCT
>JAIXND010000621.1:14143939-14169195 GCA_023646645.1 Varanus salvator macromaculatus
TCTCTCTCTCTCTCTCTCTCTCTCTCTCTCTCTCTCTCTCTCTCTCTCTCTCTCTCTCTCTCTCTCACGCACACGCACCATGTGAGCTAAGAGCTAGTCACTGGTCCAAGGTTACCTACTGAGCTTTGTAGCAGGGAATTGAACTTGGGTCTCTGCAGTATCATTAGTTAATAGCATTTGAATGTCTTAAGGAGCGATCGCATGAAGGTTTAGACACAGAAAAGTCCTGCAACTCCCAGCATGCCCCCAGCTGCAGAAAATGAATTCAGGTGACTTACAACCAAATTTTTAAAACATATGCAAACGTTAAAAGAAGTAATTTTCATTAAAAACCAAAATATAATAAAGCATCTGCAACTTCAGTACAGAATGGAAACTCATCGTGTGCCTTCAAATATCTGGGAATGAAAGGAAGTTGTTCCCAAGCGGGTGTCCCTGGGAAGAATGTTCCACTTGAAGGAACACCACTGAAAAGGCAGTCCTGCCCCAGCCCCATCTAAACTGGTCCAACTGTTTTGACACAGCTCTCTGAAGCACCAGTTGCTGTGGCCCATGGTCGAGGATTATGGGAGCTGCAGTCAAACCAGGGGAGGGCATCATGCCTTCCCCTGATCTAACTGCTTTACCCGACTACATTGGCTGTTAATAGCACAACACCGGGCTGCACAGTGGGGCTCTTTGCTCAGCTTTTCTCTGGACCACTCAGCCTTGATGCTGCTCTCTGTACAGAGCAATAATTTGTCAGAGGATGTGCGCATTGGCTTCCTGAAGCGTATTGGCAACAGAACAGACGCTTACGCCATAGTTCTGTCATGACAATGTGCATATCCCCCCTGCTCCCACTTACTCAGAGATGTCTTGCTGGAAACAATCAGTGTTTCTGAGAAAGCTTTCTAGAACATTTCCAAACACAATACAATGCCAGGCCACTTCTTTCAGGGCCCAAAAATGAAACATTCGAGATGTGTTCATGGAACTTTTCCATCCCGAGTGCCTTTTTTCCAAGGCTCTCTTGGTTTGACCCCCTTATTTACTATTCTTACACTGGCCTTAAAGCGTTGTGAGTACATAAACAGAGCCAGACCCGATCAGACTAAAGGCCTTTCTAGTCCAGCATTTTATTCACACAATAACCAATGAACTGCCAGTGGGAATCCCAAAAGAGGGGAATGTGTGCAATAGCACTCTCTTATTTATGTTCTTCAGTAACTGGCATAGGAGGCAGCCTGCCTCCGCTGCTGAAGGCAGCATGTAGCACCCATGGCTAGCAGCCACAGATAGCCTTCTCTTCCAGGAATACAGCCTGCCCTGTGCCCGACCAGGAGTAAGCCATCATCTTGCAGCTCAGTCCACTCTGCAAGGGCTTGTAAACTAGGTTAATGATCGCTGCACAGAGACCTTGGAAAATAACAAGCAGACTTCTGTAAACTGGCATGTAATGACACTGCCTGGTGAGCAACAGAGAAAACATTTGTGTATTCAGCCTGGATTTACATGGTGTGGTGCCAACACATGTCTACATGAATGCTGACATTTGTACGTGCCACTTAGAAAGCTGGGTGGGTGCCTCCACTGCTTTGTTCCATTCAAATTTCTGTCCTCTTCCATCCTTCAGAATGTGATTTGGCTCATGGCATGCCCTCCACAAAATTTGATTGATTTGAAGCTTAGCTACAATACTGTTTTGAAAAACCCTGTCTTGTTCAAGTTTCTTGTTAGTTTCTGGACTGGCTACAGTGGTGGGTGGGATTGTGAATGACTGTTCCTGTGAAAATAAGCAGGTATATATCAGAAGAGTTTAGGGCATCTGCTGGGGAGCATGGACAAGCCTGCTGTTGCTCCAGACTTGTAGTCTTTAAATAGAAAGCTGAGCATGTAAGCTGCAGCCCTAGACCTGCCTTCCTGAAGTTAGTGGGGCTTACCTTGTAGTAGACAGTTAACGCATTGCAATGGTCCTTAAGTTATACAAAGAAACATATAAGATGCAGTCACTGCTGTATGTCATCTACACTGGCAAGTCTGACTTCGGTGTTCTGACCTGACCCTGGAAGGACCAAAGCAGACATCCCTTTGAATCAGTGTCTTGCTATGACATCTTTTCGAAATGCCATTTTGCTTCGCAGTTAGGTGCAAGGGAGAGCGAGGATTCTGGATTAGGTGCCCTGCAAGGTGGGTAAGTAAAGAAAGAAAAGAAGATGCAGCTGGTAGACACAGATGAAAGAAAGGCCTGTTTTGGTCCCAAGTGGCAAGGCCAAAGCATGAGGAGGCTGCCCAAGAGAAGTGGAGGAAGCAGCTCTGCTGTTGCAGTAGTGCAGTTACGTGCAGCTGGGCTGGCTTGAGCTTCTTCTGGGCAAGCAACTGGGGCCACACACTGCTCACACCCCTTGTCACCTGTCGTGACTGCAGATGGGCTCAGAATAAGCAGAAGGAGCTGGGCCAGCCCTGCCTGCCTCAGACAGCAGATACTGGGAAGTGGGGAGCAGGCGGCTGACTCCCCTCTGTTCTCCTTGCACTGCTAGCCAGCTTGCTGCCCAGGAACAGTTAAGTTTTGGTCCTGATGCCATTCTGGATTCAGTGGCCCCTTTGGCCAGATTCTATAGGTGGAATGAGAGGTGCAGGGGCTTAAGATGCTGGATGTGCCAATAGGAATGGCCGACACTCCAGCACTTCAAGCTGAGCACTGCGTGATGGAGCAGTTTCCCTTCATTCGCCTCTAGCTTCTTGCTACCCAGCAGTTTGAAAGCATGTAGATAAATGGGTACCACTCCGGTGGGAAAAGCCGACTGCGTGAAGAGAGTGAGCACCAGTGCCAGACCTGCTTGGACATGAGGAGAGGCATGATCAGCAGAAGAACCCAGATGAGCCAACAAGCCAAATGTCAGCTGGTTTGCATGTATGTGGAGCTAGTTCACCCCCTTGCGGTGCACCCTGGATACGCGTGTGAGTGCAAACAGATCAAACTAGCAATTGCAGGCAGCCAAATATCTGCTCTATATTAGCATTGTAGACTCCTGGCTGATTGTTCCATCCCCATATACTAAGTAAGTAAGTAAATAAATATAGGTGGAATGGAAGGGTGGTCAGGTGAAGTATTGGTGATTGTATTGCATGATGAAGGATAGTTCTCTGCCTTGAGAGGCTGGGCAGTTGTCCCTTTAAAGGTCTCCTCTGTGCAAAGGGCTGTCCAGTTCAAGTCTGAGTTAAAGTTGGAGACATCAGGAAGGCAAAGCCGGGACCTTGAAGATGCCCACCCACAGTTAGCATGGGGACAGCAGGCCAGGCCAGAGCACAGATCACCTGACGATCTTTTCTACTGTGATGAGATGCCCTGTATTTCTATTTAAATTATAGTTGCTGTTTCTAAATTTGAACATCTGTGTATCCTTTTGCATCTGCAAAAACCATGCGAAATGATGTTTGTGGGTGATGTGTCACTGTCCTGAGGATGCAGACTTGTTAATTGCCTCAGGCAGCGGAATGTCTTGGACTCTGACTGGCAAAGCAGAGGGAAAGGCCTAACATTCTGTTGCATTCCAGCCAGAATAGCTTGTTAGTGGTCTGATAAGAAAAAGAGCAATTGGAAGGAGGTCGCCACTCCCTCTTTCCAGAAGGTCCTTGCTCCCTCTTTGTGCTTCAGCTTTGACTACTGCTTGTAGTGAAGCTCATGGTGGAGCAGGGATGTGTGCCTCTCACCCTGGGTCAGGGTAGCTCTGCGTGTCCCACGCCAGTTTGCTGCTTTCCCAGGAATGAGCAACAGCCCCAGAGGGAGCTGGGAAAGAATTCAGTTCCTGGCACAAACGCTTGCCTGGTTTTCAGCTCCTTGCCCAGCAGCAGGCCAGGCCCAGGCACCACAAGCTGGAGCTGAGCTCTGCTCTGCACCACTCTGCTCTGCTCACTCCCCCACAGACCATGGAAAAGCTGCTGCTCAGAACTTTGGAATGAGGCTGTGGCTGTCTGTGCAGCTTGCTCACTCGCCTCCTCTTGGAGACGGGGCCTCTGACTCACTGAGCACGGTCCTCTGTCCATGATTCCCAAACTTTGTGTGATGCAGGAAAGAGACCGGAAAGAAATGCTTTCAGGAAACCGAATGTGGGGTCCTGGACTAGACAAGCCCCGGTGCTGGGTCACAGGCCGTTTCTGCACAGTGGGGGTGGCTATTTGTGGATTGGCTTGAAAGAAGGAAAGGCATCACCCGATAAGAGCATGGTGGTCAGCACAAAATTTGCACAGGTGTGGGGCTGGACATTTACATCTGGACATGTGTGAATCTAGAAACAATTATAATTTAATAATACACTGCTTGGGAAACTAGGACTGGGTGAATTTTGGCTCTTCCTTTTCAGGATGCCTGAGGCAGGTTAAGCCCTCAAGCCCACAAAACTCTTGCTAGGCAGTGGTCCTCTTTTTGTCTTTGTCTGCAAATTGGAATTGGACAAGGCAGGCCTTCAAACAGAGGCCACTCTGGACTAGAGCACAGTCTTTGCATGTCCGTCAATGGAGAACAGCCCTCTGTAGAAGAGGACACACGGCCCTAACTAAGTGCCATATTAGATGGATGGATAGAATGCCCGTTCCAGGTTTTTGAGGTGAGGTGTTCATGAATGCCCACCTTCTTTTCTCCTGATGTCGCTCTCCATTTGCTCAATTTGCCCTTTTCCAGGGGGAAAGATGGGTTATGTTTACATTCAATTAGGGTAGAAGAGACTGATCATATTCCTTTCCCCACAGGAACTCAAGAAAAAGGGAAAGAGAAGCCCAGGAAAGGAAAAAAAGAGAAAACACCCAAACCAACCAAGAAGCCTAAGGAACGACCACCCAAGGATCCCAAGAAGCAAAAGCCCCCCAAGCCCACAAAAAAGCCAAAGGAGAAACGGCCAAAGGCAACCAAGAAGCCAAAGGTGAAATCTCCCAAAGCCACCAAAAAACCATCAGGTGGAAAGAAAACAGAGAGACCACCTCCCCCCATCCAACCTTATGAAGAAGAGGAGAGGTACCACTTTCCAGAAAGGCCATTGGAACCACCCCCTGCCAGAGAGGAAGATGGCTATGGGGTACCTGACTCATCCCGATTTGACTCTCCCTATGGGGGAGAGGATGAGCGGTCCAGAGTAAACGAAGAAGGAGGCATATGTAAGTTCCTGCTCATCATTATTATCAGTCAAAACGGGGCCTTCTGCATGCACAGCACACAGCACCCACCATCTTTCCTTGCTACCTTTCCTACATCTCTTGCATTCTCATGCTGGCACCTTCTTGACAGAACCCCTGCTAGAGCAAGAAATCTGTACAGAAAATTACTTTATCATCTCTTCCATCTCTACCCATCTCCCCTAGGTTGGTGGCTTTCAGGTGTTCTGGACTACAGCTCCCAGAATTCCTGACCCTTGGGCATGCTGAATGGGGCTGATGGGAGGGCACCAGATTGTGGGAGGTCTCAGATGAAAATTGTCTGCTAAACGGCCGGTTTTCTTGCTTTGTAATCACACACATTACAATGAGTGTGGCTCATTGTCTGTGTGTGCTCAGCTTAACATCTGTATGGAACCTTAGCAGAAACCCATGTGGGCTTCCTGTCATGTGAATGACATGAAGGCTTCCACAGTTATGCTTATGTGGCTTCCATTTATAGCCATCCAGATGTTTTGGCCTATAACTCCCATTGGCCCTAGGGGAAATGGGAGTTGTAGGTCAGAACATCTGGTAGGTCTCAAGTCGCTAAGCAGAGCTTAAGCTAGCTGTACGGATATCAGGATACTGGGTACAATCCTGCTGGTGCTTGTCCTTCCCCAGGGACTTGTACCTAGACAATTCTACTATAAAAGAGTTGGAATTCTGTAATATCTTGAGAATTATGTGAGACTTGTGGCATCCATGCTACAAAATATGTCTTTTCCCTACAGTTGTCAGACCTCCATATAAACTTATTTCTGATGTTTTTGGGTTTTAGGAAGGGATTCAAAGGAGCAGTTACTATTTCCTGGAAGGCACATGTAATGACTGTTCTAATGAGGTCATCAAATGAAGGGAGAGGCACATAATTTTGGAAAAGAACAAGGAGATAAAGAGTGGGTTGGTGCAAGAGGAGCGAGAACTTGCTGTGGAGGGGAAGTGCCAGAGGGGGATGCTGAGGAAGAAGTAGAAAAGGAAGAGCAAAATACTCTTCTGTGTTGCTTGATTCCTTAAATTATTGTTTCAAATTGCATTTACACCAGTTTAATATTGGAAGGCAGTCTCCAGGAGGTGAATCTGGGGGGCTACCACTATCTGCATATCCCAGAGTGCCCTAAAGCAGGGATGGCTAACAATTGGCCCATAGACCATGTCCAGCCCCTCACCATATGCATGCCCCCTGCTCTCTACAAATCTGCTGTGGAGACCATCTGTGGTTTGCCACTGGATTTTGGTAGCATCTGTGGTAGTGTCCCAAACAGGCCACATTGGCATTAAACCAGGGTGCATACCCAGGAGCTTCCAGTGTGGCCCATCCTGTCTTAAAGCAATGCTGTTTCAGAGGCTTCACCAAAAGTTAGACAGGGAGCAGCACTGAGATCCAGCAGATGGTGGAGTGGTTGGAAATAGATTACTTAGAGGAGAGCCCAAGGCGGGCTTTGCTGAGCGATGGCAGCTCCCAGAGGGTGCCAAGCTGGAGAGCAGGGCGCTGGCAAGAGGAGGAAAATGGAGCATGGGTGACGATAGCAAGGCTTGAAACAACTGTCACGTTGGGAGCCTCCATGCGGTTTCATGGGTGCTTGCAGCATAGAAATGCATGGGGGCTGCCTGCTGTTTATCCCACACTGGGCAACTCGAAGCTGCATGGAGTGTAGTTCAGTCATTCCTGGGGTTGAAATGACTACGGACTATGAGTCACTCTTTGTTACCATCTGCTAATTACTTGGTCATATTCACTCCCTTTATACAACAAATGCCATTTCTGTCAGAGTCATATTTACCAATAATTTAGAGTGGTATGCCTGGTATGTGCTTGTATATGGGGCACACCAGCAAGTCGCTGTGCTTCTTTTCCCTTTTTAGATACCCAGCTCTTCTGCCAAAGAAGCAGCTAAGCTTCGCAATAATTGTTCCAGCATTCCCCAGCCAAATGCGGAATTTCTTCTGTCTAAACATGCTTAGGATTGTGCCTTTAATCTTGCACATATTATTGACTTTTGCAGGATTTTTTCCCTGCCAAAACATGCATAGGATTGTACCTTTAGTCATGCAGATGTTACTGCTTTTTGCAGAATTTTTTCTGCCTAAACATGGTTAGAACTGTGCCCTTGAATCATGCAAATGTTATAGACCCATGTTCCTTACACTTCAGCAGAATCATTGCAGCCTTCTTGGCATTGCTCTTTGCCATCTATTTCTGCCTCTAAATGTTTTTGTAGAATTGGAAAGTAGGCTTTCAAAGACTGCCTTCCTCGGCTGATCTTTGAGAATGTTTGTCTTGACTTTAAATATGAGCTGGTTGAGGGTTTCACTCTCTTTTCTTTTTTAGCAACAAAACCTTGCTGTCACTTGAAGCAATGGGTTAACTGCTCCCCTAGCCTTGCTGGCTTCCTGGGACCCAGTGTAACTGGGTGTCCTGCAATGGCAGGAGGTTGGAACAGATGGCCTTCATGAGCCCTTCCAACTCTACTATTCCATTATTCTATGATTCTTCTTCTGCCTTTGACTTTTCCTAGTACTGTCTTCTCCAGTGAATCTTGCCTTCTCATCATGTGTCCAGAGTATGGCAGCTCCATTTAGGTATCTAACAAAGAAGAGAATATCACTGGCACCTGTGAAGGCTTTTCCCCATTTTGAAAATCCCTGTTCCAGGGTGAGGTGGAACAGAATTTCAGGAAGAAAATGGAAGCAGGTTTAATCTTCCTCTTCTGATGTGCACTGGCCCCCATCAAAATCCATTAAATCAAAACAAACAAACAAACAACCCCCCCCCCACACACACACACACATTATCAGGTTCGGCTACACAATCAATACAACATGCAGTTTGACCAAAAAAGCCTTGCCCAAAGAGATTTCTTTCCCCCGGCTCCTTCAGTAATAAAACGAACTGGTTCCCCGTGCTTTTAACACTGTATTTTATTTAATAGTCAGTTCTTCTGACTTCCCTGTCCTATTTCACCTCCACAACTGCTGGGTCTTTGCTGACTCATGACTGACTCCAGCTGTTTCTTTGCAGCTCTGTTCCCAGAGGAGCCGCTGGAACCCAGATGGGATGAAAAACACAGTCCAACAAGGCATCAGAGTAAGAGCGAGCAGATCAGGGAAAGCGGGTTGTGTGTGCAGGGGGAGGCTCCTGGTGGGTGGTCATGCGCATGTCAGACGTGGTGGGGCTAAGCATAAAAGCATCCTCTCAGCACATGCACATAGGTCAGGAAGCCACGTGAAACAGGCCAATCCCCACTGGGGAGGAGACAGAGTGGGCCCTGGTTGCACTTGAATGGGGTACAGATGCTTTCATGCAGGAGCAGAATATGAGTGAGTTACAAAGTACTGTACAGACAGAAACAGAAGTCTTTCTCCATGGGGCATGTCACCCGCAACTGCCCCTGCCAATTCTCTTTCATTTTCTTTTTCCTAGCTGACATCTATGAATCCCCAACAGAGCCACGGGAGCCCAGAAAAGAAGACGGAAGCCACAAAAGCCAGCCAGGTAACCAGAAGCTTGTGTCCCATGTTGGCTATTTGCCTGGATAGCTTGTTATCCTGAATTTACAGCCCTCACTAACAGGGACAGATTAAAGTATACAGCACCCCCACCACCTTACTGAACAAAATTCTCAGGATGTCTGATCATAAATCACACATAGACTAGTGTGCGTGCATGTACATGTCAGAGCAGGCCTGCCAGCCACCCGTAAACACTTCAGCCCTCTGAAGGCATCCGCAATATTCGATATTATTCTGCTCTTAATGATGAGTCAATCTCCACTATTTGAATGTTCTCTACAGAGTGAGCGTCGGTCACGTCTTTGCACATCTGTACAAAGAGCCAGCTTGCTTGCTGTATCGTCCAGGGGCTGCCTGATCAACATTGCTCCCCAGCCTGCGTGGGGGGTGAGGGTCAAAGATCAAGCTCGTGCCCCAGATGTGGGCCATCTGGGATACTAATGCAGCCTCCCCGGTTTACACAGGTGGCTATGCCGCTTTTCTCTGGGATCCCTGCCTTTGAGCTTTTACACATTTTTTCCTACCCAAAATCATGGAATGTCACTTCTAAAGCTTTGCTACGGGCAGGAAGAGTTTTACCCTAAAACACCCTGCTTTTTTGTCTTGACCCCTTTGCCTTTGTCTCTTGTGCCTTCACGCCACCTACTACTGCAAGGTTTTCTTTTCTGAAACTGATTTGCCACTGGCTGAAAAAAATCGCAGCTGACCACTGTTTTTCTTAAGAGTTTGCAAATACACTATTGTGTTCCCAAGTGCACAGAAAAGTAATTAAATCTGACAATCTAATACTTATGCAGGTGGCATTTCCTCAGCAGCTGGAAATCATGCTGCATCAATAGCAGAAAGAGTGCTGGCCTAGGGGCCACGGACACAAGATGTTTTGCCACAAAGGCACCTGGACTGAGAGCAAATGAGTGGGGCAGCAAGGCACAGAAAGCTGCAGAGCACCCAACTGGTTTTGGGTTAGCGAGTGAACAATGACCCAGGAAGTCTTAGCATGTGACCTCCCCTGGTATCTAGTCCAGGTGGGCCAAGTCTGTCTTTCTGGAGTGCCAGAACACCTCCTTTTCCAGGGCACACACCAACCTGTTTTCTTGGTAGCACACATGCAGTTTAGGTCTGGAGTGGGGATCGTGTGACCCTGCAGATTTTGTGGGACTGCAGCTCCCACCAGCCCTAGCCTGCACAGCCAGGAGTGAGGGATGCTGGGAAGTGCTGTCCAATGGAATCTGGAATGATACTCATTCCCCCTCCCCCTGGCTAAGGTGAATGAAAATGCTTCAATATGGGATGTTTCTTGCTCTCCAAGCCCCTGTGCTGGCCTTTCTGAGGGACCCAGCACCCTCCAGATGAATGGACCCAAGTCCCCTCGTCCCAGCTAACTGGGGATGAAAAACATTTTTTTTTAAAGAAATTTTATTAAAATTTTAAACTAATACTAAAAACATCAATCATCATATACATCAGATTTACTGGGTCAACCCCTACTACATATTTTTTAACATTCTATAGTCATATTCAAATCAGTTTATAACAACTTGGAAACATCTCTAAATTTACGCCAAGTCCCATTTCTCCAGCCAATTATAGAAAAAATCCCAACTTTGATAGAAGTCAGTGTCTTCTTTCTCCTTCAATGATAAAGTCAATCTATCCATTTCTGCACAGTCCAGAATCTTTCTTAAAATCAATTCATCGGTGGGTAGTTCCACACTTTTCCAGTATTGAGCAAATGCAATCCTCGCCACTGTGGTTAAGTGTAACATCAAATACATTTCCTGTCTGTTAATATCTTCCGGTATGATGCCTAACAAGAAGACTTCAGGTTTAAAAGCAAAGGGTTTTCGTAGTATTTCCTCCAGCCATTTATGTATTTTAATCCAATACTTTTTCACATTATCACAGGTCCACCACATATGATAAAAAGTACCCACTTTATGTTTACATTTCCAACATCTATTTGACATATTTGGAAACATCTTAGCTAATCGACTTGGCGACAAATACCAACTGCAGAACATTTTATATGGGATGAAAAGCATTGAAGACCACCAGGAACATTCTTGGCTTGGGGAAGTCTGCCCTGCACACAGACAGCCCCTGGCTCAGGAAGTGACGGCACTTCTTCTTTTTCTCTAGAGACCCCTGAAGCGGTGGAGCCGCCTACGATGGATTACAACGATCAGATTGAGCGGGAGGACTACGAGGACTGTATGTTGTTGTTGCTGAGGCTGACTTAGTCTACCTACATGTAGTAACCAAAGCTCTGCTCTGGGGTGGGGGTGGCCATTTCCTGGGGCTGGAGCTGCAGAAGCACAAGGGTCCATGGCTCAAGGGCAACTGATTCTTCATTCCTCCATGTCCATGGCTGTTGGTCGGACGTCACACTTCCCCCCGTCCTTTGTGCCAGGGGATATCACCTTGGCAAAGCTCAGGGCTGAGTGCAGATGTGCTCCATGTTTCTATGCAAGGGCAGAACTTGCTGTAGGGCTTGGAATTTCACACTCTGGGTATCTCAGTCTGTTGCAGATGGAAGTCTCTAGCCCTCATGGCTGTAATGTCAGGCATGAAGGAAAGCCTGCTAATATTTTTGGTACCTGAACAAGGTGAGGTGGGGGGCTTAACATTTCCAGGGATCCCGAAGAATGGGACTGCCCCTGATAGTGCTCTTTCGGTGTGCTATCACAGGCAGAACCCAGCATGCAAGATGCAGAATCAGCATCGTGCAGGCCTGCAGAATCTGTTTTCCTTCAGCTTTCCATAGTACAGGATTTTGTGTTTGGGGTTGGCGAGGACTTTTTTTGGGCTGCATTTAATATTTAGAGCTCTCAGCTCAGAGGTGGAGCAATCATTTTGCCTGCAGAAGAACTCGGGCTTAATATCCAGATGAGGCTGGAAAGGACTCCTACTGAGACCCTGAAGAGTTATTGCCAGTCAGTATGGCTAGGGGTGCAGGAAGGGGAGAGGACACCTGGCCCTCCAGATGTGGTTGGACATCTGCCTCACTCCTGCTGGACGCCTTTCTGAGCTGGGTGAATCAATGGTTTGATGCAGTATAAAGCCATCAAATGGTTTGATGCAAGTCAAACCATTGGGGACAAGGTCCCCAAGATGCAGGTCAAACCATTGGGGACAAGGTCCCCAAGACCTGGGGATCTTCTCTGCAAGTTGCTACCTAGATTGCAGAGCCTGCCTAAGGATGGGAAGGGAGCCAATGGAGTTAACTGTTCACCGTGCCTGCTCTACCTGTCACCTCTGGGGTGGGAAGCATACCTTGGGTCTGGAGGCAGAGCTGGCAACTTGTGCTGTTGGGAACGAATCGGACGATTTGCTTGCCACAAGCAGGAGGCTGCCATAGAATTGATGCAAAGAGCTGTATGCCACAGGTTAGGAGGCTCTGATTCATTTCATAAGACAGTCCCTTTGCCCAGCTTTATGTTCCCATGACTCAGATATTTCATCCTATTTCCATGCTGTCTAATCTCCTCCTTGCTTCTGTCCCATCTCTGTGGAGCAGACAAGGTAGTCCTTGACGGTGCCTTCACCCTCAGGCCTTCTGAACGTGGGGAGGATTTCAATAATTGGCACCCAGCAAGGATGGCTGGTAGTACGTGTGTTCAGCTTTTGAAAAAAGAAGAAAGTGCTATAGTGTCTGTGCCTTTCAGGCCATGCATTAGGAGCACACAGGCTGTGAGCAGAACACACGGTCCATTTCCTGCTCTCCACCTAGACGGAGGCTGGCTAGACATGTGGTCAGCACAGCCGCATTTCTAGTTTCAAAGCAAGAGAAAGGCCCTTTTAAAAAATTGATTCTTCCATGCCAATTCCACAACTTCTAGCTCAGCATTTCTGCTTGGATATTGCCATGGAGACAGGACTTACTCAGCATGTCAGGTGAAATTTAAGGCCCTTGGATGATTTCTCCTGGAAAATGGAAAAGACATATCCATAGCTCAGCATAAACTGTGCTTTTGTTGATAAAAGCATTCATTTACTGACCATAATAGGGATTCTGACGGTTCCTGAAACACAGGAAAGCTGCTTCTTCCCGGTCAGACCACTGGTGGTGTATTAAATGGCCATGGCTCTCCATGGTCTTCCACATCACTGGAGGTGTTAGGAATGGAACCTGGAACCTTTTGGAAGCAAAGCATGTTCTGCCACTGCACTAACACTTCCTCTGTTTCCACCTGATTTCCCTAATTCTTCTCCTTGGACACTGGTTGTCAAAATGTCAAAACTCAGCAAAAGTGGATGGTTGAAGTGCTTAACAAACTACCCAGCAACCCTGCAATAGACTCTGGGTTCTGCATGGCTTGTTAACCATGCCCAACAAGAGTAATTAAGGAAACAAGCCAGCATGTGAGTGGAATGCACAGGCATGTTTAACAAGCCAACATAGTTTCATATGCAGAATCCACATATTGTTACAAGCTACGAAAAAGGGCAACCCTGCCTATTTAACCGGGGAGCAGAATCTTTGATGTTTTTGGACTTCAGTTTCTATAATTCCAGACCATGCTGGCTGGGAGCTGGTAGAAGATGGAGTCCAGGAACTTCAGGAGGTCTACAGCTTTCCTCAGTCCTGTACTAATAGAAGGATAAAGAGAAAAAGCATCTTCGAGGTCTTCTGCAAACCTCTGGTTGATGATGGATGACTGTCTAGCTTCTGCTTAAAGAATTCAAGTGAAGGGCAGCTCAGCACCTCCAAGGCAACCTGTTCCCCTGTCCAGCAGCTCCTCCCATTAAGATAATTCCCCTGAGGTTTAGCAAAAGTCTGCTTCCTTGTGATTCCATCCCCTTGCATGGCAGAAATTTAGGAGGTGCAGCTTTTCTCACCCCTGCACGACATCTTCTGCACTGGGCAGTTCTTTGCATTTGGTCATCCACAGGATTGAAAGAGAAAGTAGTCCAGATGCACAGAATAATTTAACTAGAGACCCCCTGCTGCAGGTGAGGCTTCAAGGCAGGTCCTAGCTCAGATATGCTTGAAGGCTGCTGCTGCTGCTGTGAACCACTTGGCACATTTTTAAGTGCTGCAGAAATGACTGATATAATGATGAAGCTGGTTGCCCAGACCTGCCATAGCTTTGTGCAAAAATTCGCAAGGGGAAACAGCTCAGCAGCCCAGATGTATCTCCTCCACCAAGCCTACCCCTCATTTCCCCTGCATGTACTCCAGCTCTTTTTTGGCCCCCGCAATGGAAAATGCCCAGCACTTTTCTGAATAATGCTTCCCAGATGGAGCGCCAGTATGCCAAAGCAAACAGAGATGCCTTGCATGAGAACCCCAACCTGGGGCTCTCCTCCTCAGTCAGGTGGTCATTTTGCTTGTTTGCCAGGGCTTTGTTGGGGGCTGATTTAAGGAGCTACAGGAGGCCAGGCAGCTTCCTGCCATCTACCAAGAATCTGGAGAATCAGGACCTTGTTTTCTCACCTCCAATCATTAATATTTTTGTTGTTAGGTTTTATTTCTATTTGCACATTCTCCCACCTCTCCAGAATAATCTGGACAAAGCAGTTCCTAATAATACTGGAGGAGAGTTGGTAGGGCTAACAAGGCAGCCATTGCAGAGCTGGATCCAGAATGATCTCCGTCACTGACCGGGATGCAGTAGAACAGCCTCTGGCAGCTGGGCACCTTCCAGGTGTGTGTGACTACAACTCCCACCAACCCCAGGATGGCTGGGCATGAGTGGTGCTGTAGCCAAACTCATCCAGAAGCCACCCGCCCGGGAA
The DNA here is from genome assembly GCA_023646645.1 of Varanus salvator macromaculatus. Taxonomy (NCBI): domain Eukaryota; kingdom Metazoa; phylum Chordata; class Lepidosauria; order Squamata; family Varanidae; genus Varanus; species Varanus salvator. The sequence goes on from JAIXND010000621.1 coordinate 14,158,358, forward strand.
AAGACTATTAGAAAACCTCTGGATTTCTCCCGGCTTCCTTCCCGTCGGTGCCCAGCTGCGGCTACTTCTTCCTCCTTGCCCCCACTTCTCCCCGGTGACTGCCTTATTCTTGGTACTTTTTCTTCCAAAGTCATGCCACTCAAATGTACCACATTTCTGCACTCACTCACACTTAGGTGTTCTACTGCAGCGCTGGTCCATGGGAAATGTCCTGCTGGTCCACGGGGGCTGCATCCTGCTTGCTGGAGACTGGCACGGGGCTGACTGGGCTCCACCACCTCTTCCTCGATTGGCATCACATTTGCAGGGGGTGTGCTGGTCCTGCCAGGGGGACCAGGGAAGGGAGAGATGGCTCAGTGGGAACTGGCTGGAAGCCACGAGGCCCTGACATCAGGCGAAGACTTTTTATTTTCCCAATTTCTTAACAATTAATTGGTTTTATCCTTCTTTGTATCATTATTTATCAGATGCAGTGTGTGGTGGCGGTGGTCTGATTTGTTTTGTTTTTTGCAAGCTGTCCAGAGGCATTTAATTCTGGGATGGCATATAAAAACTTTAAACAAACAAATAAACAAAATAGATTAGAAATCATCAAATGGCCACAACTCAGTAACTGGAGAAAGACACTCCTAAGATGAACCTCTTTCAGGGTGACACAGAGTTTTAAAAGTGCCATTTCCTCCTATCTCCTTATACACATCCAGGGCTTTTCTCTACATGACAAAATCTTTCTTCCACCTACAGTTGACTACATGAGACGCCGGGACAAACCCAAGAAACCACCAAGCAGGAAGAAACCTGAGAGACCCAGCCTGGAGACTGAGGAGAAGCCAAGTATGTAGTTTGTTTCCTTTGGCTCAGTTACATTCTGACAGGATATTGGAAAGCGGAGGGAGACTAGGAGGCGGGAGAAAAGAAATGGAAACAGCCCAGGATCGTAATGGTAGAAGGTGGCTAGATGACTTGAAGCTTCACGCTGGGAAATCCCTTTCTCTCGTGTGCGTTCGGGGTGTGCCTCCTGCCAGAGCTCCGGCATTCCAAATTTGGTGTTGAGAGATCCACGTTTTCCCAGCCTTTTATGTCAAAATAGCACATTGGTCTTCCCTGCTCTAGTTCTTAGGAGAGGATGGTAGCTCAGTGGTAGAGTTCATGGTTTGCATGCCAAAGTTCCCACGTTTGATCCGTGATTTCTCCAGGTAGACTTGGAAAGGATATTGTGCAGCGGTCTAATGATGAGCTTTGAAGTGCAGAGGAGAATCCAGAAATACAGGCAGCTGCATCGATGCTTCTCTGTACGTATGTGCAAGCACTCCACTCCTCAAAGAGCAGCAGTACAGATAGCCATAACCAATTTCTTAGGATCAGCTGACAGTCATATGGCAGTGAGCTGGCAAAGGGCACTGTGGTAGCTAAAATACTGGGCTTTGGCTGGAGAGATTGCAAGAGAAAGGGGAAAAGGATGCAGGGATACAACATCCTTGCAACAACGTAAGGCCACCAACTGAAGAGCTTCCAAAAGTGTATTTTCCCAGAACTTGAGAGAAGTATTTTATTTCATACATGACAAGTCAGGTCTAGCAGTTTTCCATCTCCAACTGGCAGACATCTTTTATACAGTGCAAGCTTCCCCCAAAGACTTTTCATTACAACATTCCGTTGTTTCTGAGGAAATTCATTTCCCCTGCACCCAGCTACTGTGAGGACCTCACCTAAACTCAGAAGGAACGGGGAGTCCTGAGAGAGGTGGCAGGGTGATTCATCATCCTGATGAATCAAGAATCCCCAGAGCTTGGATCCTGTGAACTGCAGTTCCAGTACACCACTGATCCTCTGGAGAGCCATTGCAGTGTTAAAAATACTGAGCTACATGGACCAGTGGCCCAACTCAACATAAGATGTTAAGCAAATATGCTTCACTTTTCATATTTTTTCTTTAGGCTAGGATACTTTGTGTGTTTTTCCTCAAACGTGTGGAATTATAATTTCAAAGTTCCAGGCCCATAAATAACTTTTATACAGTGTGGTGTAATTTAGGAGCAGCAGTTTAGTGCCAGCAGTTTTGACTGGGTTATGCACATGGAATACTTCTGCCCAGATTGCACAATGCACAGAATGTCTGTCTTGGAAGATCACAGTGAGAGAGAAGAGAAGAGAAGAGAAGAGAAGAGAAGAGAAGAGGGAGACCTTCATGGATGAGGCCTGCTTAGACAGGCGTGTTTGCTCACAGACATTCTAACTGTGCAGGAAAACATTTTCTTTTTCTTAATTTTGCATTTTTGTATGAGTTGTTTATTGTCTCTTTTTAAAGTAAGAGTACAGGTGAAAGAAGACAAGCTATTTCAGTAGTGTCAATTAACCAAAGAAAAAGTATTTTGCCTGGAAAAACAAGTCTTCAGATCATGATAGAAAACAAGATTTTCAGCATAAAGGACATGAAGAGTAGCTTTGTCAGTTCCAGACAAAGATAGGGCTTTGGATTAGTACAGTTAAGTATTTGAGCATTCATGTGCCTGAAATCAGGGAAAACCTGGTATCAGAACTAACCTGATATCACCTAGGCATGGGAATGTTTCATATTGTTAGGCAGTTTTCCACAAAATGCCCCTTTGTCTTCTAATTTGCTTTGCCTCTGGGGTAGCCACCAGGCATGGATGTTGAGAACTTTTCCTCTGAAGACTCGCTCAGAGATTTTACTCTCCTTAAGGCTCTTATTTAATGCTGGAAGGGAGTTGGCTCCATCTCAGTGAAGCCCCTCTCTGCTTTGTTGTCTCACAACACTTTATATTCATTTCCATTGCTATTCTGCCTCTTTCACCTTGCTTCACGTGGGCATGCTGAGAATACACACGTGCTTGTTTGAAGAAATGGGCAAGCGTTTGTGAAATCCCCTTTTCTTCCAGTTCTGATTCAGAGTCTGAGCAATATCCTTGGACCACTGTATTTTGGACCTGTGATGCAGATAGGTAATTTGAGGCACTGGATGTAATGACCTTACAGGGGCCAGGCAAGACATATTACTGCTATTGTTCTTCTTGTTGTTCTACGCTATTCTGATAAGGAACCCACGGCAGCTTACGCAGTTCCCCTCCACTTCAAGATGCAGTAAGAAAGCCCTGCTGCATTTTGGGGCCCTCCTTCTGAGTGGGGACCTGGATGTCAACCCCAAGGTCCTCCTTGATAGCATTGCAGTGTTGCTTTCACATCCTTCGGGGTCTAACGGGCATTGCTCTTTCACTCTGCAGAGATCCCTGAGGAACCACCAACCCCACCCTTTGAAAGCCATTATGAAGAAGGGATAGATCTTCCAGATTATGGGGACCGTAAGTATCTTCTCATGTCTTTCTCTGCAAAAGATTGTCAGAGGAAGAATCTGCTTGGAAAAGCCGCTTAGGCCAGGTGTGCTGAGCCTCAACACTGGTTCCCCTGGCATCACAGTCTCACTCCCTGGGGTTCCCCAGAAGTCCTTTCCCCCAGCTTGGCTTGGTGGTTTTCCAGCTTTTCTGTAGTCCCCCCCACCACCACTCCCCGCCCCCCCATACAGTTGAAATGTCTCTCCTAAGACTTAGTTACTGGACAGATTACAACTAAAAATGTCATTGTTGGTGGTGTTATGTAACCAGGAAGCCTTGGGATTGTGGAGAGGGAAAATCAAACTTCCCCACACAGGTCCCATCAGAACCAGTATTTGACATTTAAGAGAAGCTTCTATTGGCACCAGTGAAGGCTTCCTTTGAAATACAATAGCAGGTCCATGGGAGTGAATGCTGCTGGGACCCTTGAAAGGGAATAGGATTGGCATGGTAAAAAAAGTAAAAGTTAGTTGCATTCATGCAATTCAGGTCATAATTAGTTTGACCAAGAAAGTGAATGGAGGGAGCAGCCTCAGGGTAATTGACTTCTGTAGTGAAGATAAATGAGCAGGCCAAGATGATCTTCTGGGGGATGCAAGGCAGCATACACAGGGCTCCAGAGTTGTTCCTCCACCCAGCCATTGGTTGAATCCAGACCTGCTTCGCTTTACAGTGTCTGGGATATCTAAGCTGCAAAACCTCTGGGATGTGATCAGCAATAACACGGGGGAACCTCAGTTGTGAAGGAAGATGGGGCTGGAGAGAAACTGACTGTAGTTCTGCTAACCTTTTCACTGATCATGTTCCCCTGCAGGGGACTACGGGCTGCTTCCTGAGAAGCCCCAAATCTTCCCCAGCAAACAAGATGAAGATGAGATGGAAACGGATGAAGAGAAGTCCAAACGAAGTGAGGAGATGGCAGGCGGGTGGCACTGGGCCTAGAAAAACAGGGATTTGTTTTAGAGCTGAACTGAATAAAAGGATCTGGTTGCCCCCAAGTTGTAGCAAACACCATGTTGTGTTTTCCTGCAACCCCCGAACCAAGTGAAGGATGAAAACATTATTGGTCCCTTTGTGATTCTGTCCAGCAGACTGTTCCATAATCAGATTCCTGCATGGTCCCTGCTTCCACCCCTACATGTGCAAAGCTCTGTGTTTGCACTGCTGTAGGATCACTTTGCACACTTGCCAAGTAGAAGACTACTGCCAGTGCCCTTCCCCCAGCTTGCTTGCACAAAACTGCCTGCGCTGTTCAGCACTCAAATGGAGATAATGGTACTCCTCTTTGCTGCCAATCAGGGAAGCCTAAGAAAGGGGTTGGAAGTAGTAAGGAGGACGAGGATGGTGAGACGGATGAAGACAAATGGACAGAGAAAAGCAAGGAGCGGAAAGGTGGGTAACTTTTGGATGAAGAAAGAGGAAACCTGCACCAGTTCAAGGGAGAAAGCAGGTGGAAAACATTCATATATGCTGTGGATAATTGGACTTTTAAAGAAGTTAACCGAACATGTTTCGGGGGTTTTCTATTTGCTGTTGCTATTTGCTATTCAGGCAGAGTGAACTAGCTGCACACTGTTCCCCTGAGTGCAGCACAGCCTCCAGACTTCCTCTGCCTCCCTTTTCTTGGATTAGGAGGGAGGGACCCTGCTGCCTGCCTGTGCTAAGAGCACTGCCCAGGATCTGCATCAAACTCTTTCTAATAATTACCAACATCTTTGGCCAGCCCAAAATCAGTGGTTCAAGTTCGATAAACAGAAATCATGCTTTTTATTAATGGTACTTTACACCCTCTCTCTTTTTGGAGGCCTTGTTCACCATATTAATGTCCTACAATAGACAAAGAAAGCTGTTACTAAGAAAACTTTTACTATAGGAGTAAAGCCAAGCCAAACCAATGTTTCTTCTGATCTCCATCCAGACACTTTTGGCCATAGGGCAGTTTTGTTTGGTTAAAAGAGTTAAATTTTGTAACATAGTTCCCTGACTATGATAACTCCCAATTACACAGCACATTTCTGTGTCTCTCCAGTATTTTGAGGTTATAGCATTTTGGTGGCTATCTTGGATTTGGCTCCCTGGTGACAATTACTCACATGCTGCAACAGTTACTCAGACTCTTTCTTTTGGCACACACTATTTTTCTGCCTAAAAAACGGCCTTCAATTCTTTGCTCCCATGAACTGGTCATCTGTAACATTTTATCTGTATCAGTTCTCTTTGCACATTTCTCCCAGGAATTGCCTAGAAGCCAGACATTCATTCATGCAGAAAGATTTGCAAGGCTAAGGCTGATTATGAACTGAGACTTGCAAAGAATATCAGGAGCAACAAAAAGGGCTTCTAATGTTAATGGCAAGAGGAAGGGGAGACAGGCAGTGGGACCGCTTAACAAGGGAGAAGGGGATTTGGTGACTGATGTGAGGGAACAGGCACAGATGCTAAATGGTTGTTTTGCTTCTGTGTTCTCCCCAAGGAGGGATGGAAGAGTTCAACCTGGAGGGTGAGGTTGAGGTTATGGATTAGGAGGAAGAGAAGCTCCTCAGGGCACTGGATGTTACAAAGGCACCGGGCCCTGATGGATATACCCAACGGTACTTCAGGAATTGGTGGAGGTACTCTTGCACCTGTTGGCCTCCATTTTTGAGGCCTCATGGAGTATGGGTGAGGTTCTAGAGGACGGGGGTGTGGTGTCAGTAGTCCCAGTTTTCAAAAAGGGTAGTAGAGGGGACATGGGGAATTCTAGACCGGTTAGCTTTATGTCCATTCTAGGAAAGACAATGGAAAGGCTCATAATAGCAAGAGATCTAGTAACACTAGATAGGGAAAGGAGGTTGGCAGCCATGCAACATGGTTTCTGCAAAAGTAGATTGAGAGAGGTATTACTGCCACTCTATACAACTCTGGTGCGCATACAGCTGGAGTATTGTGTTCAGTTCTGGGATCCACATTACCGGAATGATATAGCCAGGCTGGAATTGGTGCAGTGTAGGACTAAAATGATGGTGGCTGGATTACAGGGGAAGCTGCATGAGGTGAGACTGAGGGAACTGGGTCTTTTTAGCCTGGAGAAGAGGAGAATCCAAGGGGATCTGTTGGTGACATATTGGTATGTGGGGGGAGGGGGGAGTTACACAGAGTTGGATAGAGACCTGTTCTCCCCTGCAGAGAAAGCAGGATGCATTCCAGTGGAGCAAAGCTCAGGGAACCAAGGTTCAATATGGATGCCAGGAAGTACTTCCTGATAGTTAGGATCCCAAAGATATGGAATGGGCTTCCATGGGAAGTGGTTGAAGCCACATCAGTGAGTGTGTTCAAGGACAGGCTGGAGATGCACATGGTAGGCATGTCATGAGTGGAGCCAGCTGGAGCCAGGGGTCAGATTAGATGGCCTGGGATGCCCCTTCTGACTCACTCTGTTTCTATGTTTCTGTTCTGTTCAGCTTTCATGACTCATAGCTGTTGATATACCCATTTCAGTTTCTTTAATCACTACATACAAACATAGGACACTTCCTTATGCTGAGTCAGTCTACGGATCCATCTAGCTCAGTGCTGTTGACACTGACTGGCAGGGTCTCACCAGGGTTTCCAGCAGGAATTTTACCTGTCTTACCTGCAAAGCAGGTGTTCTACCACGGAGTCACTGCTCCAACCCAATACAAGATGTAGTAGGAAATTTCATAAATCAGGGGTGGGATGAATATACTGTGATCTGTGCCTAGATCTTGAGAAGCTTGGCCATAAATCAGCAAGGTTTTCTGTGTCCCAATTGTCTAATAGTAGCAACAATTAGAAAGGCTCTCCCTCACCCACAAAAGGACTGTTGAAGCACAGGAAGCTTGAGTAGGAAACCTGGAAGTGCTTTTTGGCTCAGGCTGAGCATGTGTTCAGAGACATTCTGCCTTTAATTTTTACCATACTTCTGCCCTCTTGAGCCACTGTTTTGCACCTAACTTGCCCAGATGAGGGGCTTATTTGTCATCTTTTCTACCCGAATTTTCTGAGCTTCTGCTGGGTCTTCCCATGCACATGCTTAATTTGTCATCTTTTTCCTCCCTGAACATTGTCCACTCCTTCATCTTATGCAGGAAAGCCAAAGAAAGGCAAAAAACCAGAAACAGATGAGGATGAATGGACTGCAGAAGAAAGAATAAGTGAGTAAGATCCAACGTGGTGGCTTGGACCGATAAATTGAGAAGGGCTAATGAGTGTTCCTCCTTCATGGATCACTGCCTTGTCATGGCAAAGGGGCTTGAGCAGCTCAATGAAGCTATGAGCTATGCTGTGCAGGGCCACCCAAGACGGACAGCTCATCGCAGAGAGCTCTGACAAAACGTGATCCACTGGAGAAGGAAATGGCAACCCACTCCAGTATCTTTGCCATGAAAACCCCATGGACAGTACCAAAAGGCAAAAAGATATGATGCCGGAAGATGAGCCCCTCAGGTCAGAAGGTGTCCAATATGCTACTGGGGAAGAGCGGAGGGCTAGTACTAGTAGCGCCAGGAAGAATGAAGCAACTGGGGCAAAGCCGAAAGGACACTCAGTTGCTGATGTATCTGGTGGTGAAAGGAGAGTCCGATGCTGCAAAGATCTATACTCCATAGGAACCTGGAATGTAAGATCCATGAATCAAGGCAAGCTGGATGTGGTCAAACAAGAGATGACAGGACTGAACATCGACATCTTAGGAATCAGTGAACTAAAATGGACAGGAATGGGTGAATTTAATTCAGATGACCATCAGGTATACTACTGCGGGCAAGAATCCCTCAGAAGAAATGGAATAGTCTTCATAGTCAATAAAAGAGTAGGAAAAGCAGTACTGGGATACAATCTCCAAAATGACAGAATGATCTCAGTTCGAATCCAAGGCAAACCATTCAACATCACAATAGTCCAAGTCTATGCCCCAATCACTGGTGCTGGAGAGGTTGAAGTTGACTGGTTCCATGAAGGCCTACAACACCTTCTAGAATTAACACCCCAAAATGATGTCCTTATCATCATGGGGGATTGGAATGCTAAAGTAGGAAGCCAAAAGATAACCGGAATAACAGGCAAGTTTGACCTTGGAGTACAAAATAAAGCAGGGCACAGGCTGGTAGAATTTTGTCAAGAGAATACGATGGTCATAGCAAACACTCTTTTCCAACAACCCAAGAGACGACTCTACACATGGGCATCACCAGACGGTCAACACAGAAATCAGACTGACTATGTGTTCTGGAGTCAAACATGGAGAAGCTCTGTACAGTTCGCCTCTATACCACTCTCATGGCAGAAAGTGAAGAGGAACTAAAGAGCTTCTTGATGCGGGTGATGTTATTGTTTACTTTGAAATGGAGTGTGCACAGATCATCACTAAGTAGCTTGTTGAGTTTCTTGCTGATGACATTTGCTCAAATTATAAAAAGCATCCTCTGCTTCCTTTTTAATGAAGGCCAAGAAGGCTCCATCCCTGTTGTCCTTCCATGTCAGGCAACAACATTCTTTAAAAACAACAACAACAGACTTTTGCTGTGTTAGAAAGACGATGTGGTGTAGTGGTTAGTGTGTTGAACTGGAAGACCTGGGCTCTAGCCCCCACTTAGCCATAAAGCTCCCTGAGTGAATTTGGGCCCATCACTGACTCTCAGTCCAATCTACACCCCAGAGCTGTTGTGGGGATAAAATGGAGAGAAGCAGAAGAATTATGTAAGCCCCTTGCAGGCAAAAAGGTGGAGTATAAGAATAATAAATATATCAGTTCACCTGCTGCTGAAGTAAGCTTCAATCTGCTGGTTGCTGATGTAATTTAATCCATGAGTTGTTGCTGGGCATGCTTTTAATTTGAGAATTCTGATGTTTTAATTATAGTTTTACTATTTTATGAGACAAATCTATCCAGATTACAATTATTGAGGCATGAGGACCTGGACAAGGTCCTTGAACAAGTCCATCGCACCTGTTTACTTGACCCTTGCCCTTCATGGATGCTCATCAAAGCCAAGGACAGGGTACATACCTGGGTCCAGGAAGTTGTTAATGCATCTCTGAGGGAGGAGCGAGTCCCCGCCGCCTTGAAGGAGGGGCTGATCAGACCTATCTTGAAGAAGGCAAACCTGGACCCAGAGATCACCACCAATGATAGACTGGTGGCTGCTATCGCATTCTTGGGCAAAGTGCTCAAGTGGGTGGTAGGTGGGTGGACAACTGCAAGCTCTCTTGCAGGAAGCTCTCTTGGTGCTCATCTAGACTCATTCCAGTTGTGTTTCAGGCCTGGTTATGGGACTGAAACTGCCTTGGTCACCCTGTACAATGACCTGTGCCAGGAGAGGGACAGGGGCAGTGTGTCCCTGTTGGTTCTCCTGGGCCTCTCAGTGGCTTTCGATATCATCGGCCATGGTATCCTTCTGGCTAGGCTGACTGAGTTGGGGATTGGAGGCACTGCTCTGCAGGGGTTCTGCTCCCACTTGGCTGGCTGATTTCAGAGTGTGGTGCTGGGGGATTATGACTCTGTGCCATGGCAATTATGCCATGGAGTTCTGCAGGGCTCCATTTAATCCCCATGCTGCTTAACATCTACATAAAACTGCTGGGAGAGGTCATTAGGAGGTGTGGGCCAAGGAGTCATCAGAATTCTGAGGTGCGCCTGGCGCTGATACTTTGCTCATTTTGGTGCCAGGCCAACATCATCTTATTTTCCAATATTTTAAGGGCTGATGTGGTTTTAATATGGGGTTTTATCTAGTTATTTATTTGAAGCTGCTCTTTATTGTTGTACTGCCATTCTGAGAACTTGGTAAAGGACAGGGCAGAAATGCTTTTAATAATACATACATACATACATGCATCAGTAAAAGTTATTTTATTTTAGTGTTAGCTGCCTTGAGTGCTATTTTGGAGGAAAAGGCAGGATGGAAATTCAATAAAATAAATGACTACAAATATTGCATCTGTGGTGAGAACGAAAGAAAGTTTCATCAGTGGCAATTCACATGGAGTCCCATCACTTGATGCTGCTGCCATTGCCTAAGTGCTTTGCCTGTTCTGCTTTGCAGAATGCCCTCCCATTGGGTTGGAATCCCACCGAATCGAGGATGACCAAATCTTAGCTTCCTCCATGCTGCGGCATGGCTTGGGAGCCCAGCGCGGACGCCTCAACATGCAGGTAAAGCTGCCATGCGCGGAAGACATGGCCTTTTCTATCCTGCGGCTGCTCGCCACCTAAGCAAGCATCTACTCCTACACCTAAGAATGACTGGAAAAATCACACACACACTCCCTGTAGCTCCAAACGCTGCCCCCCGCCCCCGAATATAATAGAATCAGAGAATAGTAGAGTTGGACGGAGCCATGAAGGCCATCGAGTCCAATCCCCTGCTCTTGCAGGACACCAAGTTTCACCATCCCACTCATGACTCACTCCAATGATTCCCACACAATTATTTTCCACACACCAATGATTCCCACACAATTGTTTTCCACACTCCAATGATTCCCACA
>JAIXND010000621.1:14169205-14235810 GCA_023646645.1 Varanus salvator macromaculatus
TCCCACACCTCTTTCTGCCTGAGGGTCAAATCCCATTTCAGAAACATTCTTGGGGGCTTCATTCCATAGGCAAACTGGGTCAAAGGCAATAGGTTATGGAGCCAAAGGCAGAAAAAGTGGGAAGAACTATCCTAGAATTTAGTTTTATGCATTTACCACTAGTAATCAAGCTTTGGGAGAGGCATTCCTAGTGTCTAGAATGGGGAAAATTCAGAATCCACAAAAGCTGAGGAACCAGCACGTGCTGATTAGCAAACTGGGAGGGGTCAGGGAAAAGGGCTCGGCCTTCTGGGGAACCTGGGTGGGCCAGAATTTGGCCCATGGTCTGGCAGTCCTGCTTACATGGGTCCTGCTTCCTCCTCCTCTCTTGTCATGGCTTCTCTTCCAGGCCGGGGCCAATGAGGATGACTACTTTGACGGCGCTTGGTGTGCAGAAGATGACAGCCGCATCCAATGGATCCAGGTGGACACCAGGAGAACCACCAAGTTCACGGGAGTCATCATGCAGGGCCGCGATTCTGTCCTTCAGTACGTGTGGGTGAGGCCAAGGAGGCCAGGATCATTGGGATAGCTGCAATGAACGGCTGTGGAGGGAAGGATCCTGACTTTACTTGGAACAACCCACAATCATGCAAACATCCCGATCCCTTTCCCAGCCCTCTCCTCTGGCTTTCCCAGGCCTAATTCCCATACTTCCCAGCATTTGTTCACAAGGACTAGAACCGTGCTTTTTTCTTTTGTCTCCCACAGCGAAGACTTTGTCACCACCTTCTACGTGGGCTTCAGCAATGACAGCCAGAACTGGCACATGTACAGCAATGGCTATGAGGAAATGGTATGTGTTCATTCAGCCGGGAGGCATCGCCCCGGATGATGTCACTGCAGCTTTAACAGTGGTGGTGCCTGTTGAGAAAATTGGAGTCCATGATGGGAGTCTGGCTGGTGGTGAATGAACAGCAAGGATCTGTACTGAGGTTTAGAAGTTCAGGATTAAGGAGGCTGAGAACATCTTGGTAGGAACCGAATCTATCAATTTCTAGGGCAGTTTGCCAACATGATGTGACAGTTAAAAACCAGCGGGTTAAAAGCAGCATAACAAACACACATGAAAAGAACACAGAAATAGAGCGAGCCAGAAGGGGTCTCCCGGGCCATCTAGTCTGACCTCCAGCTCCAGCCGGCTCCACTGCTGTAGTTGCCTGTCCAAACACTAAGATCATCGTCTGAGATCCTTCTCCAGAGATCCCTGCCAAGTAAGGTGAGGCAGGTGGCTATAGGCAGGAGGGTCTTTTCAGTGATGCCACTGCATCTGTGGATTGTCCTCCCCAAAGAAGTTAATTGGGCACTTATGTTACAGTCTTATCAGCAATGGGGTGAAAACCTTATTCTCTCAGGCATTCTAAGAATGGTTTTTAGCACTTTTAAATCTTAGCATTCTTTTATTTTGTTGTTAGATTTATTTTGTTGTTGCTGCTGGAGTGTTTTTGCACTTTTCTGCTGGCTTTATTTTGGTTTTATGATGTGATATTTTCATTTATTGTCTGTATTTATGTGCTAAATGTATCGCACATCATCCAGGATTATGGGTGATTTAAAGCAATCATTATCTGCGTACAATACAATGCAATGGTAACTCAGTCAAGGACAGTAAGCCCAGATGGGCAGCTGGCATTAAAGAGGCAGGAGTGGAGTGAGTAAACAGCAACCAGGAATTAGTAATACTTACATTACAGCAAGATTTTAAAGTCTTTTGTTGCCTATACATCTAAATTTATTTCAAAATAAGGTACCACATTTTAAAAAATAAACCTTTGCTTTATTACTCAGATCTGCCAGTAGATTCCCCCTTGGATCTCCATCCTCTTGCTACCTCCTTCGAGAGAGAAGTAGTGGTATAGGACGCTAGGGCAGTTTGAGGGGGTGCTCAGCAGAATGAGCAGGAGGGGCCCGAAATGCAGCAGGGTTCAGTTACAAGACTTTGAAGTAAGTGAAGTAACTCGCAGTGTAGCCTAAAGAGAGGATCCATGCATGGAAAATTACCTAAGCATGTAACTGCACTATAAGGACCTCAAAGGATGGGGGCCTTAGAGTCACCAGGATAGATTTACAGGAGTGATTTAGAGGTTGGCCCATCGTGTTCCTAGCTGGCCTCATGTATTTATTTCTTCATTCAGCACCTCTCTCTTCCAGCTGTTTTATGGAAACGTCGACAAGGACACGCCTGTGATGACTGAATTTCCTGAGCCAAAGGTCGCCCGCTTCATTCGCGTCTACCCACTGACCTGGAATGGAAGCCTTTGTATGAGGCTGGAAGTCCTGGGTTGTCCTCTCTCCAGTAAGCTTTGGAAAAAGCGTGGCCCCCAGGCTTCAGGAGGCAGAGCTGCAGAGGGCCTTAATAGCTAAATGACATTTTAAAAACTGCATTGACTTAAGATAATTAGGCTTCAACCTTAAATAAAGTTCTCAGGGTGGCTAATAAGGAAGGTACACATGTAAGGGCTTATGTTTGCAAGGGGACAATAGTGTTTTTCCATGCAGAAGTCACAGGGTTCAATTCAACTGTGTGCTCCTTTTTTAAAGGAGCAAAACAGCATTCTCCAACCGGGTATCCTCCATCAGTCTCTGTAACCCAGGAGATATAGGGAGCCTGGATTGGGTCTCAGGAAATCTAGGAATTAGTCCCCACTCAGTCGTGAAGCCCACTGGGTGACTTTGGGCCAGTCCCTGTCTCTCAGACTAACCTACCTTACAGGGTTGTTGTTGTGAGGATAAAATGAAGAGGCCTTATAAATCACCTTGCAGGAGAAAGAAAGGCAGGATTTAAATGCCATGTGATTAGTAATGATGGTGATGAAGACAATAATTATGATAATATTAAGCCTAACATAGAAATGGATGGCAAATGCTTCTGCTTTGGATCTTGAGGAGCCGCTGCAAATCAAAATAAGTATTTCTGTGCTAGATGAACAAAGGTTGTGACCAGACATGGAGTAGTTTTCCACAATTTATTTTGTTTTTAATGTGGGATGCAGCTCTACCTACTAGCTTTCAAACAAGCTGCCAGCTGGACTTGAAGACCATGCCTTTAAAGAACAAGAATGCCCATTTTTCCCACCTGGTGAACTCTGTGACTGAATGGTGCTTGGATTATCTGAGTACAAACCCAACACCCTGCCCAGTTCAACTCCACAACACTCATAGGACTGGATTAATCTCATTCCCGTTTCCTTTTTCTTTGTCCGTGTCCGTTTGTTTTTTTCAGGCATCAACAACTATTACACCCTGCAGAATGAAGTGATGACATCTGTGGACAACCTCGACTTCCGCCATCACAACTACAAAGATATGAGACAGGTGAGGATGTGTGCTGGGGCAGAGCCATGCTGTGGGAACCTTCGGTTAAACATGAGCCAGTGAGAGGGAGAGAAAACCGGGCAATTTCTTAGTTGCGCAGCTGCTCCAGAGGACTCTATCTACTCCCAACTTGAGCTGAATAATCTGAGAGGTCTGTCTAGTGATGGACGTAATAGGTGCTTGATGTGCCTGGTGTTTGTGCTCTTGCAGGTACAGATCTATCACTTTTGTTGTTGTTAGTCGCAAAGTCGTGTCCGACCCATCGCGACCCCATGGACAACATTCCTCCAGGCCCTCCTGTCCTCCACCATCCCCCGGAGTCCACTCACGCTCACACCAACCACCTCAGTGACTCCATCCAGCCACCTCATCCTTTGCCGTCCCCTTCTTCTTTTTCCCTCTATTGTTCCCAGCTTCAGGGTCTTCTCCCATGAGTTGTTCATTCTCATTAGGTGGCCAAAGTATTTGAGTTTCATCTTCAGGATCTGGCCTTCTAAAGAGCAGTCAGGGTTGATCTCCTCTAGGACTGACCGGTTTGATCGCCTTGCGGTCCAAGGGACTCACAGGAGTCTTCTCCAGCACCACAACTCAAAGACCTCAATCCTTTTGCGCTCGGCCTTCCTTATTGTCCAGCTTTCACAGCCATACATTGCAACTGGGAAAACCATAGCCTTGACTATACACACTTTTGTTGGCAGGGTGATGTCTCTGCTTTTTAGTATGCTGTCTAGATTTGCCATAGCTTTCCTCCCCAGGAGCAAGCGTCTTTTAATTTCTTGGCTGCAGTCCCCGTCTGCGGTGATCTTGGAGCCCAGGAAAATAAAATCTGTCACTACCTCCATATCTTCCCTATCTATTTGCCAGGAAGTGAGAGGACCAGATGCCATGATCTTAGTTTTCTTAATGTTGAGTTTCAAGCCAACTTTTGTGCTTTCCTCCTCCACCTGCATCAAGAGGCTCTTTAGTTCCTCTTCACTTTCTGCCATGAGAGTGGTATCATCTGCATATCTGAGGTTGTTGATATTTCTCCCAGCAATCTTGACTCCAACTGGTGATTCATCTAGCCCTGCCTTTCTCATGATGTGCTCTGCGTATAAGTTAAATAGCGACAGTATACAGCCTTGCCGAACTCCTTTCTCAATTTTGAACCAATCAGTGGTTCCATGTCCAGTTCTCACTGTTGCTTTTTGACTCACATATAGGTTTCTCAAGAGACAAATAAGATGGTCAGGTACTCCCATCTCTTTAAGAACTTGCCACAATTTGTTGTGATCCACACAATCAAAGGCTTTAGCATAGTCAATGAAGCAGAAGTAGATGTTTTTCTGGAACTCCCTAGCTTTCTCCATGATCCAGCGTATGTTGGCAATTTGATCTCTAGTTCCTCTCCCTCTTCGAAATCCTGCCTGTACTTCTGGTAGTTCTCGGTCCACATACTGCTGCAGCCTAGCTTGTAGGATGTTGAACATCACTTTGCTAGCATGTGAAATGAGTGCAATGGTGTGGTAGCTTGAACATTCTTTGGCATTGCCCTTCTTTGCCCTTAGGGATGTAAACTGACATTTTCCAATCCTGTGGCCACTGTTGAGTTTTCCAAATTTGCTGGCATATTGAGTGTAGCACTTTTACTGCATCGTCTTTTAAGATTTTGAATAGCTCATCTAGAATGCTGTAGCCTCCACTAACTTTGTTGTTGCTCAGACTTCCTAAGGCCCACTTGACTTCACATTCCAGGATGTCTGGCTCGAGGTCAGTGACCACCCCATTGTGGTTATCAGGGACATTAAGCTCTTTCTTGTATAGTTCCTCTGTGTAATTGTGCCACCTCTTCTTAATCTCTTCTGCCTCTGTTAGGTCCCTGCCACTTTGGTCCTTTATCATGCCCATCTTTGCATGAAACGTTCCCTTCATATCTCCAATTTTCTTGAAGAGATCTCTGGTTCTCCATATTCTATTGTTTTCTTCTATTTCTTTGCACTGTTCATTTAAGAAGACATTCTTATCTCTTCTAGCTATTCTCTGGAATTCTGCATTTAATTGTTTGTATCTTTCCCTTTCTCCCTTGCCTTTCACTTCCCTTCTTTCCTCAGCTATTTGTAAAGGTTCCTCAGACAGCCATTTTGCTTTCTTGCATTTCTTTTTGTTTGGGATGGTTTTAGTTGCTGCCTCTTCTACAATGTTGCAAACCTCCGTCCATAGTTCTTCAGGCACTCTGTCTATCAGATCTAATTCCTTAAATCTATTTGTCACCTCTACTGTATATTCATCAGGGAAATGATTTAGGTTATACCTGAGTGGCCTAGTACTTTCCCTACTTTCTTCAACTTAAGCCTAAATTTTGTAACCAGAAGCTCATGATCTGAGCCACAGTCAGCTTCTGGTCTAGTTTTTACTGACTGTATAGAGCTTCTCCATCTTTGGCTGCAAAGCACATAGTCAATCTGATTTCTGTGTTGACCGTCTGATGATGCCCATGTGTAGAGTCGTCTCTTGGGTTGTTGGAAAAGAGTGTTTGCTATGACCATCATATTCTCTTGACAAAATTCTACCAGCCTGTGCCCTGCTTCATTTTGTACTCCAAGGCCAAACTTGCCTGTTATTCCAGTTATCTTTTGGCTTCCTAATTTAGCATTCCAATCCCCCATGATGATAAGGACATCATTTTTTGGTGTTAATTCTAGAAGGTGTTGTAGGCCTTCATGGAACCAGTCAACTTCAGCCTCTTCAGCACCAGTGGTTGGGGCATAGACTTGGACTATTGTGATGTTGAATGGTTTGCCTTGGATTCGAACTGAGATCATTCTGTCATTTTGGAGATTGTATCCCAGTACTGCTTTTCCTACTCTTTTATTGACTATAAAGACTATTCCATTTCTTCTGAGGGATTCTTGCCTGCAGTAGTATACCTGATGGTCATCTGAATTAAATTCACCCATTCCTGTCCATTTTAGTTCACTGATTCCTAAGATGTCGATGTTCAGTCTTGTCATCTCTTGTTTGACTACATCCAGCTTGCCTTGATTCATGGATCTTACATTCCAGGTTCCTATGGAGTATAGATCTTTGCAGCATCGGACACTCCTTTCACCACCAGATACATCAGCAACTGAGTGTCCTTTCGGCTTTGCCCCAGTCGCTTCATTCTTCCTGGCGCTACTAGTACTAGCCCTCCGCTCTTCCCCAGTAGCATATTGGACACCTTCTGACCTGAGGGACTCATCTTCCGGCATCACATCTTTTTGCCTTTTGGTACTGTCCATGGGGTTTTCATGGCAAAGATACTGGAGTGGGTTGCCATTTCCTTCTCCAGTGGATCACGTTTTGTCAGAGCTCTCTGCGATGAGCTGTCCATCTTGGGTGACCCTGCACGGCATAGCTCATAGCTTCATTGAGCTACGCAAGCCCCTTCGCCACGACAAGGCAGTGATCCATGAAGGAGTCTATCACTTTAGCACACTGCAGATGTCCCACTGCTTCTGTACAGACCGAGTACATGTGTGAGGGAGGGGAGACTGGGCTACAGTGGCCAGACCTCCCGGCAGTCGTGGATTCAGCATTAATGTGAAGGGGCCTTAAATGCACAGAGCGCTTATGCATGAGGTGGCACAAATCCCCCACTTCAGCTGGCACATTGGACCCTCCCCGCCCTGCACTGGCAGTGCGCCCGCATGCTTCCTGCAGCATTGCAGCAGGTGCTCAAGAGAGCCCCACTGGTGCCCCTCCTGCTGCCGCTTTGCCACAGGGGGAACAGGGCCAGTAGGGCTCCCCTGAGCCTTTGCCTGCCTGGCCAAACTACAGCAGGTGTGTTTTGTCTGTAAGCTTTGTTGGCAAGAGAAGGCAACCAGTGCGACATGTCGAAGAGCTGGCCAGGCCCAGATGCCTGGTCCTGAGGGGTCTTTCCTCAGAGCTAGGCCCTGTAGGAGGGCTGTCCTAGGAGAAGGCCCATGGTATCAACAGTCCTGTGGCAGGAAGGCCTCAGCGTCCAGCATTTCGTCCTGGCTGCGTCTGTTTACCTGACAAGGCACACGCGTCAGAGTGGTTCACGCAGCTCTGTAGCGAGCTCACTTCTGCCCCACTCTGAGAAGAGGCAGCAGGCATGGAGGGAGGGGTGGGGACACGGTGGGATGTCCTGTCACCCAAACCCAAGTGACCAGTCCCATTGTGGCTTGTGGGAAATGAAAAGCAAGGTGCTCGTTAAGGACAGCAAAAACCCACTGTTCTTTTTGCCCAATTTTGCCCAATTTTCCTGGGCCATTGTCAGTGACAGCTAATCCATGACTGCCCAAAGGCAGTTTGAAGACAGAATCACCGGCTTATCATCATGAGCAACAGATACCAACTTCAGATATCACCCAAAGAAGTCAGTCTCCCAGTATCCCTCCCTCCCTCCCTGCGTCACAGACACACACACACACACACACACACACAAACTGCTTTGGCATAACAACAGTCAGAGGACAAACCGCCAAGTCAAAGCGAAGCCACAAGCACGATTTCCTCATGAAATCAGGGTAGACAACATTTTCCCATTTACATCAAGATACTCTGGATTTTGAATGTCCCTACTATAAGTTGTGTGCCCCCAACTGTTCCACCCATTCCTAAGACTCCAGGGGCTTGGAAAGGTGGAAAAATGTGCCCCCTTTTTTGCTAAAACTTGTTTTCAGTGGCTGTCAAAACAGGCTTTTCTTCAAAATTAGGAATTTTGGTAGGGCTGGGCAGGGCACTGTGGACAGGCCAGTATCCATATGAAAACTGTAGGATGGGTGGGGTGTGGGAAGAGAATGGTAGGAATGGAATGGCGCTTCCTGGAAGACAGCATGGCTACAGATCCCATTCTTTCCACCCTGTTCCTCAGCCTTAGGAGAAACACCCTGGACCCAGGCTAGTGCTTCTCCTTTGCATGCATAAAGTCCATGTGTGACTCCCGGTTCCCCCAGGCAGAACCAGAAAAACCCTTACCTGAAGCCCTGGAGAGCTGCTGCCTGACAATATTGGCAATACCGGGCTAGATGGACCAGGGATCTGACCCAGTAGAAGACAGCCAGCTTTCCGGGTTCCTGTGCCCGATCAGAAGACCCTGGGCTGGGTGGGCAGCTTGCTGAGATCCTTTCTCTTCCTCCAGCTAATGAAAGTGGTGAATGAAGAATGTCCTACCATCACCCGCATCTACAACATCGGCAAGAGCTCCAAAGGACTTAAGATCTATGCCATGGAGATCACTGATAATCCAGGAGAGCATGAACTGGGTGAGAGCCTCATTTCTCACTAGGCCATTCCCAACACATAGTCTCAAAGTGGCCACCAACGTACTTCCATGTTGCTTATTAATTTAGTGAATGTTATAAGTCATTCATCAACAATGTATCTTCAAAGGGCTTATGATGAAAGAAAAGTCAAGTGTTGCTGCAGCTGCAACAATAACGATAAAAGCTATAGCAGTGACAGGTTAAAAACAAAGCTGGCACAAAAGCAACATTTTGTTGTACAAGTTGCCTGAAAAAAGTTGTTTCTGACTGTTCTTTGAGAAGTCTCCTGGCTGTGTTGCTCCAAACTTAATAGCCGATTCCAGAGCTTGGAGCCCACCACTGGAATAGGCTTTCCAGCAGTGGCTAACAGCCAAGAGTCCCTGGAGCTCAAAGGATGGGAAGGAAGAGAAGGAAGATGCTGTTTTTCCAAGCAACCTAGGCCTGGACCATCAAAAGGGGTAAGAGACTGCACCAATGTTTTAAATTAAGCTCAGAAACAAATTGACAGTCAGTGCTGCTTTTAGAAAACAAGAATGTGTTCTCCATGGCTTGTTGTTGTTGTTGTTGTTAGTCACGAAGTCGTGTCCGACCCATCGTGACCCCATGGACAACATTCCTCCAGGCCTTCCTGTCCTCCACCATCCCCCAGAGTCCACTCACGCTCACACCAGCTGCCTCAGTGACTCCATCCAGCCACCTCATCCTCTGCTGTCCCCTTCTTCTTTTGCCATCTATTGTTCCCAGCATCAGGCTCTTCTCCTTCGCATTAAGTGGCCAAAGTATTTGAGTTTCATCTTCAGGATCTGGCCTTCTAAAGAGCAGTCAGGGTTGATCTCCTCTAGGACTGACCAGTTTGATCTCCTTGCGGTCCAAGGGACTCGCAGGAGTCTCCTCCAGCACCACAATTATCCTGGCTGCCACACTCTGTGGCACCAGTGGAAATCTTCTGGGATTCCTGATGTTTCAGCCTACAACTCCCCAACACCATGAGCTAAGCTGGTGCGGAGTGACAGAAGCTGTGGGACAAAATATCAAGAGCGCCCAAAGTTGCCTGTACTAAAACAACTGAAGCTTCAAAAGTGCTTTCAAAAGCAGCCCCACAGCAAATGCATGACAGTTGTCAAGTCAAAAATGGCATGCATTACAGTGTTCAGACCCTTTATTTAAATAACTGAGCACCAGCTGACCCTGCAAGAGGAGGAGGAGGTGAGATATTTGTTGGCAGTTTTCAGAAGTCAGGGAGCCAGGCCAGAGGGAAGTGGGGCTTCAGGCCCTGAAGCACCACGGCTGGAATAACAGAACTCCTTAGCATGACCCAGGATGTCTTGAGAGTGAGAATAACCTGGGAGCTTGCCTGGCATGTTGTTCATTAACAAGTAGGAGACCAGGGAGAATTCACTTTGCAGACTAGCTAAATGGAACCAAGCCCAGGTATGGAAGAAGAGAATTTTCCCTCTGCACCTCAAGCTTCAGGGCAGGAGGCGAAGGAAAGTGTCAGGGGTCTCTATGCCTCTCAAACTCACACATGCTGCAATAATTTGGTCGACATTTTTAAAAATACAGCAGGAAGACAAAGCCCAGCTTAGAAGAACTTGGCACCTCGATCTGAAATGGCTGCATTTCTCTGCCTGCCTGCCTGCCATGCTGGCCAATACAGCCCTGAGGCTTTGAGATGGGTCAGGACCAATTTTAAAGTCAACAAAATCTTTGCCAGTCCAATGGCAAAGTCATGAGGTTGTGGTGTTTTTTTGGGGGTTTTTTGGTTAGGCTGAGTTGGCACAATTGCTTGCATGCCCCCCTCCTGAGCTGTTAACTTGCTGGTTCAGCAAATCTTAGGACTGAACTATGTAAGCTTATAATGTTTACCCAGTTCTTTCATGAACAAAAACTTGCCATCTCTTCCAAAACAAGAACACATTACTTTGACAAGATCTGTTCTCCATCCAAAAGTTTATTAACTGCCCTCGGGTTGTTTGCTTTGCTTCCACCTGTGTCAATATTTCTGTGATGGTATCTGGGGCTGATGCTGAAGTTAGAAAAACCCTCATGCTTACCAATATCCATTCCATTAACCTTTTATAAATATCGGTCCACAATAAGAGCTTCCCCAGCCCATAACTTCTTTGGAACTAATTTGTTATTTTAGGATCTCTGGCAAGCTAATGTCTTCCCAGCTTGCCTGGTCTCTTCATGCTTTGCTCATGCATTGCAAAAGAGCTGTCCTGAAAAGGATGAAAAATGCCCAGGATTTCTGGATATTATTCCGTGCTTTGACCGATGCTATTAAAAACATGGAATATTCCAGCCCTGTCAGACTGATTGAAGCAGATGCCAAATTCCCATTGTTTGCAAACTTTTCTCAAGGCCCAGCAGTATTTGAATCTCTTGGAAAAGGCATCTTAACTAGGCTATTTCTGATGAATGAAATCTTGAGCTAATTAATAGCACTGGTTCAGTTAACTCTTTGTAAGCAGTTGATTGAATTTGCTCAAAAGTGCAGAAGATAGAACACAGTGGTTCTATGGGGGGGAAAGGACATGCAAGTTGATTATACAGGATCTGTATATTTCTTTCAGCAATGCAACAGCTAGGTATTTTCTAGGATATCTGTTGATCTGTGTTGTTCTGTGAACCAGCCCAATTCACAATTCTCAAATTAATATCTGGGTCAGGATATCGTTACTGATCAAGTATTTTGATACGGTTCTTGGCTCAAGGAATGTACCAAAATGCACATTAAACTGCTTGTCTTAGGTTAAAATTGTGTACAAAAGCATGTCTTACTGTCTCCAAAAATACAGGAAAAACAATGCACATTTTTGTGCCTGTAAAAAATGCCACCACTGCAGATGGGTTCAGACAGATGAATGTGTGTGAGACTGACACAGACAGGAAAGAAACCGGCTTTCCATCCCTAGCAGCAACATATGAGGAAAGGCATCCCATATTCATCCTCAAACAAGAGGAAATGCCTTTTTGAATATGGTACTTGCCATGTGCTGTTTTATGATCACTGACTTGCAAATTTAAGACCACCATTTGGCAACTATTCATCAAGGAGAACTTTGGACTCTCAAATGAGTTTGAGCAGCATTAAAACTGTGTTCTGCACAGCATTTAATTAATAGAATTGATACTGTTTTCCTCTCACTATCTTATTTCCTTTCTTACACAATAGCTGTGCTGAACAGAAAGCAATCAGGGATAGAGAAAGCTATCACTTCCAGAGGAGACAGCTTCTAATTAAAGTGGCAGTAGCTCTGAAAAGCCTTAAGTATCCTTTGCCTATTCCCCTGGAAAGGTTGACACTGCCTACCATTGAAATCCAAAGGGTTACTACATCTGAGGTTTGGATAAAGATGATCAGCCAATGCAGTAGGAATTCAAAAGGATGGCAGTAATATTTTTTGGATTCTCTGTCCTTGCTGCTTCTTTCATGTCTATACTTTTATTCTGCTGATCCTGTTCATCAGCACTCCTGCCTTTATATTTTTAGATGTGTTTGCATTTTACACCACGATTTTATTATTTGTAATGTATTGTTATGTCACTTTGGGGTTGAATCCCAATATAATTGTGCTTAGAGTAGACTAATGTAATCGTTGGGTCTGTGCTGAGAACCACCTTGGAAGTTGTGGGCTGTTAAAACAGAATAGGAAGTGAGCGAAAGATGCAACCCAAACTAAACAGCTAAATGGAAGCAATGCATCTTCCTTTTCTAAAGGAGCAACATGGAAACCTACATCTTTTCTTGACCTGCTACAGGAGAGCCAGAGTTCCGCTACACTGCAGGCATCCATGGCAATGAGGTGCTAGGACGTGAGCTGTTGCTAATGCTGATGCAGTTTATGTGCAAGGAATATAAGGACGGGAACCCACGCGTGCGAAACCTGGTGACCGAGACCCGCATTCACCTTGTCCCTTCTCTCAACCCTGATGGCTATGAGGTTGCCAGTCAGATGGTAAGGCTAGATGCAGCCCTCCTTTACAGATGGTTGAGGTACTCTAAAGAGAAGAAAGGGGAGCAGCTACTGTTGGTCCCTTTAAAACAGGGGTGCACAACTTGTGGCTCTCCAGGTGTTTTGGAGAGTCCCAACTCCCATCAGGTGCAGCCCATATAACCAATGGTGAAAGATGATAGGAGGCATATGTAGCCCTCTAGCTGTTTTGGTCTACAAGTCACCCACCCGCTTTAAAAGCAGGACTGGCCCAGGTCATTTTGCTGCTTGAGATGAAGGACAGGAAGGCTTCTTGCTCCCATCCCATGTGCAAAAGTTACTGGAGCAACACAGCTTCTTAGTCCAACGTGGTTAATGGAGCAGCATCCTCTCACTTTGTTTTAATGGCGGGGCTATCCCTGCTTTAAGAAATGGATCTTGTTGTTGCTCTTTTTTTATCCAATAGACTCTAGGTCTGAAAGAAAAAAAAACACCCAGCAGTTAAACCATACGGTTGTTATGAATTGTTCTGACCAGACATAGCAGCGGTTCCCACCCTTTCCCTTCAGGAAAGTCTGCAGGGAGCTTGTGGGTTTGACCACTGCAAGTGAAGGCTTGCTGGACAATTCCGCAACAAGCAACTGGACAACCCCAAGCCCTCCTCCCCAACTTTGGACCTGGAGAAGGGACAGGTATCGCTACCCACACACTTTTGCAGCTTCGTGGTTAGGAGGGATGCTGGCTGTGGGCAAACCTACCTGCAGGCAATGGCACAAACGTGGAAATCTGCACCTTAGGCAAGCTCAGAAATGCAGGTTGCGTACCTGTAGCTGTAGTTCCCTGAGTGGTCACCTGGGCATTCACACACATGGGTGCTGCATGATATGCATTGATTGGCAGGATACTTCCAATATGTCAATTCGATGTGTGAGTGATTATATACTTATCTGACACCTCCCACCTCCTTAGAGGGTTGCTTGCTAGTCACCCATATGTATGATGAGCAGAGACCAGGATGAAGAGATGCAGGTCATACACCTGTAACTGTAGCTCTTCGAGTGGTCATCTGTGCATTCACACACACACACCCACTGGCCCCACGTTGGTGTTGGTGGTTAAATGCATGACCTGTGCATTTCTTCTTTTAGGTTTATTGCATTATTATATGTATAAAGCAAATACACGAATAAGTATACTAAATGTAAATGCTGGCCAATGCTACACTAGAGAAATCTTCCAAAGGGAGGCACTGCGCAAGCACAGCACCCCTATGTGTGATGCACAGGGACCACAATGAAGAAAAATAATTTATTGTTTGTTTGTTTGTTTGTTTGGAGTGCTTGTATGCCGCCCCATTTGCATAAGCTGCGGGGTGGCTTCCAACAAATAAATAACAATATACAAAATATACAGAATTGGAAGCATCCCGGAGTTAGGTAAAAGCAATAAATAATTTAACAATCAATTAAATAACATTTAAATAAAAGGGTCTTGGCCTGGCGCCGAAAAGCAAATAATGATGGCGCCAGGCGGACCTCTCTGGGGAGTGCATTCCACAGATGGGGCGCCACCGCAGAGAAGGCCCTCCTCCGGGTACTCACCCACCTAATTTCCTTCATGGAGGGTTCCTGGAGAAGGGCCTCTGCTGCCGATCTTAGAGGGCAGGAAGGCAAGTATGGACGGAGGCTCTCCTTCAGGTACCCAGGTCCCAAGCCATTTAGGACTTTATAGGTAAGCACCAGCACCTTGAATTGGGCCTGGACTTCAATGGGGAGCCAGTGAAGCTGACGAAGGACTGGGGTTATAGGAGAACAATGCCCAGTCCCCGTCAGCAACTTGGCAGCTCGATTTTGCACCAATTGAAGTATCCAAACTGTCTTCAGGGGCAGTCCCACGTAGAGCGTGTTGCAGAAGTCTAATCGGGAAGTGACCAATGCATGCATCACTGTCGCCAGGCAATCGTCCTCCAGGTAGGGACGCAGCTGATGGATCAGCCGAAGCTGATGAAGCGCTCCTCGCCATGGCCGACCCTTGAGCTTCCAAGGTCAGCTTCGGGTTGAGGAGCACCCCCAAGCTGCGGAACTTCTCCTTCAGAGGGAGTGCTACCCCATTCAGGACAAGGTCCAGGTCCCCCACCCCAGAGACCGAACCACCCACCAACAGGACCTCCATCTTGTCTGGATTGAGCTTCAGTTTGTTGGCCCTCATCCAGCCCATTACCTCAGCCAGGCACCGGTTCAGCACAGCCACTGCCTCACCTGGATTGGTTGAAAACGAGAGGTAGAGCTGGGTATCATCAGCGTACTGATGATTCCGCAGCCCACACCTCCTAATGACCTCTCCCAGCGGTTTCATGTAGATGTTAAATAGCAAGGGGGACAAAATAAGAGCCCTGCAGAACTCCGTGGCATAGCTGCCATGGTGCAGAGCCATAGTCCCCCAGCACCACCTTCTGGAATCGGCCATTGAGATGGGAGCGGAACCACCGCAAAGCAGTGCCCCCAACCCCCAATCCCGCTAGCCTATCCAGAAGGATACCATGGTCGATGGTATGGAAAGCCACTGAGAGGTCCAGGAGAACCAACAGGGACGCACTCCCCCTGTCTCTCTCCCTGCACAGGTCATCATACAGGGCCACCAAGGCAGACTCAGTACCATAACCAGGTCTGAAGCCAGACTGAAATGGGTCCAGATAATCAGTTTCATCCAAGAGTGAATAAATATTGTGTATTGAATCACCTGTATCAGTAATAGTTTGGGACTTGTTCTTTCCTTTGCAGGGCTCTGAGCTAGGAAACTGGGCCCTGGGACACTGGAACGAGGAAGGGTATGATATCTTTGAGAACTTTCCCGATCTCAATAGCATCCTCTGGACTGCAGAAGAGAGAAAATTGGTACCACACAAAGTCCCCAACCACCATATTCCCATTCCTGAGCATTACCTTGCAGAGGATTCTGCAGTAAGTATTTTTTGAGCATGTCCTGGTGCTGGGATTCTGCAAAGACTACAGTGAGGCACTTTTGAGGCCACTCCACCTCCGGGGTGGATTAATTTCAGTTTATTGAATTAGTTGTCAAGTCATAGCCATATGCACACTTGGATACGGATGTTCCTATGCCAGTTGAAAATGGACTCAAAATTAGACCCATTGAATCATTAAAACAGGGTGGCCCACTTGTGGTATTCCAATAGCTTGGGCCTACAACTCTTATCATTCCTCACCATGAACTATGCTGTCTAGGACTGAAGGGTATTGAAGACCAAAATATTTGGAGGCCCAAAAGTTGCCAAGCCCCATCATAAGGTGTCCAAAGGTCATATTTAAGATGCATGCAGTAAACAATGCACAGACTTTTAAACTCTTTGCCAGCTATTTCAGAACAACTGTGGTATAGCAGCTGAGAATGCTCACCTAGGACTCACCAGATGTAGGTTCTAGTCTCCTCCCCTAGCCAGTGCCTGCCTCTCAGCTTAACCTACCTCACAGGGCTGTTGTGAGGATAAAATGGGAAGGAGGAGAACTTTGTAAACTTGTGTTCCTTGCAAGAGAAAAAAAGGCAGGGTATACATGCTGCGATGATGATGATGATGATGATGATGATGATGATGATGATGATAATGATGGTGCAGTCCTATTGCAAAAAGCGTAAGCTCCCAAACTCAGAGACAGGGCAGGGGAACTAGAGGTGATCTCTGAGCGATGCACCACTGCCCACCCCCGCTGCTCAATTGCCACCCTGTGTGATTCGCTCCAGCACCACTGACTTTCTTCTGCCTCCCCACCCACCCTTTTCCCCAGGTAGCAGTGGAGGTCAGAGCCATCCTAGCCTGGATGGAAAAGATCCCATTTGTTCTGGGTGCCAACTTCCAAGGTGGGGAGAAACTCATCTCCTACCCCTTTGACATGGCACGCCCTGTCAGTGAGAATGAGGTGGCACCACGGAACCCAGAGGACTACGAAGAGGAGAACCCAGAAATCCAAGAGACTCCAGACCACGCCATCTTCCGCTGGCTGGCCATTTCCTACGCCTCAGCCCACCTGACCATGACTGACACCTTCCGGGGTGGCTGCCACTACCAAGACATGACCAGTGGGATGGGGATCGTCAGTGGTGCCAAGTGGCGCCCCCGTGTTGGCAGTAAGTGTTGGGAAGGGTGTGGAAGGCCAGCATAGCTGCTTGATCTATTATGGGAGCCACCTGGGATCGATGTGTCGCTATTGTTAGAATTTAGCTTTGTTTCTGAAAGTCCTGTTTATTTCACTTCCCATTCATTTGGAAACCTGAGTATTTAGGGGCTGGTGGGCACACCTGGAATTCTGAGAGAACAGCATGGGCACCTGTGCCAAATGGCTGTTACAAGGACTCAGCTATTCACAAAACAAACCATCCTGTGAATGGGCAAACCGTTTTGTGAGGGTTACTCTTGGTTGCGTCACTTCTTCCTAATCCCCTTCTTTTTCTTGCAGCAATATCCAGCCTCCCTCAAACCTGGAGCCCTTCAGATGTTTTAGACTACAACTCCCACAGGCATCTCA
This sequence comes from Varanus salvator macromaculatus, assembly GCA_023646645.1. Taxonomy (NCBI): domain Eukaryota; kingdom Metazoa; phylum Chordata; class Lepidosauria; order Squamata; family Varanidae; genus Varanus; species Varanus salvator. Next base: position 14,186,285 of record JAIXND010000621.1, read on the forward strand.
TCAGCTTGGCCAAGAATGCTGGGAGCTGTAGTTCAAAATATCTGAAAGTCACAAGTTGGGAAAGCTTGATAGTATGTTTTCCCATCTCTCAGGTCTAGCATATGTCGAAGTGTTAATCCTTGTTGATCTCCCATGGAATTTATACTTTCAGAGGCTTAACATCTGCCTCAATGCAAGGCATGATACTCGCCTTCCTGAACTCACTGTTGTCAAGTTGCTTTTGAGTGATGGCGATCCTGTGGATGAGTGCCCAGCCTTGACAGCCCTGCTCAGCTCTTGTAAATTTAGGGCAGCCGCTTCCTTTATGGGATCAGTTCCTCTTCTATTTGATACTTCTGTTCTTTTTAAAGCCACCTGAAGGCCAAAACAATCAGTTATCTGAAGCTGTATCTAGCAGCTATGTCTTTTTGTTTGTTTTTAGTTTAGAGTAAGCACAGGGACCCAATCCAGACACACTGGGATCCTGATCCAGATGAAGTTCCCTGCATCTGCTCTAGAATAAAATAAAAACAGGGCATACCTGATAGCCACAGATTAAAGGAAATGTCTGTTTCGGCCCTGAGCTTGTGGCAACAAATTCGCTAAGTTAATTAAGCATTGTGTGTGAGTGGAAGCTGATGCCCTCTTTCCACTGTTTTCAGCCATGAATGATTTCAGCTACCTCCACACCAACTGTCTGGAGCTTTCCATCTACCCAGGGTGCGACAAGTTTCCCCATGAAAGTGAATTGCCGCAGGAGTGGGAGAACAACAAAGAATCATTGCTAACATTCATGGAGCAAGTAAGGAGCTGTTCCTGGGCACACTGGCCTTGTTTGGGGTGGGGAGGGATCCTTGAGCATGGTGCACATGGGGAAAAAGACAGACGTTGCAGCCTTTCAGGGCTGGCGTTGTGAACAGGCACTTGCCAGTCGAGCAACGCCCTTCCGGGGCTCAGTGCACTTGCTGCTCCTCTTCCCCATGGAAAGAGGCTCATTCACTGGCCTCTTGCTCTGGCCCAGAGCAAAGGTGCTACGCAGAAGCTACTGGGTGTTTGTTCCTGGGCTCCCTGCCTGTCCAGCAAGGGCAGGATGGCCCTGATGAGAAACAGGAGGGGCACAAGCAGCTGGTGAAGATGGTGCTGAGGTTGACTCATGGAGAGAGGAGGCCTAGAGAGGATGTCCTCCTTCAGCCCAGAGCAGGCCCTGTTGATTTTAAAAGCATGGGCAGGCAGGGAGATGGACTAGATCAGAAAAACCTCCAAGTCTATCACAGGCAACAAGTTAGTGATGCCATGGGCACTTGGTACTAGAAGGAGCAGAGTCACACCAGCTGGCCTCAGGCCTAAGGTCTGCATATTGAGCAGGAAGGACTGCATGGCTGGGATGGGGGGTTCCAGGTGAACAGACTGCTCACACGAGTGCTTATGAACTGGCTTCTCTCTTCTAATGTCCACACTCAAAAAACACAGTAGGGGCAGGACAAGCCAGCCTGTGTGTGGTATAGCAGTGAACATGTAAGCCAGGGACTTGGGAGATGTGGATTGTAGTCCCCACACAGCCATGGAACTCACTGGGTGACTTTGGGCCAGTCACTGATTTCCATTGACTAGAGGGAGACCCTTGTAAGTTGCCTTGGGTTCCTTGCAGGAAGGGGAAACACAGGGTAGAGGTTTAGGAATGCATCAAAAGATAGGCTTGACAGGAGAGCAGGATGCAGCAAGGATGACTCAGGACCTTGGGGCAGGGACAGACAGCTCTCTCTGCTCCCTTCACATGTGAGAATCCTTCTCCCAAGTACAAATGAAAAAGGTCTTAGTGACTAAACCAACCTCCCTGGCCCCATGATCTCAGAGGAAGCTCTGTTGCTTGTACAGGAGGAGTTTGAGACAGTCCCACTTGGGACAAGTTATTTTGAGGGGAGGGCTGGGGCTCCCCAGCTGCATCAGAAATGGCTCTAGGATGTAGGATGCTTACAAGTGGGTTTGATTTTTGTGATCCTTAAATGGTTTGCTCTTTTGTAGATGGTGATGTTTAAAGTTGTGTTAGCTTGAACAATAGAAAGAGCAGTTTGCAAATGAGTTAAACTAAATTTTGCTGCTGGAACTTGCTTCTTTGCAGATACATCGGGGCATTAAGGGTGTGGTGACAGACACACAGGGAGACCCCATTGCAAATGTCTCCATTTCTGTTGTGGGGATCAAGCATGATGTGCAAACAGGTATGTCTGAAACACTGATGACACGAGTGTGCATTCATTTCTAACAAATAAACCTTTGTTTTTAAGTGGTCCACAGACCTCCCAATGGGATATTTAGGAGAGAAGCAAAGCTGAGCATCTTTCACATAAACAGTAGGTCAGAGGAAGAAGTGAAAACTTTTGGGAAATTCAGCCTTCCTTCTTCCTGCAAAAGTGAAAAGGAAAACAGAAGGGATTGTGGGTGTGTTGCTCACCGTCTTTGCTAATGGTACGAATTCTTGTCCTCAGCACAGATGGTGCCCTGGCCCTGTCTTGTAGAGCATCTGCTGTACCTTGTACCAAACCTCAGCAACAAGACTTGCTCTAGCTAACCCTCCGCCAGTTGCTGGCTGCTGCTCACCTACCTTTTGAAAAGCACAAAGTCATCCTCCCTATATATTGCTGAACAAAGTCATAACAAGTACAAGGAGTATTTGTGCTGCTTTCTGGAGGATCTGTGCAGGACTGAGATCTGTGGAGCAAGCCTTATGAGGCAACTTTTCAGTGCCCTTTGAACTAGCCGTACCTGCATCTTCTGCTTACAGGAGAATACAGAGGAGCACAAACAGCTCAAGTCAGTGCAAACGATTAGTCTGTATAACTGAGTACAGTCTATTCCATCCTCCCCTGACCTAGTATACTCCAGCAATGCTGGGCTGCAGCTCCCAGAATTCCTCACCCCTGGAGAGCACCAGGTTAGGCCAAGCTGATCTACTCTGACTGAAAAGAGGCCAGGCCTCTGCACATGGCAAGTGAAGGGAAAGCCCTTCCCAACTGGAGATGCTTTGCACGCAGAAATCGCCCAGCATATCATCTACTGTTGAGCTGGAATCCCGCCCTTCCACCAAGCAACCTTTGTCCACTATTGGCTTCTCTTGTCTGTTTCAGCCAGCGGTGGAGACTATTGGCGCATCCTGAACCCAGGCGAGTACCGGGTCACAGCCAGGGCTGATGGGTACAACCCCAGCGTCAAAACATGCAACGTCTTCTATGACATCGGAGCCACCCAGTGCAACTTCATCTTGTCGCGGTCCAACTGGAAACGCATCCGAGAGATCATGGCCATGAACGGGCACCGGCCCATGGGCATGCCCTTAGCTGGTCGGCCCATGACCCCCAGGGAGCGGATGCGCTGGAGGCTGCGGATGCGCCACAGAGCTCGCCTGCGGCAACAGATGCGCAACCGGCTACGGAAAGCCACGAGCCCCGCTCCCACAACTGCCCCCACCACAGAGTTCCCCTTTTCCTTCAGCAGCACCACTCTCCTGCCGTGGAGCCAAGAGCCCCCCACGGCTGGAACCGATGCCACCTGGGAAACCGAGGCCTACACGGAGACAGTAACTGAGTGGGAAATGACGACTGAGGAGACTGCCGTGGACGACAAGACTGGGGAGGAGACCACAGGCACGCCGTTTCCCATGACCACTGCAGAGGTTTACACGGTCAACTTCGGCGATTAGCCTCTGCGGACCAGTTTGCTGTGACTCTGGGCCAGGAACACTTAAGATGCTCCCAAAAGCTTGTCTTGCCTGTCCTGAAGCAGGGGCTGATATCCAGTTGTCATAGTACAGGAGGAACCATCACCTGCTTTTAGAATGCGCCAAGAAATCTGTTGCTTTGAGAGGCTCCCACAGCTACAGCATGTACACAGTTGCTTTCTTCCCCCACCCCACCCCACCCCACCCCACCCCCTGCTTCCACATCTTGGCTGTAACAACTCAGCTTTCTTGCTCCAATCTTGCAAGCCACCTGAAGCCTATGAAATGGGAGGGTGTGGGAAGCAAGGCTGCCTGAGAGCATCAGCTTGATTTGGAAACAGAAAGCAGGCTGAAATCACAATCCCCTACCATGGCTAACTCCGTATTGCATTGTTCTCTTCTCCACGGATCTTGCAGGACTCCTGAGGGGATGGCTTAGGGCTGGAGCATGGGGCTGCACACCTGGACAATAGCCAGGGATCAAGAACTCCATGCTCCCTCCTGAGGGCATCAGGATAACCGAACGTGTTATGCAGCAGGATAGTCATACACTTGGGCCACAGGCTAGTACAATTATAGAAATATGTCCCTTTAAAATTGATTGAATGTAAATACCTAAATGTGCTGGATTTTTACTTTTTGAAGTGGGGCATGCAGAAGATTTTATTCCGGTTAAGTGGTTGACAGAATTCTTAGAATATTTGGGTCTCAGATGGCAATAGATACCCTTGGGGCAGGGGGAATTTAGGAAACGACCCAGATCTCTACTACATCAATTTTCATCACGCTTGTCTACTGAAAGTGCCAGCAAAGCTTATGTTTCTAAAATCCTTATCATAGAGCAGCCTCTTTTCAGTGTTTTATTTCCACACTATTGTGGACTAGAAGCTTGATAGGTTTCAAAGTGATACTCAGAATCACGTAAGAGCTACCGGATCCTTCATTTGAAAGTACATTCTATCTCTCATACCATTATCCCAGATTCTAACCCAGAGTGCTGAAGTTCTGCCATAACTGAAGCTGCCACCTCTAGTAGCCAAGAGAGGAGGGATTTTCCAGCTTCGGTACTTCAAGGCAATGCTCAGGCCACAGCTGCCCAGGAGGCAGGTCAAGTGCAACCTTGAGCCCTTCTAACAGTTACTGTTATTTGAATAAAGTGAGTTATAAATATATATATATATATATAAACAAAATGTATTACTTTGTTTTTAGATTTATTCTTGATCGTACAGCTAAAAATGTGACAAGGAGAAAGCACCAAGAGGAAAGATGGAGTAGATGTTTACTGAAGATGCAGAGTTTATTTTAGTCCTTTGTCTGAGCCAAAGGAGAGTTGGAGATAGTGCCAAGCTCCCCATCTCCTTTACCTGCGCAGCTTCTGAGCAGAAGGCAAGGCACCCCATGCCTCTCAGTGGCCAGTCTCCATTGCTGTCTCTTCTTGCTCCTCTTCCTCCTCATCGTTTGCACCAAAGGCAGAGAAACTGACTGGCTGGCAGCTCAGGTCACGCAGATTGATCAAGCAAGCCATCTGTGTTGTGCTGAAATCAGGAAGGGTCAGCAACAAAACCTTCTGACCATCATCACCTGCAAGGCAAGGAGGGTGTGTGGAGACAGCAAGAAGTATCAGAAGGTCTTGCATGGTTCATGCAGTAGAGCCATAGCTGCATGGTAGAGTCTGTTTTCATGCGGAAGATTGCAGGTCAATCCCAGGCAATTCCCATTTTAAAGAAAGCAATCAAGCGGCAGGTGATGGGGACAGCTTTTGCCTTAGACCCTGCCCCACTGCGGTAAACAGTGCTGGGTTTGATGAGCAGATCCTCTGACCTGGTATAAGGAAACTGGCAGTTTCGGCCTAGCCCAACATAATGATTAAGTCTAAGCCATGCAAAACGGTAGACATTCATTATGGCTAGAGGCCTCTGAAAGAAACAAGCAGAGCTGTAAAATTAAAAAAAAGGACACAAATAGCAAACTCCCTGTTGAAAAACCCGATGGACAGGTGGCCAAGAGCACCAGTAGATAAGAATATGCACACAACTGTCCAAATCCAAGAACGAGAACTGCTCGGGGTCAAGCAGCTCTTCAGCAATGCAGGGGGAGATGCGCCTGGGTTCACATCCTCGCACGATGCTGCCCAGTTGAACATGCGTGATACATCCACCTCCGTTACCAAATGTGAAACTGCCCAGAGCTATAGCAGACAATATACAGAGGGGATATGAACAGCACTCTTTTTGTCCAGGCAACTTTCCAAAAGGGCTCAGTCAGCAGTACAGAAGCACTTTGACTATGCCTGAAACCGGCCAGATTAACCTATGCACAACCCTCAGCAAATCTGGAAAGGAAAACAGTCTGCATGCTTATTGTGCTGTGGAGCAAATTCCTGGTTTAAACTTGCATTCCAGGCTGATACTGAACTCTTGGCACACATTGCTTTGGTCATAGTTACACAGGGGTGAATGCTTCTGTTTACCATCAAGTCTGATAAATGCCATACAAACAAAGCTACAAAACACATTATGTATTGCTCTGTGAAAACAAAGACTAACCCTGAAGGTTACTCAGAAGTTCCCATGATTTGGCAAGTGTCTGTTACTGTTCCACTGTCACCCCATAAAATGCAACAGACTTAACTAATGCTAAACCCCATAAATAGCCATCTGGATCCTTCTTTCTTTGACTGATTGTGCTCAGTAGGGAAACTCCAGGTAGAATTCTTTGCAAAAAGAGATTTTGTTCTGCTTTGTGTTGTTCCTTGCAAAGACCTGCCTTCCCCAATCAACCAAAGGCAAAGGCTGCCCTGGCCTGGATTCATGCTCATTATGTTGTGGAGCAAGGCTATGGAGCAGCTCAGAAAGAGACAGGTGAAGCACATCCTCTGCCAATCCAGTCCCTGCCCTCTGTTATGGGACTCCTACAACTCACCGAAGGCAAGTTCAGTCTACAACTTCAGAGGAAACCCAGCATCTCCCAAGGCAGGACCAAAGGAAGCCAAAGCGCACTGTCTCTCACAGGATTTAGCCATTTACCCTTACCTTTCGCAACCTTGGATTTGAAGGAGGGCGCATTCCCACAGAAATAGATGTGAGGGCAATCAGTAAAGATGAAGGGGTCGGTCTTGTAAAACGGGTAGCAGCCTGAAAGGCAAGCAAGCAAAGGCCCATAAAGCAATGCACCACTGGCATGCAGTGTTAGAGGGAGAGGACATCTAGAAGCCCGGGCTTATAAAGGAAGGAAGGACACAACAGGCATGACCTAAGGCCCGCCCAATTCGCAGTACTTTACAACAAGAACATGTCTTTGGTTAAAGACAGTTGCCTCTAGGAAAAGACCAGCGGCACCTGCACTGATTATCTACCTTAGATTAGATGCCTGAAATGTATCCCATTTTATTAATATTTATACCCTAAATGGAGAATTTAACATTAATGAAAGTACAATGATCAATACAGTATGGCAACAGAATCTATTGCCCAGGGAGATTGTGGTCTCTCCCTCACCAGAGGGATTCAGGAAGCAACTGGACAGTCATCTGAATGGAATGGTGTAACTTAGTGTCCTGCATTAGCAGGTGGTTGGATCCAACAGCCTTCTTGGCCCCTTCCTGATGGCTAGGTCTCCTAGGGTATGGAATGGGCTTCCACAGGAGGTGACTGAAGCCCCATTGGTGCGGGTGTTCAAGGATAGGCTAGACATGCAGATGGTAGGCATGTCATGAGTGGAGCCGGCTGGAGCTGAGGGTCAGACTAGATGGTCCATGAGGCCCCTTCTGACTTGCTCTGTTTCTATTATAAATACACACCAACAGGCAGATTCCTGTTGAAATAAAGAGAGTCTTTAATTTAATTTAAAAGGAGAAGGGAACCAGTGTTGTAGCTTCACCACTAAGGCCTCATCATTTTATTTATTTTTTTCATCATGACCCTGGCTGAAAGCACAGCATGTTCATCCTCTGGGCAGCAGATTTTGGGTCCAAAACTCAGGGCTTTTGCCACATAACCCCCCCCCCCCCGGCAATATAAATAAAACATAGCTCCTTGATTGTTGTAGACATTGTCCAAAACTATTTATATGCACTTTAGTGGAGGAACAAGCAGTAAGAGAAGGATATGCTACAGTTAAGCTGGCAAGGTGGCAGATTTCATTTTTCCTTTTCCTTTTGACAATATTGATATAGGAAGCAAATTTTAAATATGCATCAAAAGAATTAAGGTCCAAGTTCAAACCAAGCCAGAACTTTCCCTGGAAGCAAAAATGACAAAACCAAAGCTGCTGTGCTTCATATACCATGAAAAAGAAGACTCACTGAAGAGGACAATAATGCTAGGAAAGTCAACTATGACATGAATCAATCTCATAAAGGAGGTCACAAGAGATGAGCAGGGCTATCCAGGACAGGAAGAGATTTGGAAGGCATTCTTTCACAGCAATCCTAACCATGTCTTCCAGCAGCAAGACCCTTCTTGACCCAAGGTGGAGTAAGTTTGTATCAGCACAATTCCTGTTCTCCTCCACACTTCTAAAATAAGCACCCATATTTATTTAGCTGGATGGACCGCTTATATTACTGTACATACCTGAAATCAAAGTATACCCTTTTATTATTATTCATGGATATGCTTTATGAAATGATCTTTCCTTTTTGTCGTCTTTCCCCTTCTCTTTTGTGGCTTCCCACACCCATTTCTGTCATTGCTGTTTTGTTGCTTTTGGTTTTTGTTTGGCATTGCTGCAGCTGCAAAATACCCCCCCCCCCCACGTTCCTGCTCTCCTAAGTACAATATTTACAGAGGAAAGAGATAAAAGGAAGACAGATTATGGCCACAAATTCCTCACTACTGAGTAATTCCTGGCAGAATAACCAATCTCTGGAATGCGCGCGCGCATACGCACACGCACACACACACTTTCTGCAAGGAAGCAGTTGTATGAAAGTTGTCCTGACCCATTCAACTATCCGAAAGGTCCAAAATGCCAAGAAAAAAAGAGAGCCTCCCATGATGGAATTACCAAGTGTGTCTGGAGCTGTGGGACTGAGATGCCCGATCCGCAACGTCCACTCCAGAATTTCTAGGTAGTCTGACATGCTGCTGTATTTGAAGATATCACTGATATTCTGGCCTGAGGTCCCCAAAAACCTACATTGAAAAGGGAGAAGAAACTGAACAGTGGAATGGCAAGACCAAATCCTAGCAGCTAAGATTTGCTAAAAATTGGTTTTATGCCAAAGATTCCTCCAGTGCCCTGCTTGGTAGGTTAGGCTGAGAGTGAGTCACTGGCCCAAAGTTATCCCGGGCTGCTTTATGGCCGAGTGGGGACTAGAAGCCAGGTCTCCTGAGCTCCAGTCTGACACTCTAATCACTATGGATGGAGGCAGTGCTGAGACTGTGGCCCTGGTGAATTCAGCTGCCTCCTTCAACTGGCTGTGAGTTTTATTAGGCTCTTCGTGCATGTGGCCCCCAGGTGGGCTTCTTTGCAAAAATAACTCTCTCCCCTTTCCCCATATCTGCTCATTGTGTTGGGGAACAATGAGGCAACAATATTGACTTAACCCATACAGCAGCCTCCCCCAATGTGGTGCGTTGGAGTACAGCTCCCATCAGCCCCAGGCAGCATGACCAATGATCAGGAACGGTGAGAGCTGCAGCTCACAACATCTGCAGCATGCTAGGCTAGGGGAAGGCAGCTTCATGGGTTGTTGTAAGAATGGCAACTACATCACGCATTTGAAGCACTCGAAACACTTAAAAACATTTATTATTTATATCTATATCCTGCCTTTTTTTCCTTCCAAGGGACTCAAATTCTTCTCTTAATCTTACCCTCACAACAGGGTACTGTGGGCTAAGGAGGCAGGCTGGACTAAGAACCTGTGACTGCCCCAGAATCAGCCAGTGAGCTCCATGGCGCAGCGAGCACTGCAATACAGATCTCCCAAGTCCCCAGTCCAACACTGGAACCACCACACTGCACTGGCTCTCTCTCTCATGGAAACTGCGTACATTAGTAAACACAGTAGTGGTAACAGCGGTAGCATTAATAATGGTGATAGTAGCAGCTGGAGGAGCAGTAAGAACAGCAGAGGAGTCGTGCTTTCTCAAGTAGTGTCTGCATTTACCTGACACCATCGATGTTAGCCTGGTAGGGGTTGGTGACCAGCTGCAGCGTGGAGTAAGCGCTTGACAAGGGAAACATGCAGCGATGCAGCGGTTGCTGCGGCAGTGTGTAGTTTGTGGGATCAAACTCGCCAGGCATCACATCTACAGGTACAGACATCTGAAGAGAAGAGTAGCTGATCAGTCAACTCGCCCCAGAAAAGCTTCCCTCACTGGGCAGAGGCAGCAAGGAAAGATTTAACCTAGGAGTAACACAGCTGATCTGGTAGCAGCAGCTCTCTGCCCAAGGCACCCCGTTGCTCAGTTTGGAATACTGCACGGTGCCCTGCGCACGGCTACCTTTGGAGAACCTTGGAAAACCATGGCTGGTTGAGAATGGTGCAGCCACCAAGAGAAGGCTGTTTTTAGAACAGGGAACAGCACGCTATCCATTTTGCCTCAGCTCCTACTGTGCCTTTAAGTCAGCAATGGGGTACCTGTGGCCCTTTCTCAAGGGCTAAAAGAAGCCTGGTTCATTCAGTGAAGCCAAATGGTGGGAAATGCAGGACAGGAAAAAGGATGCTGCGAAGGCAACCAACTGGATGGCTTTGGAAGGTAGTGAGGCACATTCAAGAAGGGCGCAACAGTCGGTAGCTCTGAGTCCTGGTGCTACTTCCAGGAGCAAAGGCAGCCTGCCTCTGGATGCCAAGAGAGCAACTGCATCTTTTATATCCTGCTGGTGGGCCTCCCACTGGCCTCTGGTTGGCCACTGTGAAGAAAAGGTTGCTGGCCCAGATACGCTTTAGCTTGGTCCTGCCACAGTTCTCTCTTTACGCCAACAATAATGTGTTTTGTTCTGGATGGAGGGAGGTCCCAGTGCCACCCCCCGCTCCACGTCTGAAAACGGGACTTACACTCAGCTGCAGCAGGATCTCATCCAACATTTTCACAGCCTCCACACTGGCAGCTTGAGTCTTCTTGGTCAGGTATTTTGCCTGAATGACAGGGGCAATAAGATCAGAGAAAGAAGAGAATGAAATAAATATTTAAGCAGTACAGTGGGAATTGGTGGGATAACTCCGTATCCTTCACATGTTCTATGAAGGACACGCAATGCTTTTACAAAACCAAACATAACTGGAGGGCATCCGACTGGGAAAGGCTGGTTTACTCAGAGTGGCAGAGGCTTTCCAGTCTCTCCCTCACGTTTTTCCCTCGGTGGTGTTTGTTTTTCAAACTGAAGGTGTCTGGGAAGAGACCCCAGAATTACTGTTTGCCATTGCTGCCAAGAAAAGGAATGTACTCAAAACAATGGAACTGTTGAAGTGCAATCATGAATTCCTAACAATCCAAAAAGCAGCTAGTCCTTGGCATTCACCAAGAGAAGATGCTCCAGCATCCTTTGGCATGGAAGAATCTGATAATACACAACTCTCCACCTCTGCCCAACACAGCACACATACATACACATGTGCCTGTCCATTTTCTGACTGATTCCTGCCAAATAAATGTATCAAGCTGTGCACGCGAAATCAGTTGCCAAATTGCACAACGTCAATTGCAAAATACCAACAGTCCTAGTGGGCCCACTGGGTGTGGTCTGTACGAATGGAATGCAGCATTTCTGCTGAAGACAAGCAGGGAAGGGGGTTGGATGGTGCTGCGTGGAGAGGCCAACCTGGCAACCCTTCACTTTTATGGCAGAGGAAAGGCAGGTCAACAACAGAGTGTCTACTTAATTAGTCCAGAACTTATCAAGGGCTTGCACCTTGTTCATGGTGTCTCTGCTCTGGGTATTATGGCTGAGCAAATTGCCTGCCAAGATGACTCGAGAGATGAGGGCCGCACTGGACTGCTCTCCCTCGGCACCCAGCTGACCAGTCACCATGTCCACCAGGAGCTGCGTGCCAAAGAGACTCTCTCCGCTCTTGCCGCCAAGGCCGAGCCCCGACACCAACAAGACAAACCTGCAAGACAAAGATTTTAAAAAACAGGAGTGCCCCAGATGCTCATGTCAAAGCAAAGGAAAGGTGCCTTGGTCTCCCTAGGCCTTTATAGTCAGAATTTGAGTGACCGTCATGGCTAATGCTATGCTAAGACTACACTGGCAGCACAGATCATAATCCACTCAGACAATACTGGTTATTGGACATATGAAAAGGTAGAATAAGTACACATATAAATAACATAGCCCATTTATGCCTACTCAGTGGGATACGCTAAGATGGGTTGCCTACCCAAGAAGTCCTTTCAAAAAGCAGCAGGCCTAACTTGAGCCAAAATTTAGATCTCCCACAACACACCTGAGAGTGCTGCACTGGGACAGGGTGACTAAGTGAAATGGTGGCAAGGCCCAGCTGACTAGTGTCATTCGGAACGCTGCTGCCATCAAGTAAGCGAGCCTGCCAGAGCTCACCTGGGACGGAGAAGGCTCTCCTTAGGGCCCTCTCAAAGTTGTAGAAATCCCCGACCTCCCCTTTCCAGGGGGCCCTGGGATTCTGCATCAGAAAAAAGAACTGACCAGGAATTAAGCCTTAGAAGAAGCATTCCACCTATGTCGAATGGCGAGAAACTACACAAAAGGCAGGAAGCCAGCAGACTGGCGTTCAGTCACAAGGGAGAAGGATGCTGGACAAGGCAATGTTTTGGGGAATCTGGGAGAACCAGCCTGAGACTACAGGCAGGACATATCTAGCTCATGGGAATGGGGACCAACATCCTGGCATAAATAGCACAGGGGTACCAGCAACAGCAGAAGAGAATGATCAGGAAGAAATTAAAAATCTTCCTTTCTTAATAATGTAGCCACAGGAGAAAGTACACAAACATTTAAAAGAAATGTTTTCAATCAATCAATCAATCCTGAATGAGCCAAACATGGGAGGCTGAGCCACGTTCTACTTCTACACTGGCCCTGGTCTTTTCTGAGGATTTTATGAGCAGCCTCACCTGTCTGTACTGGGACCCATCATGGGCAGCTGGGTGGGCATATCTGCAAAGCAATGATCTTCGACAAGGAACTTGCCATCGTCTCCCTCTGAGCCGTAGACAGCCAGGATAGTTCCTTGGATGAGCAGCAAAAAGGACAGACTTACAACAGTTCAGGGCTAGCCAGCCCTGTACAAAGCCCAGGCACCCAGGATTCACGAAGTGTGGGAGACATGACACTCGAGGCCAAGGTCCAACCTCTTCTACCAGTCGAATGTACCAGGTTGTGCCTCAGTCTGTGCCTCCAGGAAGGACGTCTCATTCCTAACAGCTTTTAACAAATGTGACGGCTGAACTGAGCCACAAAGCTGCAATTTTAGTGCAGCTGCAGGAATCATCTGTTGACCCTTTCCAGATAATGACTGGGGGTTTTGCACACACAAAAAGTAAGCCATATGCTCAGGGGCACTAGAAAACATGCTTCCTCTACTGGGTGAGAACCCCATGCCTTTCCCAGGCTTCAAGCAGCTGCATAATTTAGTTTGTTAGTAAAATCAAGTAAGTGGCAGAAAACACTTAAAACTTTGCAAGCAGCTGCTGCTTCCACAGGTTCACAAACCAAAATGCACCAGGAAGAGATTCCCTGGATGAGATCAAGGCATTTCTGTTTTCTCACTCATTGCAGTAAGCATAACCGTTGGAAAAATCCAATTGCAACTGAGGAAAAAGCTTCATGTTATATTGGCAATTGTCTATCGCTAGATCTCCATAGGCTGTGATAACAGGCAGGCTGCTGTAGGCACCTCAGTTGGTGAGTGACCTGCTTATGACCCCCCCCAACACCCCCCCCATGAATATTCCCCTGCAAGTATGGCTCCCTTCCAGGCTATTTCCTCCTAGCCTGACTTATTTCGAAATCCAGAGCTGGAGGGGAGGAGGAATTTGCAACAGAGATCTGCCAGCAGGGAAACAAAATCACAGCACCCTTTGCCACTTTTATCTCTGTCTCCCACACACCACTTGCATTTGCCAGAGAAAAATGCATGGGGAGAAGGAAACCCTGTGTTGGCACTACTTGGCCTGTAGTGCCCATAAAGCCAATTGCGTTCCAAGACAGGGATCACATGGAAAGGATGGGCGGCAATGACCTTTTGTTTCATGTATACTACAGTAGGCACAGGACCCTGATCTGAACTGGGGTTTATCGGGAGGCGAGGTGGAGGGGCTTGCAAGATCTAGATCAGTGGCTCTCCAGCTGCTCTAGACAGCAGTCTATCTTGGCCCCGGGTACATTTTGAGAAGGGAAAGGGATTCCAAAACCAAGGCCGTTTCTGCAGCTTGGTTCCAGGACAGGCCTTGCTCCCGTCACCATGTCTCACCTGCCTAGCCATCCTACCTGTCACCAGCTTGTCAGTCTGTATGTCTCCCTCCAGCTTGATGCGCTGCAGCTCATCCTCCAAGATCAGCTCATCCGACGGGTGGATGTATTTGCTGCGTGGAGGCTGAGGCGGGAGATTGTGCTGTGAAAGCAAGCGGCACCTTGATGTGAAGAGGGAAGAGGAGCAGTTCCAACAAAAAGGGAGATTCCTGTACATGTACTGGTCTCACGATTCTTCCCCATCAAAGAATTGGTGCAAGCTGGAGTTCCAGTACTTTATGACCATGGACACTGGATGGGCTGACATTATACTTTCAGTGCCTTAATGTGGATTTATTTTCTCAACCGCTGCAGACGAGCAAAACACATAAGGCAAACATAAAGACGAGAATGCCAATAAGGACAAGTCATCCTATGACAAAGAACCCCGACTTTCCAATGTGCCTCCTCCCGCCTTTAAATGTGCAAACTATAATTCATACGCTGTTTCCTTTTAATGGCTGTTGGCATTCAGGACTGCAGCAAGTGAGTTTTACAGAAATGGATCCAAGACTGATGTTACTCATCTGGTCAGTAACTTCCTACAGCCAATCTTTGGTGGTTTTGCTCCAGCACATGTGTTTGCAATCATGACATACTGTTTGAATGGAGTTCATTATGGAGGCGAGTTAAAGTCATTATTCAACAAAACATCCTTCCAAACTTAGCAAAGACCTCACTTCTTGCTAAAAAGTCAAGTTACACTCTCAACAGAATGAAGAGGCTTCCAGACAGGCAATTCCCCCCCCCCCCCCGATGCCAGCTCAGCTAGCAAGATCAACACAGACTGCAACTCCAAGAAACCTGTGTAGAGTAAGAGAGGGAAAGGCTGGTTGCTTACCTGCAACTGCTCTTCTTCAAGTGGCCATTAACGCATCACACATATGGGTGCTGCGCTTGCACAGTGCCTGTGTTTGGGAAGATTCTCTCAGCATTAGCAGTTTTGGTAAGAGGCCCATCCTCCTGCCCCCCACCCCAGTATAAACAGGCAGAGTTCCCACCCTTTTGCCAGTCTAGTTTCGAGGTGATACTGTCGTTTCCGGTGCCTGAGTCTCAACCGGGCTGAAGCGTGGTCTTGGAGAGGGTTTTGGCAATGGGCTCGGCTTGCGTCAAGGAGATGGTCGCAGTGGCGTTTATATGGAGGGAGGACAAACCAGAGGCTCACTAGGTACCAAGGTGCCCTGTTCCACTGCATATGGGTTTGGAATGTCTTTCCTTGCCAAATGAGAATGCTGCTGCTGCTGCTTCATCATCTTCTACGTCATCGTCCTTGTCTCCTCCTCCTTCTCCGGCTTCTTCTCCTCCTCCAGCTTCTCTTTTCTGCGACGCTTGTCTTTAGCAGTCCCTTTGGTCTCAAGGTGTTCCCTTTTCTCCCTGTTTTTTAGGAGACTGAGACCATCCCAAGCGCTCTTTCTCAGATCAAGCGCTCTCACCTTGATCAGCACACAGAGGGCACTTCCTTCAGAGGTGGAAGGACCATCAGGTTGAGCCACGGTGGCCTCTATCTCAAGTAAGGCCCTATCCCATAGGACTTTCTTCAGGCAATTTTCTCAGTTCTTGTGGCCCTTTTTGGTGAAGGCTTGGCAATGAACACATCTATCCACACAATGTCCTTCACGGAGACAGAGCAAACAGAGCGAGATGGCATCTTCGCTCTGCACTGGTCACACCGTCAAAAAGCAGAACACTGTGCCATTGAGTAGTAAGAAATAAGAAATAAAGGTAAAGAAAGACAATAGAAGGGTTTTTTAAAACTATTTTTGTGAGGGGAGAATGTGTTGAGGGGAGGGGGAAAGGGAAGGGTGTGCTGAGGGTTTAAGCTTGCGATAAAGGTTAGGGTAGTGAGGTTTTATAAGGGATTTAGGATGAGAGAATTAAGATAAGTGTAAAGTACAAAGTAGAAGAAGTTTGTGAGGGAAATTGAAAGCAATGAGAAAACCCGAGGCACAGTGAACGGCAGTCGCAAGTGGACTGGGAAGAGGATGGGACTCTGTCCATTTATATGAGAGGGTGGGGGAGTGGAGTTCCCACCAAAAAATGTTACTATCTGAGAAAATCTTCCCGAATACAGGCGCTGTGCAGGCACAGCACCCATGTGTGTGATGCACAGAGACCACGGCGAAGAACTTAGTATACCACTGCCAGTCACTGGGCTGGAGGGGCAAGCAGCTTCCCATGTAACCTCTAGGTTCCAACTACTACCTTTTCTGTTGCAGAATCTCTCCTCCTCCTCCCAAATCAAGCTGCCTGTTCAATCAGCCTCACCCCATTGTTTTATAGCTTTGCTCTTGTGCAATCCAAGAGCAATCCAAGACTTAGAAACTCAGCTTTGTCATTCCCCAACACACCCTGCTACACTTTATCTCCACACCAGGAAAAGCTTTGCATGCTTAATTTCTGCATGCCTGGGGGCTCTTTAAAAAGCAGAGGCACAGCAAGAGTTAATCTGATAGAATCACAGAATAGTAGAGCTGGAAGGGGCCATGAAGGCCATCGGGTCCAACTCCCTGCTCAATGTCCCATTCAAAACCGCACCTTCATTTTTATTTTTAAAAAATAATCAGTATTTTTAACAAATTATCAGTTCTCCCACAGTCTTACCACAACAACTCCCTTGTGAAATGGGAAAGCTGCCCTCTGTTGCTGGGATGCTAGCACAGCCTGTTTCCCAAGAGAAGGTGTTGCCACCTGAATCCTACCTGAAGCACTTAAAAGCAGTTAACATTTTACTGTGCTCTACCTCAGCCTTCCCAGACTTCACGCCTCCTGGTATATTGTACGACAGTTCCCATCATCCACAGAAATGTGGCCATAGTGACTGGAGATTGTAGTTCAATGTACCTGGAGGGTAGCAGGCTGAAGAACTGCCTAATGTTTGATATTTGGGAGTATTAAACATATAGCCATGCATTGCTCCTCTTATTTTGCTTTTCAGAGGAAGAGTGGGACATTTGAATGTTTACAAGATGTAATACAACTTGTGCTTAATACTGGCAAAACTCCCAAGCTTTTAGCCATTCCAATGACATATTTAAGTCTTCCTCAACTCTAACATCAACTTAGAAAAGGACATTGCTGCTGGGAAAAGCAGCAAGAGCTTCATTTTGTACAGAGAGTTCTACATTGTCTTTTCATCCTGGTTTTGGAAAATTAAGTGCTCCGAGATAGATTGGTTTTCCTCAATGTGATGCCCTCAGACGTTTTGGAGTTTAATTCCTATTAGCTCCAGCCAGCAAGGCCAATTGACAGGCATGCTGGTAGATGTAGTTGAGGAAAGCTGACAGCCCTGAGTTGGAATGGCTTAACCATCAAAACCAACTCCCTGTTCCGTGCAGGAAATCCTGAGCTAAAGCATCCCTCAGAACACTGCCAGTGAGGGACGGGCCACCACCCTGCCAGCAAATTACACTCATTGTGGAATAGCTCTTAGCTAATGTTCAACCAAAATCTACCCTACTAGACCGAAACCTGCCCTCTGCAGCAGCAGGAGGCATGCCTTTAACCTCTTCTGCATTACAACCCTTCCTGTTCGTTCCCCCTTGGCTTTATGTTCTCCATGTTAATCCAGATCCGGATCCTTCAACCTTTCTTTATAAGATTGCCTCCCACAATACCACTGACTAACTTTGGCCACCTTTGCACCCATTCATATATTTCTCTATCAGCCTTTCTCAACTTTCCACCTTCCATATATGTTGGACTGTAACTCCCAGCCAACTGGGAAATGCCAGAAGTTGCGGCCCAACACATCTGGAAAGCACTGTGTTGTGGAAGGCTGGTCTATATTCTTCGCAAAGTGTGGCATCTAGAACTAGACATGTGTAAGCTTGCCTAAAGAGGCAGCTCAAAATTGTCAAGATGTTTGAAATAGTTTGTCAGTAAGGTTTACATCCTTTGGAAATAACAAAAAAAGTCTGTATGTTAACTTCCTTTGCCTTCTGTGAGGTTTGTTTTGACTTTTAAATGGAAAGAGACTTGATGCTGAAAGCAAAATTTATCTCCAATATTAACTGGAGCCAGTACAGGAATGAATTATTTTAAAACACAGAAACACATGCCAAGAGTTCTCATTAAATAAATGTTGCAGGATGGTTTGCTTGCTTTTGAAACTTCAATGAACCTATGAGATTATTTTAAGAAGTACATTTTGTTCGATTGCACTGGTGCAGACTCAAAGAAAATGGAAAGAGTTATGATTACCAAGGCCAAGAAGTTTGAAAAGTTAATAATCTCAGCATGCAATAAAAGCATGCGCCTACCTGGGAGTAAGTCCCACTAAACCCAGGGGGACATACTTCTTGGTAGACTTGCACAGGATGGCAGTGTCCATTAAGGAGAGAATGCAGTTCAGTGAATACAACTGTTATAATTCCACCGCTGGTAGAAAAACAAAAAGCTTTTAAGAGGGGGAAGCAATACTGAGCTGGATCCAGTCACGCTTGGAGCACAAGTGGGACTTTAGTTAGTCATATGCACTGGCAAAGGGGGAATTTAACCAGATATGTATTTCTTGCAGGTACATCAAGTGCAGCTCATCTCTGGGTGAAGGGTAATCAGATGTTAAAGGCTGATGAGAGTCCTGGCTGAGGCCAACATCCTGCTTTCTATGCTAGTCTTAGATACTAGGGTATTAGATGAGCTAAGCAAGTAACTGTAATCTATGAGTCCTTGTGAGGATTTGTGAATCACCTGCTTTGCACACAGAAGGTCCCAGGTTCAATCCCTACCATCTCTCCATTAAAAAGGATCCCTGGTTTTATTGCTAGTCTATTGTGCTTTCTTCCAACTTCACAACCCAGTGTGAATATAGTGGCAATTTATGAATTGTTGGGGCTGCTCAGGAGAAAGCGAGCCACCTCCCACCTGCTCACTTTGTATCTGCTTGATGAAATAAGCCAGGAAGGCCCATTTCTAGACAGTTAATCATGATGTTCAAACCTGGCTCCGAGTTGATGAGGTTAAACATCTCAAAGTTTTACTCCAACAATAAAACATGGGTTAAAACTCTTGAGTGTTGTTAAAACACTCAACCACTCAGAGTGTTGGGTTTGGACATTATAACAACCCAGGGCTGTCTCCCTAAGTGGGTGAGAGCAGAAGAGGTGGGCGAGGGGTGGGGGAGGCAGCAGCCTCACTCGCATGTAAGCTACAACAATCCAGCTCAATCTTTATCCATTTTGCTTTCTTCTGCTGATTGTTTCTTGTACTTTAAAAAAAGTTTTTTCTTGCAATTGTATTGCATTTCTCTCTTCACTGTGAGAGCCATTCACTATATGCTGGCTTACAGGTTTTAGAAATAGATTATATAAAGTTATACTTTTTAATATTTCTGCATACCACTTTGCATCTCTCTGTATATCACTTTTGTTGGCTTAAATAAAATATTTTTTAAAAGAGCTTCAACACTAGATCTGAACAGATCAGTGGTTTGACTCTGCATAGTAAGGCTATAGATATTCTCATCTGAACTTCCGAAATTAATCACTCTTCCATTACCTCTTCACTGATTTCCCGTAGGATGGAAGGCTGAAGCTGCATAGACTTGAAGAGGGTTCCCACCACACAGCACTTCTCTGCTAACTGCAGCTCACACAACTTCTTTACTGTAATGTTGCTTCCTTCAAGAGAACAATGACAGATTAGAAATGCAGAATCTTTCAGGAACTAAGATGCAATCCTATGCATGTTTAAATGGAAATGAATTCTGCAACAACTCTTTTCAACTCACAGTCTTCAGCACCAACAGAAACCTGTTTCACTGCAAACTCAGTGACTGGGAAGAAAATATGCTGATTAAGAGTGTTAGAGGGGTGGGAACACTTTGGTAGGTGCCAGGAAAGATGTCCAGGAGTACACAGCTTTATCTGACTCTTATCATTATCGCACTGCATTTCATTTTTATTTATTGTTTTATTTTTATTTAAAGCATTTATATACCATTTGATTAGCATAAAGTTCTCAAGTGGTTTACACAATATAATTAAAATATACAAAATCCAACAATGAAAACAATTTACAACAGATTTGCCTGCAAGAAAAATATCTATGCACAATAAAATTTTTGCAGGCCTATGTAACAGCAGCAGCCACGGCAACAAAACCAAACCACAGTACAATAAGTAACAGCTATTCCAAATGTACCAAAGAATTTAAAAACCAACAATATAAAACTAGAAAGTTGACAATTAAAATGGAAGGAAAATAAAGTTTTAACATGGTGCCAGAAAGTAGTGTTGGCACCAAGTGTATTTATGCCCTGCCTTTCCTCCTCCTACAAGGAACCCAAGGCAGCTTACAAGAGTCTTCTCCAATAAATAATCCTCAAAATGAGTTAATTTGGATACACCGTTACCACGTATTAAGATCGCGTCCCTTTTGATCCTGCTTGTATGCTGAGGTGACAGTGTTTCATGGACACTGATGCTGTGAAGGACATACACAGATGGGGTGGGGTGGGGGGTTCAAAATTTATTTGTGAAGTGTGATGTTGAATCCAGCGCCACTGACAGAATGTTCACTGCATGTCATCTGCAGACCAGGCAGCTGTAACTTTAAAATGCCTTGCTAAAATGGCAAGATTTCATGAAAACTAGAATAGATGCTGAAAACTAGAATAGATGCTGCACTCTAGTGACTGCAGATGAAAACTGCATTACACCCTATTTAAACTTAAAATTAATTTTCCGTCTTTTGGCAGGCAAGGAAAATATTACTCCATCTACTGACATTTCACCAAAGGACACAAATGTACTTTTTCAAAAGGGTCCAAGCCTTTCATGGTTTCGTTATAAACATTGACCAAACATAACAATAGATACCTCTAAGAACAGGCTGAACAGCAGATGAAAGCCATAGCATTGACCAGGGAGACTGAAAAACACATGATAGAATAGGTGGGTTTTTAAGATACAGCAGAGCACTAAGAAAATTGCTCCATCTTCCTGCCCCCGGATAGCTTCCCAACTTTTTACAAGACCCCTTCCCTACATTATCTCAGGAGATTATCTCCAATTATTGTGACAAAGCTTTTTAACTGCAAATTTAGTGCGCAGTTTCAATGGGATTCCACTATCAAGTGACTTTCACGCCACACAGCTGTAGGTGCACATGCCCAACTTCAAAAGGTGCCAGCACCACAAGAGGATGCCATTTGGATGACAGACTTACCCCACTTCCGTCGGGCTCTCTCCACCAATAACGGTCTCATCTGGATGAGGCGTGTGGCATAGATGTGGGCATACTGCCGGTTGAAAGTCCTCTCCCCAAGCCTGAAGTTTTGGGAGCAGTTGGTATATGTGGAAACAGGCACACGGACAAAGGTAGAGGCCACGGCAGAAGGGGAGGCCAAGAGGCTCTGTGCAGACTGGACAATCTGTTCCGAAAACATGGCCAGCAGGATGGCAGATCTAGGCAGACGGTTTCTGCAGATAACAAGGAAAGATTGTGGGTGAATAGCCAACAAATTGCTCTACAGAACTTGTAATGCAGATTTAATTCCCAAAAATTACTTCTTCAGACAGGGCAGAGTTGAAGCATGGAATCTGCTGTGATGGTTTGAAAGGGAATGAGACAAATTCACAGCAGAGAACGTTATTAATAGCTAGAAGTCATAATGGCTATATGATACCTCTCAGATCAGAGACTTCCCTGTCTCTGAATGCAAGCTGTTGGAAAAACAAAGGGAGAGGGCTGTGACCTGCTTCCTGGGGGGATCTGACTGGCCACTGTGGAAAATTAGATGGGTTTTTGGACTGAACCCAGCACATCTGGTCTTAGAGAGGGATGTGTAAGGGCAGCACTGCAAGATCAGACCAAAGGTCTATCTAGCCCAGTGGGCAAGCAAATGCCCATGAGAACCCCACAGCAGGACTGGAGGGCAACAGCGTTTACCTACTGCAGCTAGGTAGTAATTCACGTGCTTCTCCCAGTTTTTCCTCCCCAAGTATTTTGAGGTGGGTTAGGCTGAGTTGCACACCTTCACAGCACAGAAGTCTAGCCCAGACAAAACAAGCATAATTGTTGTACCTCACAAAGCAGCCGCAGCACACTTTCATTATATGCATCGATGAAATTGATTGAAAATAAAAAATAGAAGCCTCTAAAACTGAGAGAGCAAAGCTCTGAGCAACCTCTAAGGACAGACTGGGATTCATATGCTCTTCCAATCTGAAGCCAGCAGCATGGAAAGAACAACACAGGTGAACTTGGCTTCCCCATCTTCCAACTTTTGATTGAGGCTCTAGGGAGGATTCTTTAGAGAAGAACAGCAGGAAGTTGAGGATAAATCATATCCAGGCCTCTCTAGTCTCCTTCTCTCCCCGCCCCTTTTCCTTCCCTCTCCAAGGTCCATTCTCCTACCTCAGAGAGAATGCAGCTGCAGTTCCCTGAGCACTGGCTGTGATGGGCTGGATTCTCTTTCCAAGAAAGGAACTCTGTCCTCAGAAGGGTTTTTTGGGTCATTCTACAGTCCCTGAGATCCAGGATCCACTGGAATGCTTACTTAGCAACCTTTATGGCTGGAGATTTGAACCCAAGTTCCCTATATCCAGATTATTTTTTCAACAATTTATTATCTCAACAAATCTATATAAAGAATACAATAAATGTAACTTCACATATCTGAATTTATGAATTCAATTGATATTTGTATTTTGAAAATACAGCTTTTTAGGAAAAAATACACATCAATTTCAACAAAGGCAGTCCAAACATCCCATAGCCAGAAATTTCTCTGGTCATCAAAGCACACTGTATTTCAAAGGCATGCATTGATCTCGGTGCCAAAGCAAATGAATGAACATCATGGTGTATGAACCAGCCCTTTCCTTAAAACTATATTAATTCAACTATGCACTATGCTTGTGCCCGCTGACACAGTTTCTTAGCATCATTTATCTGACCAAGTTTCTTAGCATCATTTTTTAAAGATCATGCAAAACCAGGATACATACAAGTATCATTCATAAGTAATTCAAGAATGAGCAGACTATACATTTGCAGGATCTACTTTGCAGGTTTTTCATTAGAACCTCCAGATCTGCCAAGCAGGGATGAACAGAGGTTCCAGAAGGCAGATTTAAGAATTAAGGACAGATTCTCTGAGCACATGCTCACTCCAGGTCAGGACCAAAAATCTTCTCTTTGCTTGATCCCGCCTCCACACTAATCCTCCCGCCCTCTTTATTCATTTTACTCATAAGGTTCATATACTTCCAGTATGTAGATTCTGGAGTGGTGAACAACCAAAACTAGCACAGGGAACAGGGTAGAACTCCAGCTTAAAAACCGAGGCTGAATTTTTCCCCATTTCATGCCCATGTTCCAACTGCAGGATTTCTCTCTGTGCATGTTCCACCTGCAGTATTTCTGTTTCGTGCAACTGCTGTTACACAGGAGCAGGAAAGCACAGGACGCCTACCAGCGTTTCATTTCTAAAGGAGGTGGGCAACCCCAACCAGGGGCCAAAGTTCACACGGCATCATTAGAGCAGCACACCCAAGCCCCTTCCATTTCTGGTCCCGCCAGCAAGCCACGAATCCTCCCCAGGAACGACCAGCGCCCGGCGGTGCGTTCGAGCCGCTCACCTCTCCCGCGAGCAGCGCCGCCGCAACAGGCGCCGCGTCCCCCGCCGCCAGCGGGAAAGGGAAGCTCCGCGGGCGCCGGGCGCAGCTCCGCAACCGCGCCAAACGGCAGCACGCCGAGAGACACCCGCCCGCGGACGCCGGCAGGAAGTGACGCGCGCGCCGCCCCGTAGAGCTAAGAAGGCAGAAAAGGGTAGAGGGACAACCCCTCGCTGGGATCGCGATTCCATGATTTGCCCGTAAGACGATGGGAATAATGTCAGGAGAATTTTGGGTAAGTCCTACCAACAAAACCAGACCAGACCAAACCAAAAGGTAGGACTCCTTCTCCCCCGCCCGAAAATGCAGGTCTTATCGTGTGTAGAAAAAGTTCCGTTTTAAAACATTTTTAAAAACATCCTATCAATGTAAATTCAGATGCAAACCGAAGTTATATTGTCTTCTTATGGTAGACTTGGATAAAAAGCAGGGTTACTAACTGTGACTAAGAGATAGAGAAAGAACAACAGCCCTGCAATGTAGACTATTATCCCTTACGTGTCATTTTGGAGTTGAGGGACACTGTTTTTCATGTACCACACTTTCATTGTAAGACACCCACACTGCATGAGGGGAGAGACAACAAGACCGTGAGTACTGTTGGGAAAATTTGGATAAATCCTGTCTGAAAAACATTACTTCTGTGTGCTTTTTCCATTGTGGGATCAAATCCTGTCTTCCTTCTCAAAACCAAGCTGTCGCTGTTGAAAATGGCATTCCCCCACTCCTTTCTCTCAACTTTAGCTGTAGGCTACAGTACACAGCCTATTTAGTCCGAATTTACATCGTATACCTTCACAATGATTAAATAGTCATTGTTGGAATTCAGTTTACAAGGAAGTATCTTTTGATAGCCCAGAGGCTCCATGTGCCCTGGCCAATTCAGAATGTCTAGAGTCTAGATAAGAGTCTTGAGCTCATGCATAGTTTCTCAGTAGCTTGAATTTACATGTCTAAGCAGACCTGGAGATGGGTTCAAGCTACTGAACTAAAGTGTCAATACACTGCAATTTGAAATATTGTAATCTCATTGTCACTGTGTGATTGACTGACATTTCTTTATCTGTTCTGTATGTGATGACCTCAGAATCTTATTGTAATCTCTGCATTCTGTCATCAATTGCCCTGTTCTTGTGTACCCTGCAATGTGTTGAAGCTTTGCAGCAGAGTTCACCTCTGCCTGCCCGGTAATGCATGCATTATCGTGAGTACTGCGAGAACCTTGGGGAAATACAATAAAGCCTCAGATGGTCTGGACACTTGATCTTTCCCATGAACCCGAGTTTTATTCCCTCTTCTTAAATTGAGATTCCAGGATTCTGACAGTACTTTAGAACAGCTTCCCTGTGCTATTCTTTACTTAGGAATGCACTGCTTTAAACGTTTCTATTTTGCAAGGAAAGTCCCATTTGCTGTCCCTGGTAAATCATTCTGTCTCTTTCTCCACCTTCAGTGATGCATTGTTCATATTTTGTTAGTGTAAATTGCTAGAAATGTTGGAGGATATTGTTGAAAAAGTCAGATACATCCTGGTAGAAAAAGATTGTTTATATGTGCCTTTGTGTTATAAGATCAAACCTGCAGTATCCCTGCTCTTTTTTCTCCAAAGGTATCAGAATTCCGAGCCAGGCTTCTGTTTAGCTGTGTTTAGACTGGAACTCTCAGGTCTGCAAGGGAAGTTAATCCCTGCCTATTCTTTTGCTCACAGGCAGCAACAGCTGATAAGGCTGCCAGGTTAGTTTAATGGCAGCTCTGTAATCACCTTATTTGCGTGATCAAACTCACAGCTAAGATTCACAATCATCCCCGAATTTCCCGAATCGGTATGTCAATCTCCTGTGCTCAGCACCATTGTATTAGTCCCCTCTGCAGATCTCTCATTCTTTTGACTGTGTTCCCCATATTTTGTCACCACCTACCCTGCTGCTGTACAGATGTGACTCAAACCTATAAAACACTCAGTCTATGTTCTGGAAGCTCGTAGTTGATTTCACCTCTACCCGACAATGCGGTGGTAAGTTGGGTTTCTCTGCAGAGGGTGCCTGAATGCTGTTTCGGGAAACTGCTGAGGTTCAAGGCACAAGGGGTCTTCCCTATTGAATCATTTATTCATTCTCGCAGCTGCTATTGAGATGCCCCGACAATATAAAGTCCTGCGCTACACACTGTAAACACACTTTGCTACAACTGCCAGTTTTGGTTGTCAAACAGTGCATAACAGTCCAATGGAAGTCACACACATGCTGCAGAAATACAACTGATTACTTGCTGCTGTTTAACGATTTGGATTTTCAGGATAAACTCCCAGGAATAAAGCCCCCCAAACACTTCAACTTTAGTTCATTTTCCATACTATTTGTGCTTCATGTCAATGGTGTCTACAGAGGATACAGTGACGTTTAAAATCCAAGTATAAATTTTAACCATCAAGAGTTTTGTGCTATCTTCATTGACTGATTTTCAGATTTCATTTGGAATGTTGTTGGGTAGCTGAGAGATAACCTTGCACTACCATGTTTACTTACCAAGTAAACTACAAAATTAAAAGGTGCCCTTTGTTAATGGTTTTTTCTCCTATGTATTTGACCTGAAATATCTGTTTAAAAAACCCCAAACTAAAACACTAAAGCACACTTAATTGACTTGGAATGTTATATCAAGCAGAATTTTGTTATTGGAATACTGTAAAAATATAAAGATGATTGTATATGCTTCCATTACAAGGAAACTTGGACACATCAAAAACTGTATATATTCTAATAAATTTTAACAGTCCAAAGAATAATGTGTGACATGCAACGAACCACTGCCCATCTTGTCCAATCTTCTTCCGTTTCACTGACACAAATTATTACTTCCATTTTCAGTGGAGACACAGATGCATTTCATAATATTTGCACATTCTTTCACACATTCTCTTGGAATAATCACCTCAAAAACCTAATTACAACTTTGAAACTGCCACACTTATTTTAAGCTATTTGTCAAGAATTGTTTCAGTGGTTACCAAATACATAGACAAGAGGCATCCTATCCCAATCAATCCCGTTTTTTCCAGAAAACCTGAAAAGGGATTTCTAACTTTAAAATGCTTGTTTAGCCCATAGACCCTACAGTCCACATATTTGCACAGAAACCAGTTATTAAAACAAACAATAAAACTGGGCTAAATTAAGATATGTAAAATGTAACAGAGTATATATAACTAATAATACAGTTTGAGAACTAAATATACCCACACAAAAGAAGATAAATTCAGCAATGGATTTTTCATTCTAAACACTGCCTATGTCAGAGCCTAATTCAGAAAAAATGTCAAAAACAATCATTTTAAGACTTATTTAGATCTCTATAAGACATCCAGAAAAGAAAAGGAGAGAAAATATAAGCAGTGAATTACAAGAGACTGAATCCAGAAAATGGGAACAGCTGGAGCATATGCAAGGAAACCACGTGGTTTGGAAATAGAAACATCAGCAAAATCCATGAGAGAAAATTTTCCATAAAGTTTTCTGGCATTTTCATATAAGCCACACTGGAAAGTGGGGAGAGATGTAAAATGTAAAACTTGGCAAAAGATCATTTTTCATTTAAGCAGGTGTTAAGTACTTTACCATGTCCTGTATGGCAAGGCAACACAAGATAGCTGTTTTTACATTTGACATTTTTAACATTTTTCTTGAATGCTCTATGTATAGAAGTAGCAGCTATTTGGTGCTATGGAACCCAAGGACATAAGGGCTGTGTTGGATCAGACCAAAGTCTGGTGTTCTGCTCACCCAGTTGCCTGTCAGAACTCATAAGGAACCCCTTCCAACTTAGGTGTGCCAGCAAGCTCTATGCAGAGACCTAGTGCCTCTGATTCCTGAGGTAATGGAGAGCAGTGGTTTTCAACTGCTGGCCCTTGCCGGTCCGTGAAGAGCTGCTGCTGTGCACAACAGGGGCATCTCGCTTGCCAGGACCAGCATGGGCTGCTGATGCCCTGCCTCTTCTTCTGCCAAGGAGGCCAGGCAGGGGAGAGGCGGCTCAATGGGAGCCATGGCATGGCAGGCTGC
This sequence comes from Varanus salvator macromaculatus, assembly GCA_023646645.1. Taxonomy (NCBI): domain Eukaryota; kingdom Metazoa; phylum Chordata; class Lepidosauria; order Squamata; family Varanidae; genus Varanus; species Varanus salvator. Next base: position 14,214,094 of record JAIXND010000621.1, read on the forward strand.
CCTCTGGACTGGACGGGGCCACAAAGACAGAGCCCATCCTTTCTGCTGCTGCTGGGAAGAGATATGCTGAGGTGGGCTTCTGCTGCGTGTGTTTTCTCAGCTCCTGTGTATGGGGACTTTGGGGGGGCGGGGTTCATTGTATTTCAGTATTTAACATTATGAATATTAGTGTATTAAGTAACTTTGTTTGATTTTGTATTGTCCTGCTGTTAATATTGTATCTGAATTTGCTTCCAGGGGAATGGCGACTTGATGAAGCACCAGGGAATGTTGCTGCTTTGTGCCTTATCATGTCTGGGTGATTATAAATCGCCATGAGGGTGATTGCTAGATAACTTCTCTAAAGGACAGGCATCAAGACTCTTGTCTGCGGCTCTGAATTTATCAAGATGACCTGATAAGGTAATACTGGAGACAGTAAAGTCCCACCCCCCAGCTCTTACTCTTTCTTTTTATCTTTCTTAGTTTTATTATTTCTTTGTACACTATGACATTCTCTTTGCCAAGGTAATTTTGTTTGCATATTTTGGTATTTAAGGTATTTTTGTTTGCATATTTTGAAGGAACTGTAAAATGGGTAATCTTTTGTTGACAGAGTATTATTTGCAAAGCTGTATAACGTCTGTAATGTAGAACTAAGCATTACAAATACTGTAAACTGACCTTGGTAAGAAAATACTAGCTGGGTGAATTTTCATGCTTTAATTGTGCTTTTTGCTGGTCCCCAACTGTAAACAGGTTGAAAACCATTGATTTAGATCAGTGGTGGTGAACTTAAGGCACACGTGCCACAGCGGGCATACAGAGCCCTCTCTGTCAGCACACCAGCCAAGTCGCCCCAGCATCATCCCAGCAGCCGAGCATTGGATATCAGGGCACATAAGGGGCCATGCGCATGCTTGGAAAGGAGTAGAGGCGTCAGGCGATGATGTCCCGAGCCGCAACTCATTAGTTGTGACTCATCCAGGCTTTTGCATGGCCAGTCAATACACTGCCAAGTTTATATATATATTTGCTTGGACTGTCTGTGAGTTGTTTTTTCTAAGCTAAAGCCTCAGTTTTCAGGTTTTATAGCAGTGTTGGCACTTTGTGATAAATAAGTGGGTTTTGGATTGCAGTTTTGGCACTCGGTCTCTAAATGGTTCACCATCACTGGGTTAGGGTTGGAAAAACAGGGTGTCTTGGTATGAGTTTGATACTTGAAATGTGCTTAGAATGGGGAGAAATGATAAGCTGTGTAGAAAAAGCTACTCAAGGAAGGCTTTTTCAAAAATCGCCCTATTTTCTATGGAACTTTCACCCTATGTTAGGGTCAAGGGACTGCGCCAGGGAAGGGTTAGGGCAATGGTGGTGAACCTATGACATGCGTGCCACAGCGGGCATGCAGAGCCCTGCCAGCATGTGAGCCAAATAACCCCAGCATCACCCCAACTGCTGAGCATCAGATAACAGTGCACATAGGAGTGATGTGCATGCTTGGAAAGGAGTCGTGGTGTCAGGCGATGATGTCATGAGCTGCAATTCATTAGCCGTGACTCGTCTGAGCTTTTGCATGGCCAGCCAATGCACTGCCAAGGCTATATATGTGTGTGTGTGCTTGGACTGGCTGTGAGTTGTTTTTTCTAAGCTAAAACCTCAGTTTTCGGGTTTTATTGTAGTGTTGGCACTGTGCGATACTTAAGTGGGTTTTGGGTTGCAGTTTGGGCACTCGATCTCTAAAATGTTCACCACCACTGATCTAGAGCATCTTCTGCTAGCCGTATCTTCTGAATTCTGTAGTAATCTATTCTGTGTGAAGACGTACTTCCATTTATCTATCATGAATCTCCTCCAGTCTCCATTCAGCTTCATTTGATGACCCAGCCTTGAGAAGAAGAAAAATGTCTCCCTATCCACATTCCCCAGAACATGCATAATTGTGAATATCACTATATCATCTCCCTCCACTCATATTTTTCTAAGCTAAACAGTCTCAGATATTGCAGATTTTCCCCACAGAGTGGTGGAATCTGTTTAAATATTATTAGTCCATTGGAGATAGGAGACACTTAGCAAGTCAAAGACAGTAACAAAACTGTTGTTCAGTAATAACCTGATCAAAGAAGCCACTTGAAACATGCCAAGGTATGTGTTGATATAGAGTTTTCCTTTAACAGATATCTTCTATTTTTATTTTATATTTCTGTGACTGAATCCATATTTGTATTTGGTGCTAAAGCATCTCCTGGGATTAGATATTCACTGTGACCCAAGCTGTGCAGAATGCCTAAAAGACAAAACCACGGGCTAACAGGAGTTATCTGAGAAATAGATGTTATCTTAAAAGAACAAGTTTTTAAGGCACGATGTGTTACAACCGCATCCTGTTTTCAGTCTTTCTCAGATGTTACTGTCAAAGAAGTGGTCACCACAGGTGCCTTTGCTAACAGACTTAACTGAAAGAGATAAGCTATCCATGTATGGAACAGTTAGGAATACGGGTTATTTCGTTCTATAATCAAATCTGATCCTCACAGATTTGGATCTGATGAGTCAAGTTGGATCCCCCATGAATAGGTCAGGCAGCAGTCAACAACCTGTTTCCTGATATTCCCAGAAGATAACCATCAGTCCGCACTTGTGTGATCCTGCCATATCTAACCATGGCTTGTCTATGTTCTACATGAGGACCTTAATCTGTGTGAAGCATTAGACTTTTTGCTAGGATATATTAAACTTGTTTCCACACTTGCATGAGCAGTGAGACATTTCTGAAGCATGGGTTGGGATAGCTGGTGACTATGTAGCCCTGAGAAAAAAGGTCACTAGGTTGCCTAAAGTGTGCATAAGCTGATTTACTTGTAGAGATATCAGTGGAGACATATTTGTAGGATTTAAACAGACATACAATAAATCCCATCATAGTAGGGAAGACTGACCAGATGTTCAGTCTGTTGTTGAGATTATTTGTCATAGAATCATAGACTCATAGAATAGTAGAGTTGGAAGGGGCCATGAAGACCATCGAGTCCAACCCCCTGCTGTTGCAGGACACCACGTTACACCACCCCACTCAGAGGGCTGTCCAGTTTCTTTCTGAATGTCTTTAGTGTGGGAGAGCCCACCAACTCTCTAGGCAGCTGGTTCCACTATCGTATTTCCTGATACCTAGGCTGGATCTGGGTTGTCACAACTTGAATTGATTATTCCTTGTCCTACACTTTGGCATCAGCAAAAAGAGATCTTGACCTTCCTCTTTGTGACAGCCTTTGAGGTACTTATACAGGGATATCATGCCCCCCTCAGTGTTCTCTTCTCAAGGCTGAACATGCCCAGTTCTCTCAGTCTCTCCTCAGAGGGCAGTGTTTCCAAACCTTGGGTTCGTGGGAAAGATCAAGTGTCCAGACCATCTGAGGCTTTATTGTATTTCCCCAAGGTTCTCGCAGTACTCACGATAATGCATGCATTACCGGGCAGGCAGAGGTGAACTCTGCTGCAAAGCTTCAACACATTGCAGGGTATTTTATAGGTACACAGGTGCAGGGCAATTGATGACAGAATGCAGAGATTACAATAAGATTCTGAGGTCATCACATACAGAACAGATAAAGAAATGTCAGTCAATCACACAGTGACAATGAGATTACAATATTTCAAATTGCAGTGTATTGACACTTTAGTTCAGTAGCTTGAACCCATCTCCAGGTCTGCTTAGACATGTAAATTCAAGCTACTGAGAAACTATGCATGAGCTGAAGACTCTTATCTAGACTCTAGACATTCTGAATTGGCCAGGGCACATGGAGCCTCTGGGCTATCAAAAGATACTTCCTTGTAAACTGAATTCCAACAATGACTATTTAATCATTGTGAAGGTATACAATGTAAATTTGGACTAAATAGGCTGTGTACTGTAGCCTACAGCTAAAGTTGAGAGAAAGGAGAATGCCATTTTCAACAGGACAGCTTGGTTTTGAGAAGGAAGACAGGATTTGATCCCACAATGCAACAGCACACAGAAGTAATGTTTTTCTGACAGGATTTATCCAAATTTTCCTAACACTCCTCATCAGACTTCTGGTAAATCCTGAAGCTGAGCTTCTTTGTCATTTTGAATCTAAAGACCCTGAATTGCTACATAAAAATCTTCTGAATAAATTTTGTACAACTGCACAGTCAGGTGTACCTAACTAAACAGCAGTAGGTGGTTACAATTTGGGTGATTATGATTGTATACAACCATAGTCAGCAAGAAAAGAATCCTAGTTTTACAGAGAATATGTTGTCACCATGGATTCCATTTATTTCCTTTGTGGAAGCTCTTCAAACGTTTGATCAAATTCCAACCAAATACAGTTGCCTCTATTTTTTTCTTATAAATTCTCATACACACTGTTGTTTGTTGTATTTTCATTAGGGTGCTTTTACTTCACCTGTTTCACTCAAGCAATTTCACATGAATAATCAGACATAGCCTAAAAATTATAGTTCCTTGCTTGCTTGCTTGCTTGCTTGCTTGCTTGCTTGATCTTGTTGCCTTCTGTTTGTTTGATTTCATTTCAAGATAAAATAAACTTTCATGGAATGAAAATAAGTTCATGCACAGTGCAATCCTATGCATTTTTAGACAGAAAAAAGTTCTACTGTTTCCTGAGTGATCGGCTGCAGCATGATGGAAGTTGTAGGAATTTTCCTGTTTAAACATGCATGGGATTACACCCCAAGTCAAAGTCTGTTGTTCTAAAATGGAAGCAGGATCAGGAGTTTTCACCTTGGCCACAAACAATAATATTAGTTGTGGTAAAGAAGCTATCAATAGCTGTAAATCATCTGCTAATGTCAAGTTTTTCCAGTAGCCCAAAAATACAAACTTAGAATTCTATAGAATAACATACTGGGGGAGTAAATCTTATTGCAATTCTTCTTAGATACTTTAAATCAATCCATGTGGGTTTGGGGCAGGCAATGTTGTAGTTGCCAAGAAGCTACATGCAAAGCTAGTAAAGAGTTTAAGATACTATTTGCATCTCAGGGCCAAATGAGGCATGACAGCAATTGCAGAGATGCAATTAACCTGCATTGGTTTTTACCATGCAAAAAGCAGCTACCTCAGCAGACTTAGGACCATGGTGGTGGAAACTGGGGGGTATTCCTCTCCTCCCTGCTCTAGTTTTGGCCAGAACTGTATCTCCCAATGCATTGTTTGCCATATGCATTTCAATATTTGCATTCCTTACTGATAAACAAATCCTGCTTGTTGTAGCAAAGCCTAAACTAAAGCTGCTTACAGGTCATACTCCACTGAAGTGAAGGCGGCAATGCTGAATCTTCCATCAGGTTGGAAAGGATCCTAATTTCACTTAGGCACATTCAACTTAGTCATGTCCCTTTTTAATGTCAGAGTGGCATTAATTGTGTAAAAAAATTGCCTCTCTGAAGCCACCACTAGCATTTCTTTCTTTCTTTTTTAATCAATTTATTAGTATTTTCAAACTACAAACTACATACATCATCACAAAACGCACATCAGATCTACTGGATCCGCCTCTACAACATATCTTTTAACGTACAATAATCTTATTATACTCTTTTTTATAACAATATAAAAAAAAAATTAGAGCCAAATCCCGTTTCTTCAGCTAATTCATGATGAGTTTTCAAATTCAATAAAAGTCACAATCTTCCTTCTTCCATAAGATCCATCCCATCTCTCTCTCTTAAAAAGTCCTGCTTTTCCTGTCCATTGTTCAAAGGGGGCTACTCCAGTTTAGTGAGATTACATCTTTTTTTTTTCCCTCTTTCAATAGTAAGTTTCCTCTAAGCAATTCTAAATTCAAAAGCTTAAGCTAAATTATTATGTCAGCCTTTCTTTATCTCATATCTACATACGAGTCTATTCAAACATCCCTTTATAAAATATAAAATTTTTATATTTCATCTTAGCTTAGACCTTAACACCCATAATAAATTTCCTTACTTTCAATTGCAAATGGAAACAAAAATATAATAGTGCACCAAAAACAGTAGCACATTTTTTCTATGTTACATACAGATAAAGTTGACTCTATATAGTTTTTAATTATAAGATAGGTTCTCCTATTTCCACTTTCAAATATAGTTAGGAATACCCATTTAACATTGTTTTATTAAGCTAGGTTATTATGCCCATCCCTTTATGAAATAGAAAGAGAAAAGACACTTTAAAAAAGGAGAAAAGATAACATCACAGTTCTATTTGACCACTATACTATTTAGCAGAAAATTTTATATTTGATCTTAGCTTAAACCTTAACACCTATGATAAATTCCCTTGTTTTCAATTGCAGATGGAAACAAAAGTATAATGCTTCACCAAAGATAGTAACACATTTTTTTTTCTGTTACATATAAGCACACCAGCCTCGATATGCCATTCCTTTTCATCTTGACTCCTCTCCCATATATATCAGTCTTCCAATTATAAAGTCTTAATTGGTTGGTTGTTTTCTTTTTTTTGCCCCAGCTTCTTCCTGAGAAATGCCTGTAATAAATCATGTATCAAGACTTGTCCGCCCAGCATCTCTCGCACTTCGCCCATCTTCTCCAAAATTCTCAGATGATCAGCTGCTTGCTCATTAAATATTTTTTTTTCTGCTCTTGCTTCTTCCAAGGATATGCCTGTGAGAAGTCGTGTTTCTGCCAGAGTTCCCTTGTTAATTTCCCAGCTCCATCTCTCTCTTCTACTTGTTGAATATATTGTTGATTCTGTTCATGTACAAACTGAGTGTCCAAAATCTTAGAAAAAACAGTCTTATCAGAGTCCATTTTTGATTCCATTAATACACCTTCAAGTTGCTTAGTTCGAATCAGTATGGCTTTTACAGTCATAGATTTCCAAAATTGTCTTTAAAAATTCTTCACCCTCTACATTAAACGCCTCCATCTTGGCAGTGATTTTACAGCCTTGGCAGGAATCCATACACTTCAGAGACAAAGGGAGGAAGATGGCCGATATCTGGCCTCATTCCAATAAACTAGAAGGTTGAGTCCACAATATAATTGAGCATTAATTTATTAATTCAAATCTTGCCCTTGAAGAGATTAAAGAAAAAAGAGACATTAGATTATTTAGACATCGACTTATCTCTCCAGTCATGGAAGACGCCGCGTTTACGTTCCGTGGGGGGGGGGGGGGAGAATCCTTTCCCGTCCTTCACCCAAAGGGCTTTCAGTTTCTTCTTTGAGTCAGTTGATAAACAGTGTAGCTTTCTTCACAGGTATTATTGCAAAAAAAAGAGGAAATAAAAATGCCTTCCAGTAGATCCGATGGTAACAACTAAGATAGTCTATATCTACATGTCGAGGACTTGCGGAGGGCACACTCCCTCCTGTATTCTTCTGGCTGAGAAAGGCTTGAGTTTTCCCCAGTAAACTCCGAATTGCTGTCCAGACACCTACTGGGAATTTGCCAAGCAATCTATCTTCACCCCTACAGGGCATTAAGACCAGGCGGCTGCCCGCGACCAGAAGATAACCAGCATGCTAATGGAGCCCCGTTAGACACATCTGCCTTGTCCCGATGCCATGTTTTTTCCTCTAAGCCACCACTAGCATTTCGACAGACATCTCCATAAGTGTCAAAGGAGGCTTCTCTTGAAATGCAAGTAGAAGCTTATGAGAAGTGATTTTTCTGGGAGCTGTGGGAGGGGGGGAATTAAAACTTGTTCTCCGCACCTCCTTCCCTAGTTCTGAGGCTGCTCAGGTGTCCTACAGCAGCTACTTATGTAAGAAATGCCATGCACCTTCATTTTAGGCATGTATCACATCTCCTCTAGCTAGTTAGGTTTAGGGTTAGGGTTAGAGTTAGCCTTGAAGCCTAGATGCTGATTTCCCAGAAACAACATTCAGGAAAAGCTCTCTCATGTGCACTGTGGAAGCCAGAGGCACTTGATGCAGGACGTGACTCCCAGGGGGTCACCTCCAGCTGCATTGTTCCAAGAAATGGGCAAATTTCAGAGTACCACTCCAGAGTCATACCCTTCCTTCCCAGCCTTCTCTCCCATTGCTTGAAAAGAAACATTACTACTAATCGTGGTGTCTTTATTCTCAGCTGAGACAAATGTCACATTTTTACTGTGGTAGAAGTGGTCTGGAGGCTTCTTTGCTGCATCTGGAGGTGTTTGGTTTCTGAGGCATTTTTGATACAGCAAAATGTGTGTTCAGTCCACACCTCCAAGACCTCAGCCTGAGAGGTTTTCACACATTATTGCTGTCAACCCACCACTACAGGATGTTTCAAAACGTGGAGGAAACAATATTCAAAGCCTCAATGTCTGAGCACCCACAACATACCTTTTAAGTTCTTTTACTAATTTTTAGACACCTGATTGGTTCAGGCAGCTCCCACATGACTGTCAAGAACAGCTTTAAAAGATCGGTGGAGAGGTGCCAATGTGTGCATTGAACAGCTGAGCTACAATGGCTGCACTGCTCATCTTGTACCTGAACTTTGCTGTGGGGGCAGGTAAGATGCAAGGACTCCAGGATTAATTTCTGTTCCTTCCAGGCAAAAACTTCCTAGCCAAACTCTTTCCATCACACCTTCTAACAATTATACAGATGATATAGGCCACCTAGTAGGACAACACAAGAGGGCCATTCACATGAAAGTGTGGGGGAGAAGGATTTCTACAGACCACTGGGAACCCCCAGGTCTGCATGGAAAATCGCTCATTGAAAGTAAAATAGGGGTTCTAGTTCAGGTGTGTTCAGCTGATGAGCACAAGAAAATCTGGCAGTTTGAGGGCATCCCCAAGGAGATAAGGCTCCACAATGTTCAGAGTGCCTTATCACTTGCCAGAATTCAAGGTGGGCGGGCAACAGGAGCTGGGGCAAAGAGCTGTCTCGTCCAGGGGGTTCAGATGCCAGAAAGGTCACGAGGGCTCCTGTGCCTTTATTTCAGCAAGCGTGGTAGGTTAGATGGCTTCCAGACCTAGAGGGCTACCCGTTACTCTGCCTCTAGAGCAGTGGAAGCAAGCTCTGTTTTATTCCACTAGTGATGATGGTGCAAGATAATAAGTTGGTTTAATATGCAAAAATGCACATGCTCAAAGAGGTTTTTTTTAAAGGGGGCAAGAAAGAAGGAGAGGCAAATGGGCAGACTGAATGCTACACAACTGCATTGTGGGAGAGTGGTTAAGAATGCTGGTTTAGTATTCAGCAATGTAAGACCAGAAGAAGAGGTAGGTTAACAGGAAGAAGATTAAACAGGAATATACTGATGGAGTGGGGAAGGGCAGGGCAGGGCAGGGCAAATGAACACACAGCTTTGGGGGCTGGAGTTCAGACACAGAAAACTTTTGTTCCAAACCCAGGTGATGTTTATGCATCACACAATTTGTCTGTTGCCCTTCTGTTCAACAGCCTTGGCTACTTCTGAAGTGGGTCCTCCTAAGCCATGCCAACAAGGTCCAGCATTCTGGTGCAGGGATGTGGCTACAGCTGTTGCGTGTCACAAAGAGGAATACTGCTTGGCCAGCGAGTGGAACACTTTGGTAAGTGCCAGACTCACGTCCACGTCCACCCTTGAGAGTAGCGCTCTCTCCCCCTACCCCCCCCCCGCAACCCCACCATAATTTTCTTTCATCCACATATACAGTCAGCATATGACATACAGGCACAATGCTCCTAAAAGCTAGAGAGTTTAGCAAAAGAACCTGGATATATTATTGCAAAGGATGGAAACAATATCCTAGCAGGAGGCATCTTCTTAATGACAAGATATCTATAGCTGGCATCTGAGATCAGCTATGTGGTCCTGTTGAAACACTAGGCCTGAACAGTACGAAAACCACCAAGAGCCATTTTAAGTCCCATCTTCTTCAATGCTTTTTTTTAGTGCTTCAGGTCCTAGGATGCTGTCTGCACCTGTTCCCTTGTATATCCCTGGCTAAGAGAGTAAGACACTGCATTTAAAGTAGAGGTTGGAAAGTCAAGGAGGGACCAGAGTAGCAGGACCAGCCCTACCATGAGGCAGAGGTGGCAGTGGCCTTGGGCAGCAGATGCTGAGAAGGGGCAGCAAAGGCTCAGCAGAGAAAGTTCTGGACCTGAGAAAGCGCTGTCTTTTTGGTGTGGTGGAAGATGGTGCTGCTATCCAGCGCCCCAGGAAGACTCAGTGGCCAGCATTGAACTGAGGGGGGAGCATTCTCACTCCTCAGCTCAGGCCACCAAATGTCTCGGTCCAGTCCTGCAGAGGGACCAAGTGCCACAGACTCCCTGACAGCCACAGTCCTGCTAGTATGCTTAATGACAATTAAAGCCAGCCCTTTCTTTCAAGCATCCTTGTAGAGTTTGATGCCATTGCTCATCTTTGCCTCAGCAGGAGGGACTCCTAGAGGGGGAGGCTGAAGCCCTTGCTCCATTTTTTAAGTGCACTGCATGCAAGAAGATTGTCAGGAAACTCAGGGATCTGACTGGAGATGACCCGGATGATGTAAGTTGCATGTGGATGATCTTGGGATCGGTTTGCCTGAGTGTGTGTGCGTGGGGGGTAGGGGGTGTCTCATAGGAGAGCTCCTGGCCTAGGACAGCAAAATGTATTGGAAATCAATCGTATGCTCTGAGAATAAGAGCAGGTGTTTTCATTGCTAAAGTGAAGCAGGATTGTCCCTGTGAGATGCTTGGAAGCCACAATTAAGCTCCTACGGTCCTCTTCAAATGAAAGTGGGGCCACCTGCATGGATGTCGCACACCCCATGCCAATGGTGCCAAAGCGCTGTCAGCCTTTTGGAGGCTGCATTCCAGTGGTGGGTGGGTGAATGGACAAAGAGGGATTTGACGGACTATATTTCAACAGCATCATCTTCTAATAAAATACTTTTCTGTTATTAAACCTGAGAAGTGACATTTCTGCCTCTTGGCCCTGGATAAATAGGAATGTTCAAAAACTAGCACTTGACTGGTAAGTGGAGAAAGCAGGTTGGGTTGCTGAAAGCGGGGCAGAGTAATCTAGAGAATCCCAGAGGGATTGATGTGGGGGTGCAGGAGAATGCAGGAGAATCCGATTTTCCCCTCGGCCTGCAATTGTGCATCCCTGTCCGACATTCTAAGAGCTCAGAGATTTTTCTTTTAGTGAATCATTTTATGTCATCTGTGAGTCTGTTCCTTGCATAGCACATGCTGTGTTGAGATTTTTGCTTCCCAAACGAAAAAAGGGATGAGCCATAGACAAAAGGGTACAGTACCGGATATATTAAAGTCCCTATCTCATTCCGTGGCTTCTCTTACAGGAAAAAGTTGACAAAGCAATACATACCCTGTGTTCGGTCCTCGGCCCCCTGCGGGGGCTCTGCAAGAACTTTCTGAGATGGTACAAGGCAAAGCTGGTGGTGGATCTGCAGAGCGGCATGGGGACAGATGAAATCTGTGTCGATCTCAAGATATGCAAGCCTGGCGTACAGGCACTACCAGGTGAGAGCGAGGGGGCTCCTGGTCTCTTAAGAGGCAGTTTGGGGAGAAGGAAATCAAGCCCCTGCAACCTAATATTCTGCACCTTCCTTCGGGAGAAAGTTCTGTTCAGTTCCCCGGGACCTGCTTGCAAATGAGCATGCCAAAGAACTGCCCTGTCAGGAACTGGGGCTGCAGGCCATGAAGGACATTTCTCTCCTTGCCAGTCCCTCCACGCGTGGATGAGTTCTCCGCCTGATTGGCAAGGAAGCTCCAAATATAGAGCCAAATTCCCTTTCCAAGTCTTCTGCCCCCAGCGCCTAAGGTGGGACTTTAGCAAGCTTGCTCTTTTTTCCCCTCAGACCCAAAGCCACTGCAATGGCTTACCTTAAGTTCATAAATGGAAAAAGAGTGAGTCCCAGTATTTTTTTACTTTGCTTAAACGAAGCAAGTATCCAGGGAGACTGACTGAATACACAGTATGAGTCAGTTTCTGTGAGAACCATCTGTGGTTGAATTTAAAAAAAAATAGTTTTGCACTTAGAAGGGAGTTGCAGGGATGGGTTTAACCAGAGTATATTTTTCCTGTGGTGAAAATTGCCATCCAATGGAGCAGGCTGGACTATGGATGGAATTCTTCATGTTGGAGACACAGCCAAATATCTGAGTGGTTTAAGACAAAGCCAGATATCTGAGCATTAGGGGATTACGTCAATCAGGTTCCATCCAATTTGCTTGGATTTAACTTTATTCCTATGCGAGCTGAAATTTTGTCTCAGGCATCAGCTCTATTGTGCACTATGAGAAGAGACAGTGTTTCATACGCTGATCTTAATGATCCATGTTTTGTTCTCTATACCAGGTCTGCCTCACTAATAAACCTCAACAGAGTGAAAGCCGGCCCAGGTTCCTTTGGATGCGTGCTGTCTGTTCTTCTGCAAAGCTTAAAGCATTTCCATTTCCAGGCTGCAGTGTTTGCTGTTTTCTTTGAGCGATGAAGCAATGCCAGTTTCTATTACATTAAATAAAGTGCAGCAGTAAAGCTTGTCTCACTTACTTGGTGCGCATTCACTTACTTAGCCATTGTCCGAGGCTGGTTTCATTCTAGCTCTGCTATTTGACTGAATGATGTTTAATTTGATGTACATACTATCAGATTAAGCATTGCTTCAGCTGTCATAGGAACTCTGTCTTCTGCTGGGTCAGACTCTCTCCAGCTAGGCCAGCACTGCTTTCTTTGGTTGGCTGCAGCTCTCTGGTAGAAGTCTGCCATTCATTCTGGGAATAGCAGGAATAGTACTAGAAGGGATGGAGGACTAGCCAGGACCCTCGATGCTTTACATCAAGTTGGACTTTGCAATATCCAACCTGATCCGGTCACTGAAGCAGCTCCATGGTACCTCAGACAGAAGGCCTCCCCATTTCCTATTACCATATTTTTTGCTCTATAAGACTCACTTTTTCCCCCCTCAAAAGTAAGGGGAAATGTCTGTGCGTCTTATAGAGCGAATACGTGTGTGCAGCAAGTCTGTTAGATGTGCAGCCCATGGGGAAGTGATGGGGAATGTGCCTGTGATTATGTGCCCATTTGATTCAGAATATTTTTTTTCTTGTTTTCCTCCTCTGAAAACTAGGTGTGTCTTATGGTCAGGCGCGTCTTATAGAGCGAAAAATACGGTACTTATTTCTTCTAGTTGGAGTTGTCATTGATTGGATTGTACCTGGAAGCTTCTTCATGCAAAACATGTGCTCTACCCACCATCCATCAGTTACCTTTATTTCTTCATCCCTACTTTAAGTAGGTTGCTTATTTAAAAAAATAAATAAACACAGTACCTACTGTACTTTCCATTTGTCCATTAATTTATAGGCACATTAATTTTCTTGGCAACATCATAAGTTCTGGCCAGTCAGTGCAAATATGCCCAATCCCTACCATCCTCAGCTCTTGGGGAAAAAGTCTGAGTCTCTGGCTCACACATAATGATACCCATGGTTTATTTAAACCCTGGTTGGCTTTCCTACCTAGGATCCTTCTGGCAAACACTTGAGCAAACTGCAGTTTGTTTCTTCTGTCCGTAGATTGCTTGTTTCCGTCTTATGTCCCCTCCTGCTCTCCCTGTATTCCAACTCCCACTGCAGTTCTATAGTTTAACATGTAGTGCACAGGGGCTTTCTCACCATTCATGCCCAATGCCACTCTAGACTGCTGAAACAATCCCTGAACCACTCACAGTTCTGGATTCATACGTAATAAACCCATGGGCTAGACAACCTAGAGTTCACAAACAACAAAAAATCATGAGTTCTCTTTCTAGGTCATTTGCTAACAAGCCATGATTTGTTAGCATGACATCCCAGAATACAGCAACATGATGTGCAAACCAGGTCGGTTGAGACACTCAGTCCTGTCCTGCTGCTTTAGAACTGTTGTGCCTGACTTCACTCATGGTTATGCGCTCATCTCATTGTCATTGTCCAAGCATTATTATTTCTCACTAGGTCTTTTATTGCTGGAATACTAGCAGGGCACTGTACTCCTAGTATTAGTTGCCATCACCACACTCCACCAGTTTCCTCCCAGTTCTTCAGTCTTCCTTCTCATCACCATGCGTGATGATGTAACACAAAGATTTGTAGTCAATATTTCCAGTCACATCAATGGGAGCTACAGCAAACATCTGCTCCACCTAGAGAAGAAGCAACAGAAAGAAGAATGTGGTATTGTGCTTAACAGATTGAAGTTGTCAACACTCCAGAGCTCTGGAATAGGAGATTTGGGGGTTCCTGCCACTATCAAAACCGTACCCTTTGATTAAAAGAATCTCAGCCTTAAAGTTAAGTAAGCTCAGAGCTTTAAAAGATCTTACGGACAAAACTTTGTTAAAGTGTCTGTTATGGGCTCTAAAACAAGGGTGGAGTATCTCAGTCACAGGGTCAAATTCAGCCTGCCTGAACTCTCTCAGCCTTTCACACAACCACAGATGGTTTGGTGGTTTTCTGGCATTTGCTTCCTCATTCTAAAAGGATGAAATGTTGCTCCTAAGGCTTAGCTGCCAGCAGAAAGAGCTTTAAGCTAAAATATGTTGCCCCCTTTGGTACTTTGGCAAACCCACTTTGCCCCCAAGACCCTTTTTGAAATGGAATTTGGCCCTTCACCTGAAAGAGGTTCAACACCCCAATCTAAAAAATACTAAATGATTCATGAGTGCTGGTTGAGTTAAGCTATGATTATTTATCCATTTATCTAGTTGTTGTGAGCCGCCCCGAGGCTGCTGCAAGGGGCGGCATACAAATATTTAAATAAATAAATAAATAAATAATCCATCTATCAGCAAGATGGCTTGAATTTGGCATTTGGCATGGTTTTAGTAGATGGCTTTATGGCTAAACACAATGATACATTAAGGAAAGCCTACTTTTAATTAAAGTGTCTACATTTTAATTGAAAATAATGGCTACAAGCATCCCCATCCCCCATCTTTGCAATCAGGATAAAGACTGTGCTGCAAAGCAGGGCAGGTTAACTTTGTCTTAAGGTTGGCTCTTAAGGTATAGCCATCATGACTTGTAGCCATCAGTGGCCTTATCCACTAGGAATGTGTCTAATCCTCCTTTCAAGCCATCCAAATTGGTGGCCTTCACAATCACTTCCAGGAGTGAATTCCAAAAGTTAATGACATGCTGTGTGAAGGAAAACATTCCAGCCAGTCTAGCACACCAAGAATTGTCTCACCTCCTCAGGAGAGAACTTGTCTGCCTGAGTCATCAGGAGTTGTTTAAACCTGGAGATCAAATTTGACAAAGTCAGTGTTGTTCAAATACACCACCCAGACCTCTGATCTGGGCTCTGTTAGACAAACCAAACTGCAGCGACTATGGAAAGGAGTAAAACCCAGGCAGTGGACAGAGGAGTCTCAACGTACTCATCTTTGTTCACAAGGCCAGTTGCATTTGGGTCAAACAGCTTGAAGGCAGCAAGGATGGATTCCTCTGGGTCAGTGCCTATAGAAAAAGAGTTGCTTAGCAGAGAGCAGTAACCCTTGAGGTCCTTAGTTGCAGAAACATCTCCTTACCATTCAGTTTTTCCCCAAACAATGTAAGAAAGACAGTGAAATTAATTGGCCCCTTCCCTTCTTTCAGCATCTCTTCCAGCTCCTCATCCTTGACATTCATTTTCCCTGTAGAGAGAAAGGAAGATCCCAGTAAGTCCATTTCTAGCTGAATGCCTCTCTGCATTTTCTGCCAAATTCAGCTCAAGAATCGCTCTATCACCAAAGATCCTGTTGTCTTTCCACAAAGCTGAAGGCCAACCCCCCTTTTCCTTCTCCTCTTCCTCCATATACATCATACAAAAGGAGGAGATACACCAGAGCACAAAAAAGATGCGTTAGGAGAGCTGTGCAAAAGGTACATCTACAAATGTATAGGCATAGATGCAAATTTAGAGCAAATGACTACAGCACGAACACCTGACCAAAGCGGTGAGCGCTGTGCGCAGGCGCCTGCCTAGCTGGCTGTGTGAGGGCTTAGCTGTCCGTACAGTGTTCAGCCTCATTCACTCCTGCATGCCCCAGTCACGATGGGTGAACATGCAGCATCTGAGCTGGTTGAGGCTCTCTTGAGTCTTCCTCAGAGCTCATTTTACCTTCTGTGCATTGTCAAATGTGAGCCTCTAGAGGGGAGAGTTCCCATTGGGAAAGACGGCATGCTGAAAAGCATCCTTTTATCCATTTCCTTTCTGTACTGCCCAATAGCCAATAGAGGTGCACCTGGCACCGAGTTTATATTCGTTTCGGTGCCAGATCAAAATCTTTTTATTTAATTTCTATTTTTTTAAAAATAGTATTTTAATCATTTTGAACAGTCACTTCGATTTTGTCTTTTATGTAAACTTTTATTGAATCATGTTATTTATAAATGTGAATTTATTGTATTTCAATTTTATGTACTGTGAGCTGTCCTGAGATGCCAAGGCATAAGGGACAGCTTACAAAAGTTTTAAATAATAATAAATAAATAACAGCCGAGACCCTTTCAGCGGTTAACAAAAGTTAAAAACACACTAGCAAGAAAGGAAGAAAAAACAATATAAGGCAATAAAAGCACAGCAATTGCAAACAAATCGGCATGGCAGCAGTACAGGATAAAATGCAATATTAAAACTGAAGCTTAAAAGTTAATTGTTAAAATACGGGGAAAATAAAAAAGTTTTCACCAGAGTGCAGAGCGCAGTTGCATGACAACTGGCAACTTACCAAGTTGAGCATATGTCTCTTTCAAATCTGATTTGCTGATAATGCCATCCCGATTCTGGTCAATGCAGCTGAATGCCTTGGGGAAAGATACATTAACATAATCCTGTTGTTCTCCCTTGAGTTTAATTTCTAAGTGCTACTATAATAAGAACATGAACAGTCATCACAAATATTTCCCCCCTCCTATCCCAGCCTTGCTGCTATCTCTCAAGTGACTGTGACATACATATCAGGATTTGAGGGGTGGGAGTGGGGGCATTTCCTGTGTCTGAAAGTTAAACCTGCATTGGATGTTTGTTTAAAAAATGGTTTTCTTATTTCTACTTTTCATTAGTAGTATCTACAAGTGGCACTTCCTGGATAAAAGGTAGGAGTGAACAAAAATACAAAGAAAGGGACGTAGAAATATCCTATACACACAGCTAGGTTAGAATTGGTTCAGTGCAGGGTCACAAGAATGGTAGCCGGGTTGGGAGGGATGACATATGAGGAGAGACTGAGGGAACTGGGTCTTTTCAGCCTGGAGAAGAGGAGATTCCGGGGGGATCTTTTAGTGACCTATGTGTGTGTGAGGGGATGTCATGTGGAGGAGGGCCGTGACCTGTTCTTCCCTGCAGTGATGTGTTCCAGTGGAGCAAAGCTCAAAGAACCAGGCTTCAGGTTGGACGTCAGGAAGAGCTTCCTGATAGCTAGGACCCCAGGAAATGGAACGGGCTTCCAAGGGGAACGTTTGGGGCTCCATTAGCGAGGGTGTTCAAGGAAAGATTGGGCAACCGTATCTTGGGGATTACATGAGTGCAGCTGGCTGGAGGCAGGGATCAGATTAGATGGGCCAGGAGGCCCCTTCTGACTCACTTTTTTCCTATGTTTCTATGCATCCCCCCTCCCCCTCTCAGTTTTATTAATAATTAGGAATGAGGCAGATGGACAATTGCAAAACAGGGCAAACAGGTTCCCACATTCAGAGTGAGGAGAGGAGGCATCATATTAGCACTGATTAATTAGCTTCTTAATCTCACCAGTTGGTCAGATCAAGTTGGCTATATGGCACTGTGATATCCTCCTCACCATGCACAGTTCCTAACTGGCTAGAGTATATTATCATATAGAACCCGTAATAACCCTCAAAAAAGAATATATGGCACCGGACAGAAGCAAAACGATGCAAAGTGTGTTTGAGGAACAGGGGAAGAGGTTTTCTGATAGCACTGCTCATGAGCAACCCCACCTTCCTAGCATCCACAGGACATCCATAGGAGCACAGCGTGGAAACCCCGGAGCTTCCAAGCCCAGCTGGAGGCAGTCAGTCATGCCACCAAACCCCGGAGGGACGCACCTGTGGAGCTGCTTGTGGTGAGCTGCTTGCCAAGTGGAGTGGAGGCAGATGCCTCTCCGTTTTGCCACCAAGCCCAGCAGCAGCGGGGGGAAGTGCCCCCTCCATCCTGTTCCCCACCCTTGCTTGCAAGGGTGCCTGTGACTGTTACAACAGGTGAGGTTGGTGTGTTTCCTTCTGGGGAGGCCTAGCCAAGGTGCCCCTTCTGCACACCCACTGAGTCGTGGAGAATCCACTTTTACCAAACACGTACATGGGATACAAGTTGGACACAAGCTGAATTAATTCCTTTGGCTTAACAAGAAGGACGTATTTGCTAAGAGAGCTAGTTGGGTGCAGCAGTTAAGAGCATGGGTCTGGGACTCAGGAGATCCAGATTCAAGTTCCCACTCAGCTGTGCAGCTCCTGGGTGATTTTTGGCCAGTTACTGACTCTTAGCTTAAGCTACCTCGCAGGAGTGTGATGATGATAAGATGGAAAAGATGAGGACCCTGTAAGCTTTAAATTCCCTCAAAAGGAAAAATGATTAATGATATATTTTTTTAAAATTGTCCACAGCATCAGATTCCCTCACTTCCTTGAATTCCTGGATCTGTGACTGCTCGAACATGGAGAAGACATTAGAGGATCCCCTCTGGGCACGCTTGGCAGCGGCTTTGCTTCGGGTCCCAGCTTTTCTGCTGGCCTGAAAGAAAAGGAAAATTAGAACACCTGGGATCCTGCTGTCCTCTTAGCTGAAGAGGATCCTGCCAGGGCAAACAAGGATCCCAAAGTTTTGACTGGGTGAAGGATGAAAGGGACAGTGTATCTTCTGTCTGTGCATCTGTTAAAGAAATATGACATGCGTGCAGAGAAATCTCATGCATGTTTACTGTGTTCAGTGGAGCTTACTCCCAAGTAAGCATATTAAGGATTGCAGCCAAATGCTGTATTGCATAATTAAAATTCAGGAGACATACATCTGAATAAGTACACACAGGATTATGTGGCCAACCTGGAGGGTGGATACTAAACATTATGAGGGGCCAGAACTGCTGGCCCAGACAAATACGGCTTTTTTCAGTCCCCCGCTCTGGATTCTGCACATTTTCTTTGGCATTGCCTATTTTGTGCCTGAATCTCAGCAACAGAACAGCTGCTTCATGAAAACACAGGAACAGGCTTGTAAGCTGCCTAGGAAGGCCTTGGCAGGCTACCTCTATAGGCTACCTATAAATACATGGATGACTAAATAACTGTTTAATAAAGCATTTCCTCTCACAAATGATTTGACCAGGCATGTTACAGAATTGCTGCAATTCATGCTCTTTTATGCTTCCATGCATTCATATTTAATTGGAAATTATCCCAATGCGTTCAAGGGGGCTTTCTCCCTGTTACTGCGTTTAGAGCAGCAGCCTTAACAGCAATTACTGTCTGCATGGGTGGGATCGAGAGAGGAGCAGAATTGGAAGAGGAGCCGTGCATTTGCCTTTGTGTCTGAGGACAAGGATATAAACCAATCTGTATAGAGTCCAGAACCACCTGGGCCACTCAGAGAATTCACAGAGAGAGCTGAAGCCTGCAAAACTTGGAAGCAAAACTGTCTGTGCAGATTTAATTTTTAAAAAGCATCTCTCACCCAGTATCTCCTCAATAGACATAACAGGACAAAATCAAGGCTATGCACCAGAAAATGATCGAGTACTTAGTAAATGCAATGGAAGAAGAACAAGAAAAAGAAGAGGAAGAAGAGCAAAATCATATCACATATGCAAGACACTAATATGTCAGGCAGAACAAAGAGAACGTGACATTCAAGCTGACTGTTGTCTTGTTGCAGCTTCCCCTACTATCCACAGGTGCTTTGCTCTGAAGAAACGCAGCTAGTCCCAGTTTTCACTTGGATATTAAATCTGCACAGTCAACCACTGGATAAGCATCATTCCCCAGTCTTGTCTTGTCTGCATACAGAAAAAGATCATTGCTTGCCCTTTTTTTATCCTATAGAGCACTTAAACAGGCTAAGACCTTTTTATTTGAAACTTATTTTAATTGTCAACTTATTATGTATTTATAGGATTTTAAAATTTTAAGCCAAGATGTTACCGGGCTTTTTAATCTTTAATTGTATAATTTGTTATTTATATGTTTTAATTATGTTGTGAGCCACCCTGAGGCTTTGTTGCGATGGGGGTGGCATAGAAATGTTTTAAATAAAATTTAAAAAATGCATGTTTGCTGCGGTTCTGGAAGAGAGATAATTTTTCAATTTTCAGGCAGAACTATCCCAAAAGCCTTCTGATGCCAGGCTTTGCAGAAGCAACAAAGGACTGGGTACTCACCATCTTAGATGTCCTCCTGAAGAACCAAGAAGGTCTGGGTGGTGTCACGCACAGGCTCCTCAGACTATATCTGCAGCTTATCGCTTGGTGAGCTAAATCAGGAGCCCAGCAGCAGGAGAGAACCAAATTTGGCAGTAGCCAGCTTAGATAATTGATAAGGCTAGCACATTGTAGTCAAGTGTTCCGTTCTAAACAGGGCTTTCCATTTTGCTTCTCTGTGCAGCAATGTTATCGTCATTTTTTAGGCCTGTATCTAAATGAGGTCTTTGTGTGCATGAACTGTGCATGTAAGTCTGGCTTTTTTTTACCTTTGCTTGCTTCCTTACCATTTTTCATGAGAAGAGTATGATATGTTCCAGCAGTCACGTCCTGCATTTAAGCACATCCATGTCTGTTGAATTCCATGGCTAAAGACACTACATAGGAAGGGACTCGTGTACATTTTGGGGCATACTCTTATTAATAGCTTAGAATGCTGATTTCAGTTTACAGAGGATTAAAACCCAGAGTTCCTGTGTAAAATTTCAAGTCCATATTCCTTATTTTTAAACACACACACACACACTTGCCTGCTTTCTTCCTGTGATCTGGTTGCTCGTGTACATCTATAAAACTATCTTTTAATGGGTCAGGCCATGTGCCCATCTAGCTTGGTATTATCTAGTGAGGCTCTCAGTGTCTGTCTCATCACCTCCTACCCAGTCTGTTTAGCTGCAGATGCCAAGGACTGAAAACACGTTTGGCATGGCAAAGGTGAAGTCCACCACCGCGCCGTGCAGCAGGATGTCCTGCTGTCTGAGGCACTGCATGCCCATTAGAGTCCACCTTATAATGCCATAGGATTTCACCTGTTGTGCTTTACCAAAGCACCTGCTCTTCTGCACAACCAGTCATTTTCTCTTTTTATGTAGTTCCTGCAATCAGTTCCGTAGATTGCAGGGTGCCCATGCGCCTTGTTTTATAGATGACAGCCCTCTCTCCGAAGTCATCTTTTCTTTTGGCCTTCTGCAACCTTCAGGTATATTTGGACTTTGCCCACGCTGGCTAGAGCTGATGGGAGTCATGGTTGGAAATGTGGGGAGTTGAGGGTACCAGCTTGGGGAAGACTGCATATGAAAGGCTACCTAGTCCAAGCCCATCTTAAAGGCCTTGAAGTTGCCCATCAGCAATTAGTGCCTGGACAGGTAACTGAGCAAGCCCCCAGGCCACTGGCTGTCAGTCTTCCTCAGTAAGGTGGGATCTGCATTATTTATCTGTTGAAATTTGTATATAAATAAGCAGATACAGATTTCGTGCTAATCTATGCACTCTTTTGCCTGCTTGTCTTTCTTTGCAATGCTTTTCTTTTTTTCTTCCTTTCCTTTCCTTTCCTTTCCTTTCCTTTCCTTTCCTTTCCTTT